>PVJD01000779.1:170116-352873 GCA_004026545.1 Mormoops blainvillei | reverse complement strand
GTTTGTGCCACACTTTTGTTTGTGCTCCACTCATTGCATCGTCCCCAAAAGCCTCCTGAATCATTAGAACAGTTTCTGTGAAGGAATGTTCAAGTTTAACGCAAAATTTGACGCAGATTCGTTGCTCTACGTGCTCATTTTGAATGCAGTGGCCACACAGTACACATGCTCACTCAACATCTGCCACCCCCACTGACTAATACAGTTTGTCATTGTTCACACATGCGCATTCCAGTCCACTCTCCTTGGCTACCAGGTTACATCGATGGCATGCAAACCGTTCTCGTTAATATTAACAACAGCTGGACTTTTTGTGGACAGACCTTGTAAACGATGTGCCAGGCATTGTGCTCAGCAATTATATATGTTATCTCATTTGATGCATGTAAAACATGCGGTACAAGTGCATAAAATAAATGTGCAATAAATATAACTCAGATATTATTATTCTAGATTTTTAATTCTAGAATCCCAATCCAATGTTCTTAATAAGGTACTATAAGTTCAGTTTATTCCTTAAGATTTAAATAAATATCAAAAACTTCAAAGGTGAGCCTTCTACCTTTCATTACTAAACCTTAAAAGGGATACAAGTTAAGGATGTTATTTATATATGGTACAAATTGAAATAGGTCCTTAAATTTCTGAGGGCTTCAGCTTTATCCAAGGTATGCACAGAAGTTGTCAGAAAAAGGAATAGGCTTCCATTTTAAAATCAATGATTGAATATTCATCCTCCTTTTAGAAGAGATAGAGATAAAAATAATAGCAGCTACCATTTATTACCTTGTACTACGCCATGTGCTAAGTACTTTATATACCATCTCTCTTCAGAATTATCCCCATTTTGAAGATGAAAAAGAGACTTAGAAAGGATAAGTAGATCTATCCAGTAACTAAGATCATGTAACTCACAAGTGGTGAAAATGAGAATCAAATCTAGATTCATCTTACTCCAACCTGTTTTTCTAGCCATTCAACTCTACTGCTTTCTAAAACCAGAACAGAGAAGTTTCTAGTTTCTACCTCCTGGCTTGGCCTGCCTGGGGCTGAGATTCAATTGTCTTGATCTTCTTCAGAAGAGTGAGAAGAGCTGTCTGAGTTCTTCTGGAGAAAGGTGCCATAATACTGCACAGAGTAAGGAGGGTGAGTAATTTTACAACCAAGGAGACATCTGACACCACTGCCAAGCAGCCAAAACTCCCACCCTGGAAGGCTGTCAACCTCAAGGCACAAACAGTCCAGTACACAGAGAGTGCAGATCAGGTAGAGGGGTGCTCTGAAGGTGACTGGTTCATGTTCTCAGATGGAAAGAAAAAAAAAGGAATGAGTACAAAAAGGGTAAATTAACTCCCTATTGGAGAAAGAACACTTGGGATCCTTTTAGTACTAGGCTACCTGCTTCTAAAATCAAACCCAGGTCCAACTTCTGGCTAGTCAATGCCAAATAAGAACAAGTACAACAAGAATTATTACGCCATTTTCTGGAGAAGCTCATAGGCCACTTCAATACAAAGCAAAGTGAAAGCCCTTTAGAGATGTCTTGGTGGTATTCTGCTCAACATCAATGAGCAGGGAGCTCAACTCTTTATATTATTACAACTCTCTATATTACTGCTACATTAAAACAGAGAAGTCTCAGTTTGGCCCAATGTCAGCTTGAGAATCTGGAGATGTTCCCTTAAGTCTTCTGTCTTCTCAGATGATGAGGTGCCTAACTTGTCCAGAAGTGGATGAATCCTGAGACTGTTTTCTCTTTTCATGTTAGAACTGCCACCCTTTCCAATAGTATGTCAAAGGTATCACCATGTGGTACCAAGCACTGCCCTTAGATAAAAGGGAACACTCTCTTCTTAGCCTACAAGGGAATAGGCACCATCCTCCCAAGAGGTCTGTGCTCTCCAGCATGTTGCAGCCTTTTCTCATTTGGCCGGCACATTCCTGAGTCAAAATGCACACATAAGCTGCTTTCCCTGGTAGTGAGGCTCTTCACTCCTGAGTGACTCTTATCAAGGGTGGTTGGGCATTCTCAATTGGATTACGCTGACAAGGAAAAAGGCCTGTGGTATATTATTTCAACACCATTTGGCTCCAGAAATGCCCGTCTCGATCCTTTTGCCTTCAGGGCCTACTTCTCCATTCTTGCTTTCTAGACTCTGGAGGGTCATCAGCCTGCTCCCATCCTAGCTCTTCATCCTGCAAATACTGGTTCATGTTCCTGGAGACAGAATATGATCATTCACAAGACATCATGTATAAGAGACTAATAAATCAGAGCATGATAAGAACAGAAGCTAGTTCCTTTGCCCCTCTTGACATTTCTGTATCCAGAGACACACGACAAAATTATTTGAGCACAAAAAGCTTTTTGGTTTTTGGCTTTTCTGTCTATGCCTGCTCATTCCATTTTAGGAGAAGGTGTTAGGTCCTCATGTTCTGCTTTTCTGACTATGCTATAACCAGGAATATTTCTTATACAAGTAAAAGTAAGACTGAAGACTATCTGCAAATGGAATTTCTGAGATACTATAAGTTTGGTAGAAAGAAGCTGTGTGCTTTTTGGTCACAGGAGGACATCAATAGTAGTGATCCAAAGGATGTGCAAAACTATTTATTGGTGAAGCCAGAAGCCTCTGGAATATCTGCCACATCTTCCATACCTTTATTTCTAGACCTTAAATGGTCAGGTGGGGATTTAGGACTGATTTCAGGAACTGACCTAGCTTTCAGAGAAATGTTATTACTTAGTGGAGGCTTAACGGTCAAACCCAGACAAGCCTTTGCAATCCTGCCTTATTATAAAAGGAGAAATGAAATAAAGAATTGTACTAGTCCCAGTCTTGGTTTGTCACTAATTATGTGACCTTGGGCAAAACACATCACTTCTCTTTCTCTGGGCCAGTTTCCTCATCCATAGGGATTTCCTGGGGAAGATGATGGTGGGTGTAGTTTAATTAAATTCTTTTTTTTTTAACTAAGATTTTTAAAATTTATTTTTTAGAAAAAGGGGAAAGGAAGGAGAAAGACAGGGAAAGAAACATCAATAGGTGGCCTATCTCAGGCCCCCAGTTGGGGACGTGGCCCTCAACTGGAGACCTGGTGGCCCTCAACCCAGGCATGTGCCCTAACTGGGAATTGAACCAGTGACTTTTTGGTCCGCAGGCCAGCGCTCAATCCACTGACCCACACCAACAGGAGCTAATTAAATTCTTTAAGGCTCCTTTAGATCCCTAAAACTTATTCTAAATACAAACTACAGTTTGGGAGTAAATCCAAATGACTGCAGACAGGCTGTTATAAAGGTAGCCTAGGGGGAAAACAACCCAATTTGTCTAAGCTCTTGACAGTGGATCCTCTTTTTTTCAGCTATCACCCAACAGCTTCCCAGATCTATTTTCTTTTCTCAAACACGTGCTTAATTTCTCAAGGTGCCTTTAGAGAGGGGAGGGGAGAGACTACATTTGATATTATGACCCTTTAAGAGACAAAGCACTGTAGCGGCCTAAGCACAATGGCGTCCAGGCACAAGGTGGTTCAGTGGGTTCTCCTAGGGCCAGCAGTAGAGGACAATGGTATCAACCACCTTATACTAAGAAAAACAAATTATTTCTAACACTTCGTCCTTGAAAAACTCTTTAAAATGAAGTGTCCATTTTTCAGACTGATCTATCTTCCTCAAATACCAACCCAATCTTCTTTTAATAATTTTTTTTTTAAATCAACACTCTGATTAAACATGAGCAATTCCTGTACTTATACAACTTGGGGTTTTATTGAAAGTCTGAAAACCTCAATGATTAGAAATCACAATTTCATACCTTCCCCTGAATTGTCTTTGATAAGCAATTTATAGAAAGATCATGTTTGTGAGGTCCCTACCTAAGCCCAAGATGACAGAAGAACTCCTCCTCTCTAAATATGTGGCCCCAAAATGTTCAAGATAACCAACAAAGCAAAGGGTATTTGGCACTTACATATGCTTTCTGGCTTAAGCACTTTGTCAGAACCTTGGCCACCTCTCTTGTGCCTATGGCAGGTCCACTTCTCCTTAGTGAGAAGATAGGAAGATTTCCCCCCTGACCCCCCCTGACCCCCACCACCCAAGGATTGAAGTCCCTCCTTGATAGCATACATAGTCAATAGCAGGCTGCTTTCATTAAATCTCTACTCCTGAAATCTTCACTTTTACCATCTCCTTCTCATTGAGTAGGTCCACCCTGCTCTGCCTGAAGCCATAGTTACCCTTTACTTTCAGAATATAAGACAGGCACTTAAAAGCAGCATACACATGAAAAAATTTGTTTCATGACTTTTTCCAGTATGATGCATGAATCCTGATTGGAAATGAGCTCCCCACTTTTGGCATTTCTGTCAAATAGACAGTTTAGCTTTCTTGTTGTTAAGAGCAGCTACCCACCACCCTTCCAAGAAGAATCCTATTCCATTGCCCAGAACAAAAAACCTTGATCTGTCTCAGATATCAGCAACAGCTACACAGATTATTAAGTGTAATTATTATACACAGATTATTTATTTCATCCTCACAAATAACCCTGAGAAACAGTACTACTGTTTTCATTTTACGGATAAGGAAACCAAAGCTCTAAAAGGTTAAGAGCGACCTGCCCAGATTATAAAATAAGTGGGAGAGGTAGAATTTAAATCCAGGTCTGTTTTGGATTCCAAAGTCCATGCTCCTAAACACTACATTATGTTCTTAAATATTACACCACACTATTGCTACAGGTTTACTACTAGGTATATTAACTGCATGACTTGGATGGCAAAAAAAAAAAAAAAGGAAGGAAGGAAGGTAGGGAGGGAGGGAGGGAGGGAGGAAACCTCAACTCTCCTAGAACTGAGGTTTCTTCTGCACCATCCTCCTACTAACCTATGACTAAATACTGCTTTTGAATTTAGTACTGCCATATAAATTAAGCATCATGTTTGCCCAGGTTCCCTCCTAAGCCAAGAGGAAGATAGACGCCCCTTTAACAAGGCCAGCAGGACCAAATGAGGCCCACAGGGACTGGCCTCAAACATATCGCAGAGGTTCAAGGACAGACTGATCCATGTGTCTTACTGAAAGCACAAGTTTGATGCATATCAACTCTAAACACTAGTTCTCTTCTTTATAGAGGAAATAGGCACATACTGAAAAGAAAGCATTAGATAGTAACATACAGGCAAACCAGAGCACCTCTGGTTCTTTACTCTGCCTTGCTATTTTCTGCATGCATTGTATAAGACCAAGCCCAAACTTAAGCAGGTAATTTGAAAACCCAGGAGAAATTTTAAAATTCTGTTGCTATACTTTAAAACAGAACAATTCACTCCAGCTTTATGTATTCATTATACCTGGAGTACTTTTTAAAAACTATTTACTTTGGAGAGAGGGGACGGGAGGGAGGAAGAAAAAGAGGGAGAGAAACATCAATCAGTTGCCTCTTACACACCCCCAACCAAGGACCTGGCCCACCACCCTGGCACGTGCCCTCAATGGGAATTGAACTGGTGACCTTTAGGTTTACAGGATGATGCCCAACCCATTGAGCTGCACCAGCCAGGGCTGGAGCAACTTTTTCAACCCAAATTCCTCTCTCACAGTCTAGTAAAAAATTTCATTGCTCAACAACAGCAAGAAGAGAAGGCAATCATAGTTTTATTATCAATTACTACCCTGTCAAGTCTCCTCTAAGGGCCCTGAAGGAAAGTAGGAGGAAATAAAAAAGAACTAAATTCTGAACTGACATTAGCAAAGTCTACAGATAATGGAAAAGACTGAAGAGTCAAAAGCTCTTAGAGAATCCCTAAACAGTATCAATTATGGGACTGGTAGGCAACCTTTCCCTGTCCCTTAAGTGTACAGAATCCTACTTATTCACCGCTCTCCAACAGCTGCAAATGGTTTCTACAGCAGTATAAATTCTTAGTGACACTAAGACTAAGCAATCTTATTTTGCTTCAACGAGTCCTTATACTAATGGGCTTTATGATAAGGGACATTTCTCATTTTATTTTATTGATGGGAAAACAAAGGCATCAAAAATGTAACCCAGAAGGGTCAGAACCAGTACTCCAACCATTTGTCTCTAAAGATTTGTCTGGGAGCCGAAGAATGAACAAATTTCCTCTGAAAGGTGCCCAGAGAACCTTCAAGACAGCTGAATCTGGAGAAGCAATCCTGAAAGGGTTGAAAAATAACTTCAGAAAACACTGGACAGCCGTGACTGGTGTGTTCAGTTGGGTGGAGCATTGTCCCGTAAACTGAAAGGTTGCATGTTCGATTCTGGGTCAGAGCACATGCCTAGGTCGGCGGTTTGGTCCCTGGTTGGGGTGCCTACAAGAGGCAAACAATCAGTGTTTCTCTCCCTCTCTTTCTCACTCCCTTCCCCTCTCTAAAAATCAATAAGCATGTCCTTGGGTGAGGATAACGACAACGACAACAACAAAACCATGGACCCTGGTTGGTGTGGCTCAGTGGATTGAGTGCTGACCTGTGACCAGAAATGTCGCCGGTTTGATTTTCAGTCAGGGCACGTGCCTGGGATGTGGGCCCTGTCCCCAGTTGGGGGAGTGCGACGGGCAACCAACAGAGTTTCTCCCAACACCTGTTCCCCCAACAATAACTTTCTCTGTCTCTCATTTTATCCCAACTGCACACAACACAAAAGCTGTGTTATTCTGGTAAAGTTGCATTCCAGCCCAGGACGTACCAGTTAATGTTTTTTATAGCCCACATGCCTCCTTGTGATGGATGGCCATTTTATAATGAAATATTTTGTATTTAATAAACTTACAAATAATGAGTACTCCATTACCTGGCATTAAAAACAAACCCAAATTCAGAAAGACCCAGAAAGAAACAAGGGACAGGAACAAGGGTGATTCTTGGAAAGAAAGGAGGAACCTAAGACAGCATCCTTTGTAATGTCTTCATTTCTAAAGAAGGCAAAGTCCTAAGGAGAATTTATATCTAAAAAGGCACTGATGTCAACATGTGGTATTGGAACAATTGCACATCCATATGCCAAACCTCCCTCAACCACCTCCCCGCAAAAACACAGAACCTCGATCTAAGCCTCATACATTATGCAAATATCAACTCGAGCCCTGCCCAGGTGACTCAGGTGACTGGAGCTTCATCTTCTACACCAAAAGGTCACAGGTTTGAGTCTCGGTCAGGGCACATACCTAGGTTGTGAGTTTGATCCCCAGTCGGGATGTGTATGAGCGGCAACCAATTGATGTTTCTCTCTCAAAAAAAACAAAATGAAAAAAAAAACCCATATACATATATCTATATCTATATCTATACACACACACACACACACACACACACACACACAGACCCTTGGGTGAAGATTACAGAGAAGAAGAAGGACGAAGAAGCAAGAAGAAGGAAGAAGAAGAAAACAGGAAAAATCTCTGTGACCTGGGATTGGGCAAAGAATAGATAAACACAATGCACAAAAGAAAAAAACTGATACACCAGGCTTCATCAAAAGTAAAGTGTCTGCTCTGTGAGAGATATTAACTGTTAAGAAATTGAAAAGACAAGCTACAGACTGGGAGGATTATTTGTAAATAATTGCATTGCCAATAAAAATCTTGAATCCAGAATAAAGAAACCTCTAAACTCAACAGTAAGAAAACAATTTCATTAAAAAATGGACAAAAGGCTTGAACAGACACATCACCAGAAAAGATGCATGGATGGCAAATAAACACACAAAAAAGATGCTTGATGTCACTAGTCATTAGAGAAATACAAATTTAAACCACATAGAGATACCAATGTTTTTCAAACAGAAACCTATACACCAATGTTTATAGCAGCTCTATTCATAGTTGCCCCAAACCGGCAAAGTCAAATGTCCTTCCACTAGTGAATGGATAAACAAACTGTGGAACATACATGAAAAAAATACTATCAAGCAATAAAAAAGAGAACAAACTATTGATCTATGCAGCAGTTTAGATGAATCTCAAAGTCATCATGTTCAATGAAAGAAACAAGTCTGAAAAGGTTGCATACTGTATGATTCCATTTATATGACCTTCTTGATAAAACTATGGTGATGGAGAAAAGGGCAGTGGTTGACAGAGGTTAGGGATGGAGGTGGGGGTATGACTGACTATAGAAGGAGTCTTCTGGGGTGATGAAACTGTTCTGTATCCTGATTGCCACAGGGGTTACAGAGATCTATGTATGTGCTAAAATTCATAGAGCTGTGTATTTTACTATATGATAATTTTTAAAAGAAGTATTGAAAGAATATTAATCTGCAAATCTCAGCTTATTCATACCACGAATAGCATCCACATAATACAGTCTAAAATCAGGCCCTGTCTTCCAAGACTGAGGTCTGAAGATAACCAGGTTAGGCTTAAGGGAATGGCCACCTGTAAGGTAGACCTGAATTCAGAATAAGGTAGGCCTGAATTCAGAAACACACTTTCCCCTTAAGGGTTTGTAGAAAGGCTAGACTGGCATGGCAAACCCCTTTCTTCTCTCCCTGGGCTCTTCTAACCAATATTAGAAAAGATTTGGAATTGGAACCTAATCTTTTGAAATATTCAGTTGGAGTAGCCATGTAAAGACAGATCGCACTTTTGTCAATTTCAAAACAACCCCACCCCCCCCCACCCCCCCACTGAGCACAGTTAGAGAAACTACTGCTTTGGTATATCAAGTTGTTCAGCTTTGGAAGCTCACACCCTAACCTTCAATTTCTTGTTTTAACCTCTGGCCCATCAGAATTAGTTCCCCAAGTCCTAAGTAAGACAGGGGCATTAAAAATATAGAGAAAGAATTTACTGGGGAATAATTTATCTCCTATAATATTTGACACACAGGATACCAAAGCCTACCTGGCTAAAGCCCTTGGCGATATTAACCTCACTAAGGGAAGTGCTGACTTCTACTACTTACAAGGATAAAGGAGGTAAGAAGCGACAGCGGTGAGGGGCTTTCATCTGGCACACAAACTGTCCCATGTTCAAGAAGCATTTGGGCCACCAAAGCCCCTCTCCAGATGAAGATGTTCATTCACCTGCCTCAAATGTACCAAGTCAGAGTATATACACTATTATGTAGCCACGTCCTGCAAAAGCCCCTAATCCAGCCTCCATTAGATTAGGTCTGAATTCTGCTGGCCAAGTCCCAGCCTCTCAGGGGGCTGGCATCAAATAGGGCGGCTGGAGTAGGGTTTCAAACACCTGTTTCAGCTTTTTAAGTGTCCGCTTCAAGCCACTGTGCTCTGGCAGCAGGGACCCTGATGATGTAGGTTCTCTTCCCTTGCCAAATCCTCAACTTAAAGAGCCTAGCCCCTAAGGGAAGGAAAAGATAGACTGTGAAGTACAGCCACTTTGAAGAGCTGTTTCTTTTCAAGTTAAACACACATCTACCCTATGACCAGCAATTTCACTCTTAAATATTTATCCAAGAGCAACTAAAACATATGTTCACAAAAAGACTTGTATAGGAAGGTTTATAGCAGCCTACTCATAACAGACAAAAACTGGAAACAATCCAAATGTCCTTCAATAACAGAATGAGTGAATTCTCTTATGGTTTATCCATACAACTGAATACTACTCAGTAACACAAAACAAAATAAAAAGAAATAGTGATACATTCAATAACATGGATAAATTCCAAAAACATGCTAAGTGAAGAGAAGCTAGATACAAAATCCTGTATGATTCCACATACATCAAATCCAAAAACAAAGCTAATCTATCATAATAGAACACAGAAAGTGGTAAAGGGGGAAAACTTTCTGGGGTGATAAAAATATTTTTAATCTTTTAAAAATGGTACTTAGATGGATTTATACAATTATCAAAATTTATCAACTGAACACCTAAAGTCTGTGAATTTTATTGTGTGTTAATTAAACCTCAATTTTAAAAAAAGAGAGAACTGGGACTTGGTATGAACCTCTCATACTTGGCATTATTTGGAGAATTAAGTTATAGAACAGAAGAGACCAATTTGCTTCCCAACTCACCATTCTAGGAGCAGAGGCTCAACATATAGCCGTGCTGCCACCTCAGTGCCCCTTGGGCAACCTTTGGGGAAAGAAGAGGTTTTTAGGTAGTAATTGATATCCTCTCCATGGACCCCTGTTGCTCCCCAAAGGAGTGTCAAAGAAATGTCTTCAACAGTGTTGCTTCCCCATTGCTAAAAGTATAATCGAGGTTCAAATTAAGAAGAAGAAAGTTTACATATAACAAAAGCTAGGCCCTCAGGACTTATAACTCAGACAATCTTCTAAAAATTAAATTGTAACTGTAGTAATAGCCAAGTAAGTCAGAGATCTAGTTCCAGAACTGCTACTACTCTGTCGTGAGGCCTTGCACAAGAAATGAGACCTCTAAAAGTCACAGTTCTTTCTCTATAAAATGGACAAGATGACATCTATGTTTCATTTTAGCTCTACCACTGCATGATTTTATAACACAAGTTCACATGGCCTCCAGGATCAGGTGAGGAAGACAAGCCTTGTAATCCTTCTCAGCATTGTTATGGAGACTCATGCTTTAGCTGCATGAGGATCCCCAGCGTGATGCAGCATAGTACATGCAATGATTTCTTCCCTCTAATGCACTTATAGAGTTAGATTAAGGGAGAAAAGCAATAAATCTAAGATGTAAGAAGCTGCTTACAACGCAAACCCAAGGTGGTACAGGGTAAAAAAAGAAGAGTAGATATCCTCAAAATCCAGTGGGAAGATTAGAGAAGAAAACAAATGTACATCAAATGCCTACTATGTTCAGGTATACATTTTATTAGGCGCCTTGTACACATCATCTTATTTAATCTTCACAAGGTCGTATAACACAAGTTTCTATCTCCATTTACAGATGAAAAATGGAGGTTCAAATAGGTCAAGTAACTGCCCAAGACCATCCAATGGTAGATATGAGATATGAACCCAGGTCCATCTAAGTCCAAAGTTATGCTTTTTACACAACAATTTGACAGGAAATAAGTTGGAGATCTTAAATCTCAAAGGGGTCCTGTGAAATCCTAGCATTATCTTCTTGCAAGTAACTCGTTTAATATATATTGACAGCCCATTGCACTACACAGAAGAAAGGGTTAAACCTACAGTTAGGAAGAGGAAATTCCCTGGAAAATTGAAACACATGCTGTGGCTCTGACTAAATTTCACACCCGTTCTGTTGAGCAACATCCATAGTGTGTGAAAAAAGATTCTTTCCCCTTCCAATACCCCCATCCTTTATGCATTCCATCACCTGCTGCCTTCCTTCAGACTAAGCTGAGGGGGAAAAGGGCAGGAAGACTATACATCTTTACTTGGTACATATTTAAGCCAGAGGTTAATAAACCCAGGGTAG
Source organism: Mormoops blainvillei (assembly GCA_004026545.1). NCBI lineage: Eukaryota > Metazoa > Chordata > Mammalia > Chiroptera > Mormoopidae > Mormoops > Mormoops blainvillei. The sequence goes on along the minus strand of PVJD01000779.1, from coordinate 341,503 downwards.
GAAGATTATGTGAAAAAAGAAGAATAATACTTTCTCATTTCTACTCAGACCAGCATAGGAGGGAACACTTTGATAAGCCATAATGAGGAAAGAGATTGGACTTCTGCTGGGGAGGAAGGGAAATGCTGTCCTTTCTGGAGAGTAGGCAGAATTCAGGAGAACAAGGCCAATTTACATTTGCCCCCTAGTCTGGAAGGTACTTCATGCTCAAGTAAACTCTGTATTTCTGTCCAGGACAGCAAATTGGAAGGTGGAAAATTAGGGGTTTGTTTTTGTTTGTTTGTTTGTTTTAGTTTTTTTTTTTAAACCTCTGCTAGGACCCTTCAACCAGATTCCTGCTTATAACAATGAAATGGTGATTTGGTACTAGAAGTTGACTGGTACTAAAAGATACTTGTGGGAACCTAAGAGTATAGGGTAACTAGTTGGTATAAAAGAAGGGAGAAAAGGAAAAAGGTAAGGACAAATGAACAAATGCCATCATGATAATTAATCTCCAAAGCCAGTCCCATACAATGCTACCCTTGAGGCGGAGCTTATGTTTGCTCCCCTTGAATCTGGCCTATGGCTGCTTTAACAGATACAATGCAGACAAAGTAACAATTTGGGACTTCCATGCCCAGATTGCAGATATGACCTGCCCTGTACAAAGTCTAATCTACTTTATCAGGAAAGAGGTCATAAAGACAAGCCCTGGAGACTCACGCATCACTTCAAAGGAAGCTATATGGTGTCAGACATCCAAAGCCACAGCCATAGCTGACAGCAAACACAAGAGAGACCCCAAGTAAGACCATCAGAAGAACTGGCCAATGAGCCCTAGTCAGCCAAGAATTGTGAGACATATTAAGTTGGTGGTTATTTTTTTTAAATATTTTATTTATTTATTTGTAGGCAGATGGGAAGGGAGAGAGAAAAAGAGGGAGAGAGACATCAATGTGTGGTTGCCTCTCGCACGCCCCCTACTGGGCACCTGGCCTGCAACCCAGGTATGTGCCCTGACTCAGAATTGAACTGGTGACCCTTTGGTTTGCAGGCCGGCACTCAATCCACTGAGCCACACCCGCCACGGCTGAATGGTTGTTTTTTTTAGAACACAAGGCTCTGGAATGGTTTGTTATGTAGCAATAGGTAACTGAAAAGGCTGGCTTGGCTTTCATTGAAAATGAAGCTAGTAGTTCTTTTGTCCTGGGCATATAACATACACTGTATTATAGGAATACAGGAGAATCAACCCAGTTTCAGAAAAATAAAAGAAATTTATAACAGGAGGAAATCCCATTCCATTAGCAATTGAAAATTTTTAATGCCTAAGAATAAACTTAAGAAATTTATGGCACATAAATGGGGGAAAGAAAAACCAAAAAATTTTACTAGCATCACAAAAGAATTCTTGAATAAATGAAGAAGCCATAACATGTTCTGGATAGAGAGCCCAAATACATTTTAAAGATGTCAATTCTCCTTGTATTAACTTATGTTTTTGAATCAAAATCCCAATGGGAATTAAAAAAAGAACAACCAACTTGAGTGACTCCGTACTTCATGTAAAATAACCAGATGAGGATAGCCAGAATATTTTTTAAAACAACTAATGACAGAAAGTTTGCAGTATCATTTAAAATGTATTATAAAGCTATAGTGAACAAGTATACTATTAGCAAAAGAAGAGACAGAACAATATGTAGTGCATGATGTACGAGAAAAGAATGTTCAATAAATGGTCCTGTAACACATGATTAATTATTAGGGGTAAAGTTAAATTCCTATCTCATTCCATTTGACAAAATAAATTCTACTTGATTAAAGGAAGATACTAATTAATTCACTCAACAAATATTTATAAGCACCAACTTTGTGCTAGTCACTGGGCTAGATAATAGAAACACAATGGAAAAATGCAATGCAATCCCTGTCCTCATGGAGTTTCCTGTGTGGTGGAAGACAACATTAAGCAAGGGCTCATACAAGAATTATGAATAAGTGCAAGTTGATAAGAGTGTTCAAGAGTTAAATAGGGATTTCTGGTCAAGACGGAGGTATAGGTAAACATGGTTAGCCTCCTCACACAACCACAGCAAAAATTACAACTAAGCTACAAAACAACTATCAACCAGAATCGTCAGAAAATTGAGCTGTATAAAAGTCCAAACAAAGAATTAAAGAAATCACATCCATCTAGATGGGTAGGAGGGGTGGAGATGTGGAACAGGAATCCCACACCCATGTGTGGTGGATAAAAATCAGGCAGCAAGCAATCCCAGTCCCAGGCCGACCACACAACCCAGGATTAGCACCAGGAAGATATCCCCATAACAACTGGCTATAAAAACAAGTGTGGGTTGGGGCGGCAGAAGAAACTGCTGGATTTTCAGGAGACTCTGCTTAAAGGGCTGGCACAGACTTAGAACATATGCAGACTTACTCGCTCTGGGATTCACCACCAGGGCAAAAGCTGGCAGGCACCAGTCATATACGGGGAATAAGTGAAGTGACTCAAAACCGGGCAAAAACCAGGCAAACCTCCAAAAGCCAGGCAGTGGCATCGTGCATCTCCAAGCCCTCCCCCCACACAGAGCCACAAAGCGGTGAAGTTGGTGGCCCTGCCCTAGTGATTACGTAAGGTTGCGCCCCACACAATTTATAGGTGCCTTTTCTATAATAGGTCATGCTACTAAGACAGGAAGTCAAAGCAGCTCTACCTAATACACAGAAACAAATACAGGGAGGCTGCCAAGTTGAGGAGACAAAGAAATATGGCCCAAATGAAAGAAGAGAACAAAACCCCACAAAAAGAACTAAACAAAACGGAGAGAACCAACCTATCAGATGCAGAATTCAAAACACTGGTAATTAGGATGCTCAAAGAACTCACTGAGTATAGCAACAACATAAAAAAGACCCAGGAAGAAATGAAGGTTATGCTAAGTGAAATAAAGAAAAATCTACAGGGAAACAACATTAGAGAATCCTGATGAAGCCAGGATTCAAATCAACAATGTGGAGCACTACAAAGAAAAAGCATTCAACCAGAATAGCAAGAAGAAAAAGGAATTTTTTTAAAAATGAGCATAATATAAGGAGTTTCTGGGACATTTCCAAATGTACTGACATCTGAATCATAGGGATTCCAGCAGGAGAAGAGGAAGAGCAAGAAACTGAAAACTTATTTGAAAAAATAATGAAAAAAACTTTCCTAATCTCATGAAGGAAATAGACATACAAGCCCAGGAAGCACAGAGAGTCCCAAACAAGTTGGACCCAAAGAGGACCAAACCAAAACACATCATAATTAAAATGCCAAAGGTTAAACATAAAGAGAGAACCTTAAAAGCAACAAGAGAAAAACTGATAGCTGCCTACAAAGGAGTTCCCATAAGAATGTCAACTAATTTCTCAAAAGAAACTTTGCAGGCTAGAAGGGACCAGCAAGAAATATTTAAAGTGATGAAAAGCAAGAACCTACAACCTAGATTACTCTATCCAGCAAAGCTATCATTTAGAATCAAAGGGTAGATAAAGTGCTTCCAAAACTAAAGGAGTTCATCATCACCAAGCCATTATTATATGAAATGTTAAAGGAACTTATTTAAGAAAAAGATCAAAACTATGAACATTAAAATGGCAATAAATTCACAACTATTAACAATTGACTCTAAAAAAGCAAACTAAGCAAACAAGCAGAACAGGAACAGGATCATAAATATGGAGATCATTGAGAGGGTTATTAGGTGGGAGGGGGAAGGAGAGAATGGGGAAAAGGACAGGGATTAAGAAGTACAAATTGATATGTACAGAACAGACAGGGGGATGTTAAGAACATCAGAGAAAATGGAGTAGCCAAAGAACTTACATGCATGACTCAAGTACATGAGCTAAGCGGTGAGACTGCCAGAGGGAATGGGGAGTACTGGGTGGAGGAGGGCAAAGGAGGAAAAACTGGGACAACTGTAGTCAATAAAATATATTTTTTAAAGTTAAATATAACAACTGAAACATTTAATAAGTAAAAGAAAGTGACTTTAGGTGAAGAGAATGCAGTGGATTAGATTCATCAAAATATTCTTAGCAGAAAAAAAGGATATGGAAGCAGAGCTGAAAAGACTCCCTTTATAAGGAGGCACCAGTGAGAAACAAGGTCTGAAATGAAGGCACCAGTTGGGTGAGAAAACAGGAAGACCAGTTCAGAGGAAAAAAATAACAGAAGAAAGAAAGTCACTGAAAACTAATATATGATCATCTCCCAAAGTCAAATGATAAAATTTTCTAGATCAAAAGAAACTAGCATTAATGAATAAAAGGAGACAGACCCACACCAAGTGTTTTCAAACACTAGGAACAAATAAAAACTGCTATTTCAAATATAAAGGACTGGAATCAATATGGCACAAGACTATTCAAGATCAACACCAAAATGATGAGACATAGAAACAAAGCCACCACATTTTGAATACAAAGAATTTCCAAACTAGTATTCTATATCCTGTCAAATCTTCAATCAAGAGTCAGTACAGAATAAAAAGTCTCAGATATGCAGGATTCTAAAAAATTTATATCACAGGTGTTTTTTCCTAGCAGCCCTTGGAGGATTTTTAGTTCAAGCCAAAATGAGAGAGTAAACAGAGAGAAATGGATATGTCAAGAAAAAAGAAGTCCAGCCCTGGCTGGTGTAGCTCAGTGGACTGAGCATCGGCCTGCGACCCAAAGGGTCACTGGTTCGATTCCCCAATCAGGGCGCATGCCTGGGTTGCTGACCAGGTCCCCAGTAGGGGGCGTGTGAGAGGCAACCACACATTGATGTTTCTCTCTCTTTCTTTCTCCCTCCCTTCACCTCTGTCTAAAAATAATAAAATAAATAAAATCTTTTAAAAAGAGAAAAAAGAGGTCCAGAGAAAAGTCAAGTTCAAGAAAGATAGATGTGCCCTGGCTGGGTGGCTCAGGGTTTAAGTGCTGACCTGTGAACCAAAAGGTCGCTGGTCAATTCCCGGTTGGGGCACATGCCCAGACTGTGGACCAGGTCCCCATTTGGGGGCATGCAGGAGGCAACCAATCAATGTTTCTCTTGCACATCAATGTTTCTCTTCCTCTCTTTCTTCCTCCCTTCCCTTCTCTCTAAAAAATAAATCTTAAAAAAGAAAAAAAAAGACAGATGTGCCAGACTCCTAGAGAGCAACCAATGCAGAATGAAAGAAGAGGATAGGAGGCTCTGAGAAGGACATCTCTAGGAAGAGATAAAAATGGAATAGGAGAGCTGTGTGTCTGATCATGTAGGGAAACAGTATTTAGAGAGTTTTTAAAACCATATGTAGAGCTTGAAAAGAAATATTGACATTAATATTGAAAAAACTAAGCATATTTTTTAAAAAGGAAGGAATAATTGACTTGGTGGTAAATAATGCTTAAGATCTTAATAGGGTGACTGAGTATTGATTTAACCAACTGGAGATAAATATATTGGGAGGATGGAGGGAAGAAAAATGGGAATAGTAAGTACTACAAAAGTGCTTTCTACATTTGAGTAGTAAGTCAATAGACATTGCTTTGAATGTAGAAATTCTACTTTTAAAAAAGGTGGTACCAGTATATTATTCAGAAATATAAAAATAAATACCTGAACAAATAGCTAAAAGAGTTCAGGGAGTAGACCTTAAAGGTGCGGGCTACGGCAGAGGGTGGGCATTGGTTATATGCCTTGCAGCACTATTTGGCTTTTAAAAACTATGTATTACCTAAATAGAGATAAAAAGAATCTACCATAAGGAAATAAGAGTGATAGGCAAAAAATCTGTACAAAGATATTTATACTACATTGCTTATTATAATATTGAAAAACTGGAAATAATATAACCAACAACAGAAACCTAAATAAATTTTGAAACATTCATACAATCAGTATCATTAGATCTTGTTTTCTAAGAATATGTAATGATGTGGGGAAAGGTCCATAATACATGATAAAAGAAAAAAGAAAGAGGCAAAAATATACAGAATATGACCCCAATTTTGCTAAAGGATGTTGCTGTGTGAGTATGTACACAAGGAAAGAAAAAATATTATTATTTTAGGTGATGGGACTATGGATGGTTTTTATTACCACCTCTTTACAGTACTCTGTATTTTCCAAATTGTTCTATATGGAATATTATATTATTTATAATTACTGAAAATTATTTTAAATATTTTATAAAAAGCTAGTTGTAAAAAAGGGAGAGTTAGGTAGCCTAAATCACAGAGTCTGATGAAATATTATTACTAAGTTTCAGTAAAACTGTCAATTAACCAAAACTTAATATGAATACTGATTTTGTTGTTCATGAATAGCTAAGCATTCTTCACCATAATAGTCCCTCAATTTTTAGATAATTAAAAATAATCATAGGCTTCATGTCAAGATGGCAGCATAGATAAATGCAGTACTCCCATCCTCCCACAACTACATCAAAATTACAACTAAATTACAGAACAGCCATCATTCATAACAGCCCAAAATCTAGCTAAACAGAAGTCCTGTAAGTAAGTATATAAAGAAACCACACTGGTAGGAGGGGCAGAGACTCGAAACTGACTGGTCCCACAACCATGTGTGGTGGTTAATAATCAGGAAAGATATCTTGGCAGCAAAGGTCCCCACCTGAGGACTGAGGAGACTAATTCCTATATCAGTAGCCCCAATCCAGGGCTCTGCTGCCAGGAAGAGAAGTCCCCATAACCTCTGACTGTGAAAATTAGCAGGGATTGTAGCTGAGTGAGAGGGAGGACAGGGTCCCAGGCATTTCCCTTAAAGGGCCAACACACAAACTTAGTACAACTCATTCACTCTGAGCTCTAGCACTGGGTCAGCAACTAAAAAGGTGCCAGGGACACAAAGGGAGGGACTGAATCATATGGTTTTTTTTCTCTGAGTGCCATATGGCTTTGGGGCAAAAGTTGGAGGGGCAGCTTTCTCCCAGACAGAATTGCTGGCAGAGGCCACTGTTCCTTTGCTGAGCCCTCCCCACACAGAACTGGCAGGCAGCTGCCATACCTGAGTCTCCATCAACCTGGCTACTCCCTCGCCCCCCAGCCATGGTGATTTCCTGAGACTGCACCCTACCCAATTTTCAGGTCCACCCAAGCTGTTTCCAATGGCTTTCCCATACAAACTGCTTGCCTTGGCTCATGCTTTGAACTTTGGTAAAATCTCTCAAAGATTCACAAACTCCAAACGAGCAGCATCTGGTCTCACTGTGGTCCATACTTCTTGCTAAATGGCGCTAGACCCAGCTCAAGAGGCAGCCGTCCTTAGTTCGCAGCTTGGCCTGTCCCAGGCACCTCCCAGCCCAGCACAAGTAGCAGCCATCTGCAGATTGCTATGTAGTTCTAGCCAGATGGTCTTGGGCATTGGATGATCTTGGCCTGCACTTCCTGGGAGCCCCAAGAGCCAGCACATCCAGTGGTGAGCTTGGAACCACACCAGAGCACCACCAACCACCTCTACTAGCAACACACTCAAGGGGCAAACTCACTGGGCAGCAGAGCCCCTCTGAAACGGGTCCTGCTCTATGGGGTCAGCCCCTGCACAGCAGCTCCTCATCTGTAACTGAGGCTAGTCCTCATAGTCTACCCACCCGGGGATAAGTCCCTCCCATTGAGAGCCAACAGCAATCAAGGCTCAACTGCAACAGAGGGGTGCACAGAACCCACACAGGGGACACACCTATAGTGCCAAGCTGGGATGACCCAGAAGACTCTACCACTGGACTCTATAGGACACTTACTACATAAAGCCACTCTACCAAGCCTGGAAGATGTAGCAGCTCTACCTAATACATAGTAACAAACACAGGAAGAAAACCAAAATGAGGAGACAAAGAAACATGTCCCAAATGAAAGAACAGAACAAAACTACAGAAAAAGCACTATATAAAATCAAGACAAGCAAGCTACCAGAGGTAGACTTCAAAACACTGCTTATAAGGATGCTCAATGAACTTAGGGGAAGAGTAAATGAACTCGGTAAGAACTTCAACAAAGGGGAAAAAAACATAAAAAAGAACCATTCAGAAGTGAAGAATATATTACAAGAAATCAACAGTAGAGCAGATGAAGCAGAGGACCAAAGGAGAGATTTGGAAGAGAAGGAAGCAGAAAACACCCTATCAGAACAGCAAAAAGAAAAAGAATTTTAAAAAACGAGGATAGTATAAGAGACCTCTGCAACAACATCAAGCATGCCAACACTCATATCATGGGGGTGCTGGAAGGAAAACAGAAAGAGCAAGGAATTGAAAACTAATTTGAAAAGAATGATGGGGAAAATAATGATGGGAAAATTCCTTAACCTGGTGAAGGAAATAGACATACAAGTCCAGGAAGCGCAGAGAATCCCAAACAAGATGAACCTAAAGAGACTCACACCAAAACACATCATAATCAAAATGCCAAAGATTAAAGACAATGAAGGAATCTTAAAAGCAGCAAGAGAAAAGGAGTTAGTTATCTACAAGGGAGTTCCCAGAAGACTGCCAGCTGATTCTCAACAGAAACTTTGCAGGCCAGAAGAAATTTGCAAGAAATACTCAAAGTGATGAAAAGCAAGGACCTAGAGCTAAGACTACTCTACCCAGTAAAGCTATCATTTAGAATTGAAGGACAGATATATAGAGCTTCCCAAATACGAGAAAGCTATAAAGAAGTTCACCACCACCAAACCAGTATTATTTAAGAAATGTGAAAGGGTGTTCTTTAAGAAGAAGAAAAAGAAAAAAAAAGAAAAAAACATGAATTATAAAATGGCAGTAAATACATACTATCAAAAACTACTTTAAATTCAAATGGATTAAATGCTCCAATCAAAAGATATACAGTGGTTGAATGGATAACAAAACAAGACCCTTCCTTATGCTGTCTCTAAGAGGCTCACTTCAGATTGAAAGACAAACACAAGGCTAAAATGAAAAAGATGGAAAAAAGTATTTCATGAAATGGAAAACAAAACAAAACAAAAGCTGGGGTAGCAATACTTGTACCAGACAAAATAGACTTTAAAACAAAAGCATTAACAAGCTACAATGAAGGACCCAGCAATTCTACCTCTGAGTATTTATCTAAGAAACCCAAAACACTAAATCCAAAAGATCTATGCATCGATATGTTCATTGCAGCATTATTTACAACAGCCAAGACATGGAAGCAATCTAAGTGTCATCAATAGATGAACTGATAAAGAAGTGGTGCATATATACAATGAAATATGACTCAGCCATAAAATTAAAAGAATGAAATCCTGCCATCTGCAACAACATGGATGGACCTAGATGGTATTGTGCTCAGTGAAATAAGTCAGACAGAGAAAGACAAATGCCATATGGTTTCACTTATATGTAGAAGCTAAAAAAACAAAATAAACAAACAGGCAGACCAGAAACAGACTCACAGATACAGAAAACACTTTGATAGTTGCCAGATGGGTGAGGTGTTAGGGATGATGGGTAAAAAAGTGGAAGGGGTTAAGAAGTACAAATTGGTAGCTACAGAATAGTCATGGGGATGTAAAGTACAGTATAGGAAATATAGTAAATAATATTGTAATAACTACGTATGGTGTCTGGTGAGTACTAGATTTATCGGTGTGGTTACTTTGTAAGTTACATAAATGTCTAATCACTGGGTTGTACACCTCAAACTCATATAATATTGTACATCAACCATAGTTGAAAAATAAATGTTATTACAAAAAATCATAAAAACTTGGCTCTTAGAAGACCACTGAAATAATACTGGCCTTTCTGGATTCAAATCACTCCTGTGGAACTGGCCCTATGCTAGACTTTAAAGATACACAGATGAATAACCCACAGTCTTTGCTTACAAACTACAGACTACATTAGCTTGTATGAATGACTATATCATGGCCAAACTTTAAGATTTTCTGGATCTTAATTTATTAGTTTTTCTTTCTATCTGTCTGTCTGTCTGTCTGTCTACCTGCCTATCTATCTATCATAGTGATTTTCAACTTGTATGCTACAAGACTTTTTAAAACATGCAATATCTAATATTTAGTCAGCAACACTGACTTCTTTTCTCTTGGACTGTCAAATAAAAACATGACAACAGTCGAGACACAATAGCCATCTGGTGTGAATAAATTACAATTATACATTTTTTTTCTCAGATTGACAAAAATATATTTTTTGGTGTGCCACATAATTTCAGTAGTTAGTTTATATGTGCCATAAGAATGAAAAAGGTTGAAAATTGCTGATCTAGAAGGATAAAAACTGGAAATGTCTATACAGCTCTGAAATTAATGACTGGCTTATAGTTGTTAGGCATGCCAAGTGTTCCTACTTATTAACTGGAGCACAGTTTTAAATCTGTAGCTCACATAGGATCTAAATGGTGGTTTTGTTCCTAATGTTCTTGAATAATCACTAATACTGGGATGAGATAGAGTATGGAGAAAGGGGAAGAGCACAACTGAAATTACCAAGAAATATAAGCAGGTCATGTCCTTACCTAAACTATACCCAGTCAAAAACTAGAGAGGCAGAGCCTCTCAAGAGTATGTTCTAAACATAATGTAAACAAAAGACTACTGTTCTTCCTCATTTGGATCTGAATTGGCATGCCACTTTGAAATAAAGTGGAGCCCTGGCTGGTGTGGCTCAGTGGATTGTGCGCCAGCCCATGGCCTGTGAACCGAAAGGTCACTGTTTCAATTCCCAGTCAGGGCACATGCCTGGGTTGCAGGCCAGGTCCCCAGCTAGGGTGTACAAGAGGCAACCAATTGATGTTTGTCTCACACATCGATGTGTCTCTCCTTCTTTCTCCCTCCCCTCCCTTCTGTCTGAAAATAAATAAAATCTTTTTTTAAAAAAAGAAATAAAAGACATAAAGTAGAAATAAGGAATGACAAAGAAAACTGAGGAGTACAAGCAGTAAAGAGGATTACCAATGCCTACCTTGCAGTAAAGCAGGAAGCACTATTGTTACCATGATATGCTGAGATTCCTATCCTGGGTTAGTTCTTATCCATTGGTTCAGGGTATACAAGGTCTTTGCTTTCAAGGCAGAAAGAAAATGAAGATCTTCCAAAGAATCCACCAGGCCTGGCTTTCTCACTACTCACTTTCTCAATTTCAGCAAAGAACCATCCTTGATTTCTTTCTACCAGAATTAATCTCTTCCTTTTCGGTACTTCTAGACTCCTGTTGCTTTAGCATACCATATTCTGGTTTATGGCATAACTAACTGTGGTCTGTGAGCTCCTGGAAGGCAGAGAGGGACAAAGCTTCTTTGGTTTTGTATTAATAATGTCTAGTTGAGGACCATGGACATAGTATTGTTCAACTAATACTTTGGAATTAGTTGAAAAAGGTCACAGGAAAGTACTAAAGAAATCTATACCCCAATTTTCCTATCAAAGATTTTTTGTCATTTCTAGGAAAAAGTCATAAAATGTAATGTTTACAAGGAATAGGGCAGCATCCAAACAGAAGTTCCCCCCATATGTGACCACTAGCTGTTGGCCAAGAGTGAAAATTTACAGAAGTAACATCTCTGAGAACAAGCTGCCAATGGTGATGGAAAGCAGCCTAAACTTTGAGGTGGCTGTACTGGGAGGGGAGATAGAAGAGAGGCCATTTCATGCTCTTTGGGGAAAATGTTAATGAGAGGTTTTACAAATGTCAGACTTGTCTGATTAAGGGAAGCCAGCTAGGTAGATGTTTTTCATATTAATGCCATGTCTGCTAAAAGAGCAAAGAGGGAGAGGAAAAGGAGGTTTGAGAAAGGAAAATGATAAACCTCAATTATTTACAAACGAAATTATGCTTCTGCTAGCTTGGGCAAGTATATCAAAGAAGAGAACTATTGTCTGGCAGGCTTGGCTGCTCTTTCTCCTTGCCCCTTCTGAAAAGAAAAATTTAAGCCCTGAAATCAGGAGAGGAGATAGACCAGTGTGCCTAGTGTCCTGCTTCAGGTATCTGCTGATTAAGAACTCAAAAGAATCTAAGTAAGTTTAGTCATAGAGGAAGTTCCATTTCAATAGTTACTTTAAAACCTAAGGGAAGAAAGTCATTCAAATAATTAACATGTTTAGGAAATTCTTCCTCCTTAGTTTGGGTCCATGTCTTCAGAGTTTTTACAGCTTCTGACACGTAAAGGCTAGGGGTGGGCAAATGCTGTTGATTACAGGGCTCTGCCTTCTTTTGCCCTTGTTTCTCCCCAGCCCAGCCTGCAATTGTGTCCCAATCAACCAGCATTAATACAGATACACAGAGGTATTTATTTGCTGCTGATTCTGCCTGGCTGTATTCAGACTCGATCTCCATGTGTATTTAATAAATCACACTAGTTAGGTGGACAGGATTAGTTCCAAGTCACCTAATGACTATATCATGAACTGCAGCATTAAAAGGATTAATATTAATCTGACCCATTGCAGTTCAGTGGAAAAGGCCAGTCTGTTCTCCAACAGGAGCTCCGGCTGGCAAGAAATCCTCAACAAGACCAGGAAGATTAATGAGGGCTTCCACATTCGGCCTGCAAATCTTCACCTACCAGGGTGTAGGGTAGAGATCCCAGGCCAGAGGAGCTCATAAATAACCCATAATATCACAAGTATTTGGGGCAGCTGAGCCCCAGCAAGGGAGGGCCAGCTAGCTTTCTCCATCTTCTCCTGTAACCCACACCACCGAGATGGCACAAGAATTTTACCAGACCATACAGCAGCCGGTTTTGTTTTCTGTCACGTAAGGGCCCACACCTCATAAATCTACTAACTGCAGTTTGGACTTGTGTGTACTCAGAAGAATATGAAGCATCTTGGTGTAGTGCCTCTTCCAACAAATTGGGAAAATAACCTGGTATCCCCAATACAAGAAGCCTACTTTCAAGTCATGAAATCTTTCCTTTGCCTAATGGCACAATTCCTCTTCATTAGCATCCACAGTATGCTATCTTGTACAGGCCTCTGGAGTGTACAGTCAGAACTACTTTCTTGGTCCTGACAAAGTGAGCACTGACTAGGAAGAACTATATCCACAGGACACTATAGGAACCAGCAATCCCTTGTGCCTTGGCCTTAATTTCACCGTTAGGAGACCAGCAAGATGAGCCTAGCCAAGCCTCAGATCTCCACAAGACAAGGCACATTCTTTGCTTTAACCAGCTTAGGAAAAAGCAATAGGTCACGATTAAACTCAATTCACTGGAAACCTCTTTCTTCCTTAGTGACTGCAGGCACTTGAGGAAAACATCAAGAGCACAGTTGTTTCTGCTGGAGAAACCAAAGTGAAACAGGTGTTTCTACCTTGTTGCATCACAGCTTCACAGTCTAGGATCACCAAAAGAGTGGTTTTACTCCAGTTAAAGACCCTTTAAACTGCATAGGCCACAGTGGATCGGTCACTAACATTCTCTTGCAACAGATACAATTGCCAACTAATATAGTTAGGCCCCTATGAACTGAAAGCTAAACTTCAATAGCATTAAAATATAAGTGAACCAAGGGCTTGGTACCAGGTTATCAGGTTTATAAATGCTTGCTAAGCAACCTAAGCACAGAGCTGCCATGGCTACAGCTGAGAAGGGAAGAGACCTGTTAAACGTCTTATGTTTCAACCCCACAGCAGAATGGGGGTAGAAAGAGATGTAACATTTTCGAAGTTTATAAACATTCCACCATAACAAGGAACCATGTCTAAAAGTGGGGCCCACTCAAGCTCTTCATTAAGTAAAGGAGGAGCTGAGGAAATTGTTAAGGCTGGATCTCTGTTTTCCAGTAAAGATGCAAGGGGAGAAAACTCATTTGCTGGGAAAATGCCCTGATAAATTAGGGAACCTATAAACTCAAGTCTCAGTTCCACTGACATAGTTTAACTTGGGGAAATTCACAGGGCACAGGAATTGTTTATTCTACAGCCAACAAAGACAATTCAGTTGAGTGGGAACAGAAGAAAATTAGAACAATATCCACAGTTCATGTTTTCCTGATAGCCAAGTGGTTAGCATGAAGTTCCCTGAGGGGATGACGGCATTAAGTGACAGGAGCTTTATTACACTAACCAAACTAAAGCTTCGAAGTTCCCGTCAGATATCCATGTCTCACTGTCCACAAGACAGATACATTAGAATAGCAACATGAACCCTGACTGGTATGGCTCAGTGCACTGAGTGCAGGCCTATGAATCAAATGGTTGCCGGTTCAATTCCCAGGTAGGACACATGCCTGCACTGCAGACCAGGTCCCCATAAGGGGGACGTGAGAGGCAACCACACACTGATGTGTCTATCCCTCTCTTCCCCTCTCCCTTCCCCTCTCTTTCTCGCTTAAAAAAAAAATTTTTTTTTAATCTTTAAAAGAATAGCAACATGAGACCATCCTGGAGAAAAAGATGGGTATATGCAGGAACTTTTCTTGACAGTTGCAAAAGGCTCAACTGTCTCTCTCTACCTACATTCTCTGTACCATTTCTTCATCTTCCTATCCCCTGCAGTCCCTCTCCTGGTTCCAAGAAAATAACCACCTCACACATAGAGTCCAAAGCCCTCTTTTCAGCCAATCAGTCCAACTTAAGGCTCAAGCCAGTGGCCTCGTGACAGCTAAGAACATTAATCAGAAGTGTTACTATGCTAAGACCACGGTGTATACACCACAGCAACCCCATCTTTTGGCGTCTCTGGGCCACACAGAATAAGAGTTGTCTTGGGCCACGCCTTAAATATACAAACACTAACAAAAGTTGATGAGCAAAAAAAAAAAAAGGTGATATCTGCTACCACAGATAACAAAAAACGTCCTCACATAATAGCCCTAATTATGCAGTGGCCCTTTCGATAATCTTTTAAAATCATCAAGCAGGTCCCATGTTTGTGATCACTAATATAAAAAATGTACATATCTAAGTAATAAAGCTTAGTATAAAACTGAGTAATAAAACTAAGTAATGTTTTAGGTAAATTTACAATTTTGTATTGGGCTGCATTCATAGCCAACCCTGGCCACAGGTTGGACACCCCTAGCTTAGAGCTTCAGACCCAATAAAGAATGACTAGGAGTATTTATAGTACTTAAGAGCTCCTCTGCCTCTTGCCAGACATTCTTGTCCTTCTAACAAAGAAGTCCTCAAACCATCAGAGGAAAGATGCTCCCCAGACATAAGGAACCTGTGTTGCATAAATCTATGGGAAGGGGATTTCTGTAAGCAGCAGCAAACTTTCGTTCCTCAAAACACTCTAAAAAAGAGCACCCTGCATACTGCTGAGTCCCCAGGCCATCATGTACACAGGAACAGGGCTATCCGGTGGGATGCATCAGGCTCCAGGAATGCTGAAGTCTACATATTTGC
The DNA here is from genome assembly GCA_004026545.1 of Mormoops blainvillei. Lineage (NCBI taxonomy): Eukaryota > Metazoa > Chordata > Mammalia > Chiroptera > Mormoopidae > Mormoops > Mormoops blainvillei. Next base: position 326,168 of record PVJD01000779.1, on the reverse strand, counting down.
CATTCAACACCAAAATGGCTTTTCAGGTTCAATCAGCTATAAATGTTGCTTTGTTTTAATTTTCCACTGAACTTCCTGGAACCTATTATCCAACTGTCAGGGATGTATATTTAGCAAGGGCAACATGGCCTCTTTGCCACCGCCCCACTGCTCATGTCACTTCTAATAAATACCAGCCCCTGCAGCTTGGGGCTGATAAAGAATAGTCTTGGTATAGAAACCACATACTGACCAACCCTCTCCCCGCAGTTACCTGCAAACATCAAATCTCTCTCCTAGGTTAATTCCACTACAAGGTTTTCTAACCGTCCCAGGAAAAAGCACTAGTGCTTATACTCACCAAAATACAAGTATGTATGCATGTTTCTATTTTAGGGGAGACCAGTAGTAGAAATAACACAGACCAGATTAAATCTAACACAGATTAATAGGAATCTCAGTCAATACAAGCATAGCTGACTTTGAAATATTCAATGCTAATATAATAGTTAATAGGGAAGATTTGAAAAACTAAAATCAGGGCTAAGAAGAACAAGCAGGGCAGGTGTATGACTTCAATTTCATCTCAGGAAGCTAGTTTGAAAATATAACCTCCTTTTGGTCAACAGGACACCAGACACAACTTTTTCCAGTCTGTCAGGATGCTTTTGCCTTTTTGAGCTACTGCCCCTTTTTACTCTGACATTAAACAGTAGTAATAGACTAGACTTGAATGAGAAACATGTGTACCCTACCACTTTTTTCAATTCACCATTTCTATTAACTATAAATTTGCCTAAATGCCATAACTACCCACATGGCCTCTTTCCAATTTCACAATATCCAACACAGCTCTTTGAGCCCAACAGAAAAGATTAGACCTATATATATTTAAAATATATGTTGTCATGTTTTCCTAAATTACAAGTATAAACCAAGAATCATGAAACGAGATTTGTCTATAACCCAGAAACACAGAACCCAGCTCACTAAATTAGCTTCTGATTAAAGCTTTATAACCGCAGATCTAGAAGAGGGAGAAAATTTAGGAGAACAAAATATACCTTTCATTCCACAACTAATAATTAAGTTCCAGGTCCACAAACAAGGACACATAAAAATCATAACTAGAAAGACCAAAAATTCTCAAAAGAATAAAAAATGGCAGCCTAATCTAAATAAAAATAGTGCACCAGAGCTGCTTATCAGCCATGGAAGGCAGGCAAGCGATATCTTACAAAGGGGGATAGTGAGGCAAAGCTAAGAAAGCCACAAACTGAGCTGCCTAAAGAGAAAAAGCAAACTTCACATTTACAGTATCTGGAGACTGACTCTGACAGTGGAAAAAAATCAGTATTATCAGGGAAAATAGTAGACCGCCTCTTGCCATTGCATTTTAGTGATCTTACACTCATTTCCCCAAAGGCCATCTTACCAGTATTTTTGACCAAAATAATATATACCCTTGCATCCAAAGATTTAATATTTACTATTTCAACTACTAAGAGTGGCTCTGAAAATCCAAGATAAATTGTAATTAGTAACTTTTCTGAGACAAAAGTTTGAATACTGCTCTAAGACTAATTTGTACCAGTAAGTTATTTAGCTTGTGAATAAGCCTGAAAAACTGTTCACCATCTGCAAATTTAAGCCCATACTCCACATTTTAAGAAACTGTTGATATACATAACATTAGTAAATATACAGCTCAAGGGATATTTACAAGCTTAACCACTCATGTGGTTAACATTACCAGGACCCAAAAATCCCTATCATGACTTCTTCCAGTCACAATCCCTACAGAGGTAACCATTATCTTGACTTTTAATACCACTGATTTGCTTTGCATAATCAATGAAAAGCACTTAATACATAAATGATATCATGTAGTATGGACTCCTTTGTGCTTGGTTCCCTTTGCTCAAAACTACTCTAAAAAATTTCATTTGTGTTGTAATATGTTGTACTTCACTAAATTCTATTTGCTGTGTAGTATTCCACTGTGAGGATATACCACATTTTACTTCTGATGGACATTTGGATAGTTCCCTCCTTTTTTTACTTTTATGATTAGAACTGCTATAAATATTCCTATACACATCTTTTTGGTGAACATATGTATAAATTCCTGTTGTGCAATCTCTAGATATGGAATTGCTGGTTTATAGGGTATAAGTGTATCGGTTCATTTTAATCATTCTATTCTATTTGTAGTATTCCACTGTGGCTTTGAATTCCTCTAATTACTAATGAAGCTGACTGCCTTTTCTTATGTTTATGACAATTCAGATATATTCTTTTGTGAGGTAGCTGTTCAAGTCTGTTCATTTTTCTGTTGGAAAAATCTTCTCTTCTTGATTATACAAGTTCTTATAGAGACTTTTTTTGTTTGCCAAGTTTGGTAATTTGTGAATCACTAGAAACATTCCCCTCAAAAATCAGGAGTGTACTGTACTTCATACATGTCTCTATCATTCTCTGGATAAAACTCAAGTCCAAATAAGCTCATATTCCGACTTTTAACCAGCAATTCCAACTTTTGATTCTATCATCCTAAGGCCATTGGCATCTAAGAATAGCAGGAAGCACTAAAGTGCCAGGTCCCAATAAGAGCTGCAAATCATCTTTCCAATATAACAGGGACAAAGTGTGGGGGAAGAGGAAGAGAGAAAGCAATACTTTTCCTGGGATGAAAGTCCCTACAGCACACAGGCCTGATTAGCAAATGGAAATTCTAGATAGCCTCTGAATAGAATCCTTTTCCACCTTTCAAATAATTTGCAGCTTAATGTCAGCTAAATTTAGTAACTCCTCCCATTTGTCCATGGCAAGGAGATTCTTGGCTGGCTTTCCATGGTCATTACAGGCCTTCTCACAGATCCCTGAAATATGATGTGGCCATCAAAATGTCAGCACTTACCTGCTGCCCACACTCTAGACATTTGGTCTAGCTCTCAGGTCAGTGACTGATAACATGAGGAAACAAGACTAGCTTCAGATCTGATTCAAGAACAAACACCTGGTAATTCCCATGTTCTTGATAATGTAAACTAATGATAATGATAGCCAGCTTGTTGACCACATCAAGGACTATCTAAAGTGACAGTACCTCCAGAGCAATTACATAAGTGGAAGAAACAGCATTAATAGGAGCCTCCAAGTAGTGAAAGAGCAGTAATTCTGCTGATAAAAATTGCCATGCTCAGAAACCTTCAATTATTTCCCACTTCTAACTGAATTAAAAAGAATAATAGAATTTTAGAGAACTACCATGAAACTGCATGGTATTTTTTAGAAAATTTTGTGAGTGTATGTATTGAAACTCAAGTCCAGAGAGTTTAAGTCACTTACCCAAGATCACACACATAATTATGACAAAGGCCAATCTATATCTCAAGTTTTCAGACTTCCAGTTAGGTCTCTTTTCATTATACCTAGGGGTTTCCCTCAGTTGGCAGTTAAGGCTCTCTATAACATGAATCCAACCTACCTATCACCTTTCACTTCCACCAGATTCCTTGCTCTTGCCCACACCTTGCACTGTCCTACCTCCATTCTTTTGGCAGGAATGCTCACCCTTTACTCTTTATCTGTCCAGGACAGCACATGACACTCATTAAATAGTATTATCTTTGTATTCCACAAAGCACCCAAGAGTGGCATAAAGAAGACATTAAACAAAAATTTATTGATGTGACCTTTAGAAGAGAAACATGGTTGAAAGGACTTCAATTTCTCAAGCTAGGGAAGAGACACTGTTCATAATTAGAAGTGCAGTGGTATCTCTTAATACTATTTCACGGAGGTGATTGAGTTTAAAACTAACACTTTATCAGACACATAGAACCGAGAATGCAAATTCATAGATGAAAGGAAGTCTTAACACCAGGACTGGAAAGAAACTAAGGATCACAGGATAGTGCCATCACTTTACAGGTGAAAGTAAACGAAGCACAAAAAGGTAAAGTTACTTGCCCAAGTTCACAGAGCTTTCAAATGTAGAATGTAATAGATCCCTTTGAGATGCTGAAGAGACATGAATCTTTTCCCCAGACAAGTGTGTGCATACGAGGTCTGTCTGGAAAAAATCCAGCCATTGTTAATATAACAAGAAAAGTTTGCACAACATCGATGTAACCTGGCAGCCAAGGAGAGTGGGCTGGAATGTACGTGTGTGAACAATGACAACTTCATTTTACTAGTCAGTGGGGGCGGTAGATGCCATTGACTCAGCATGTGTACTGTGTGGCTGTCACATTCAAAATAACTGAACGAGGAAAGCAACGAATCTGCATCAAATTTTGCATTAAGCTTGAACATTCCTCCACGGAAACTATTCATATGATTCAGAAGGCTGTAACTATGGGCAACTGGTGATTGGCAGCTTCATCATGACAGTGTGCCCTCTCATGCATCACGTCTTGTGCAGAGTTTTTTTGTGAAACGTCAAATCACCCAGGTGACTCAGCCCCGCTCTACCCTAGGTTTGGCACCCTATGACTTTTGGTTTTTCCCAAAACTAAAATCACCTTTGAAACGGAAGAGATTTCAGACCATCCATGAGATTCAAGAAAATGCAACAGGGCAGTTCGAGACAACTAGAACTGTGTGAGGTACCAAGATGCCTACTTTGAAGGGGACTGAGGCATCAGTGTCCTATGCGCAATGTTTCTTGTATCTTGTATCTTCTTCAATAAATGTCGCTTTTTCATATTACATGTCCGATACTTTCTGGATAAACCTCACACACACACTTTCACATATAATTTCACGGTGTCTATTAATTCCCTGAATCCCATTCCCAGACCACAGATCAGAATGTCTGATTTCAATCCTTCTTAAATCAATCTCTTGTATAAAATTTTATTAATTTACTTACAACTACACAAGGAGGAACTCTTTCTTATACCTAATTCCTACTTCAAGATGATGTTCCAGGCGCTGACGTAGACCCTACGAGCAGAAGTGGGCTACTGCAGTGCTAGCTCTGTCCGCCTCTCACCTTGCTCCCTCAGGTTGTGGCACCTGCTGGCTGCGCCCCATTGGACGTCACATTAAAGGCTGGTTCCTCTGTGCCAGTTCTAAAAATGTAGGAGAAAATTCTCCTGGCATGGAAAGCTCCAGAGAGCCTGTAAAACCCCACAGCCTGTGGACCTCATGTTGGATGCCATTGTGGACCCTGAAGGACGCAGAGAGGCAGTGAGGGAAAGCAGCCTGACACTTCTACCCCGAGGGGTAGAAGACCAAGGCCTATCATCCTGAGTGGACCTTCTTGGGTTGGGAAGAGAATACCCTGCTCAAGAGACTCCTACAGGGGCATGGCAGCATCTTCGAGTTCACTGTGTCCCACACCACAAAGGACCCGAGGCCCAAAAAAGGAGAATAACCAAGATTACTATTTTACTTTGTGACCAGGGACGAACGCAGCAGGACATGGGTGTGTGCAACATAAAGAAGACCAACCTGAGGTCCATCTTTGTGCAGCCACCTTCACTGGAAGTCCAGGGACAGAGAATGTGGCAGTGGGACACGAAGAGAGAGGAGACCCTGACCAAGTGGTTGGTCACTGCCCTGGCAGACACAGAAAGCAGCAAGGAGCTCGGCCTGTTTGACTAATCATCAACAGCAGCCTGGACAAGGCCTACTGGGCCCCAAAGGAGGCGCTCTTGTGGAAATGAAAGCTTCAAGGGGTTGGTTGCTCCTGAGGATGCCGACAGCTGTGTCCTCCCTGGACAGGACCCTGCATCCACCCCAGCAGCCAGGGTGTCCCTGGCAAGGTGGATCTGCTGCCTCTCACCTTGCTCTCCATGCCCATTCCTGGGTACTCCCTAATCAATCCCACTCTTCCTGTGTGAGCTGGGCAGGCGTCCTAATAAAGAGCTGTCAATAAATTAACTGTGTCAATAAATTGTTTTTAAAAGATTATGTTCCAGAACTGTAATATTCCAAGACTTGGAAGTTCCTTCTTCATTTTACTTTATCCTTCTCTGAACATTTTTCAGATCTCTCTCCGTTTCTCAGATGCTGCAATCAGAACCACATAGGGTATTTAAGGTGTTGGTATGCTACAATTTTGTTTTCAAAGTCCTGTAGGATGAGTCCCACTATTTTAAGGACCTCTTTAGCAACAGGGCAAATCAGAAGCCAGTGTATTCAGAGAACAGTCTACATTTCCTTTCCCTATAAAAGTTTAATGACTCTTAAATATAGTTTAGATTTCCCCTCTTAGCATATATTGGCTTAAACTTAAATCTCACATACCATTTTTCTGTATGCATATATTTTTGCAATTATTTTATTCCCATTAGAAGAACTCAATTTTATGTGAAGATGAAGACTTCATTATATGTTCTCTAAAGGTAGTAGCTTTGGAGTCAAAAAGATCTATATTGAAATTCCAGTTCTGGTGCAACCATGGCAAATTAGACTTCTCTAAGCCTCAGTTTCCGCATCTGTAAAATAGAGATTTTAATAATTCTAACTCATAGGCTTGCCTCAGAATGAAATAAAATAATGTATATACGACATTCAGATAAGAACAGCTAAGAAAATTTTTGAAAAACCTAGGTACTAAGAGGGTACTTGCCTTGTATATTAAAATACATCATAAACAACAATAATGTTAGACAGCCCTGGCTGGTGTGGCTCAGTGGATTGAGTGCTACCCTATAAAATGAAAGGTCTCTGGTTCAACTTCCAGTCAGGGCACATGCCTAAGTTGAGGGCCAGGTCCCCAGTTGGGGGTGTTCAAGAGGCAACCAATTGATGTATCTCTCGCATTGCTGTTTCTCTGCCTCTCTTTCTCCCTCCCTTCCTCTCTCTAAAAATGAATAAAATCTAAAAAAAAAAAATGTTAGAATTCAGAGTACTTGGTAGAGAATTAGGTCAAAAGATCATTAGGGTTCTTCACAATATTAATGCTACACCTTAGCCTGGGGAACCCTGAGGCTGCAAGGTAGGAACTGCCTGATATCACAGGAGGAAGTTTAGAAACACCATAACCCTTAACCTGTTCTCACTCAGGAGTAGCAGCATCTTTATGGAAACACCCTGAGTTACACTTCAGATAGCTAAGGCAGTACAGGGTCATCAAGATTATCTATGACTTTAGGAAGGCTATATAAGGATTTTCTAGCAAAAATCTGATAGATATCAAAGGCATTTTACACCAGAGTCATTTATGGTCAGTTGATTTTGACAAAAGTGCCAACACCATTCTATATGTACAGGATAGTCTTTTTAACAAGAGAGCTGCATGCAAAAGAATGAAGTCGGATCCCTACCTCACACCATATACAAAAATTAACTTAAAGTGGATCAAAGACCTAAATTAAATATAAGAACTAAAACTCTTAGAAGAAAACATAACTATAAATTTTACACCAGAGTTTCTCAGCCTTGGCCCTAATAATAGTTTGAGCCAGGGAATTCTTTATTGTGGAAGAATATTCTGTGCACTGTGGGATGTTTAGCAGCAACCCTTCTGACTGCTATCCATTATATACTAGTAGCACACCTCTCTCTCCAGTGTTGACAACTAAAAATGCCTCAAGATATTGCCAGATTTCCCTTGGGAGGCAAAATCACCGAGTTGAGAATCATTATTTTAGACTAAATGATGCTCCTTATCCTCCTGGACCCTTGCAAAATTACCAGCATCTATGCCATGATTACCTAAATGGTTATTTCCTTAGTAGACAAAGTGAAAGAATTGTTCAGAAAAGTCATTTAATACTCCATAATCCATCATCTGAGATGATCTCAGGACATTACTTAAGAATTTAGTCCCATTTTGAAAACAGTCCCATTTTGAGAAGTTCCTTTTTAATGATTTTTTTTTTAGAGAAAGTGGAAGGAGGAGGGAGGGAGAGAAGGAGAAATGGGGAGAAAGAAAGGGAGGGAGGAAGTAAGAGGGAAGGGAGAGGGAAAGAAAGAGAGAGAGAGAGAGAGAGAGAGAGAGAATGAACACACACATCAACTTGTTGCTCCACTTATTTTTGCAATCATCTGTTGATTCTTGTACATACCCTGACTGGGGATTGAACCCGCAACCTTGGCATATTGGGATGATGCTCTAACCAACTGAGCTACTCAGCCAGAGATCATTTTGAAAAGTTCTTAGTCCAATTCCTTCCATTAAAAGGTCACAGATCAGTATAATGATTTCTTTTGGTATGGCATTTTTTTGGTAACAACTTTATTAAGATGTAATTCACATACCATATAATTCAACCCTTTAAAGTATATAATTCAATTTTTTTTAGTATATTCAGAGTTGTGCAACTAACCATGATGATTTTGAAAATTACTGATCCTCTTATATTTTAAACCATTGTCCTAACCAACCACTTAGCATAACTCCCAGGGAACTAAAAACCAAAACCCAAACCCAAGCAAATCAACCAACTAGTCACACTGAAATTGTCTCCTCACAATCTAGAAAAAAGTAATGTGCCTTATAGCAATCAATGACTTAGCCACATATAAAAAAAAAGACAAGCTATGAAAGAAACAAATCAAATGATAAAACTTTGCTTGAAATTTAGTGTCAATGCTATAAAGAAATTAGGAAAAAATAAGTTATTCCTAAACCAAAGTCCAATACCAAGAACCCCAAACATTTTTTTTGTTTCCTGAATTCCAGTGTCATTAGCTAAAATGACTATAATTCACAGACCAGTAAGTGCTAGTAACACTAGTAAGTAACTATTGTAGTAGTTATTGTAAGGTCAGAATCCTCTTTACTATCAATTCAACTTGTTTTGATTCGGGTTCTGAGCTCTTGTACAAGACAGCCAACTTACATGATGGAAAGGTCAAGGTTTCACTTTAGAGCCTCTTTTTCACTGCTAGTACAACTACAATGCCACTTTAACTTTTTTTTCTTTAGCTCCTGAATAATGCTTGCCCTGCTACTGTCAGTGTCTAATCCAGAGACTGGCTGGCGGGAGGAAGTGACTTTGGAAGCCACAGCTGTTACACAAACCAATTACCATCTTGCAAGTATGAGAACCTCTTCCAGCTCCTTCTTTGATCACTTTGCTCAATCAAAATTTCAGATCTAATCTGAAGCCAATGAAAGGAGCTGTGGCTTCCAAGACCAAAGCTATTTCGTTGAAGAATAATATCAAGAGAACTGTATACACAGCCAGAAAAGAAGCCAGCTGCAAGATACTCCAGAAATGCCAGGGCTAATCTTCCCCTACCTTCCAGAAGACCTCAAGTCCCTTGCTGAGTCATGTGAAAACACATAGTCCATCTGACTCATGGTTATTCATTATCCTCACTGTTTACTAACTGTACTCATGCAGATGGTGCGACAGTTTATTCCATCGTCCTTTCAATGAATGTCACTAAATTTAATATCATACTTTTAATGATAAAAATAACAATAAAATAATCATTTAGTCATATACTATATACCAGGTACTGTGATAAATACTTTAGATAAATTATCTTATTTATAATTTTCACAATGATCTTATAATAAAGGTTTTATTACTATCCCCACTTTCCCCATTTGTTACTCTTAATTTATTTTCTAAAGTGAACATAAAGTATATTGACTTTCTTCTTTTTTTGGTGTACTTTGCTATTAGTTTTAACATATAAATAAAGTCATGTAACCACCGCCACAATGAGGATACAGAAGAGTTCCATCACTTTAAACATTCCATCAGTTGTCCTTTTTTGTAGTCACAGCTTGTCCCTACCTCTAATCCCTGGCAATTATAATATGTTCCTTGCCTCCAGAGTTTGCCTTTCCAGAATGCCATATAATGAAATCATTTACTTGGCAGAATGGCTTTGAGATTCATCCAAGCTCTTACGTGTGTCAATAGTTTATTAGTTTTTATTGCTGAGTAGTATGCCATACTGTCCTCATTTTACAGATAAGGCAGCTGAGGTTCAGAAAGGTTAAGTAACCTACTGAAAGTCACCAAGGTGAGGGCAGTATTTAAACTCAGTTCTGTGTGGCTCTAGAACCCATAGTCTTAACTACTATGCTATAATGCCCCCTATTAGCATAGGCTCTCAGAAGAGAAGTCTATAATCTTGATTTAAACATGAAAGGTTCTTTGGAACAACAGAATAATGAGCTTCAAATTTTCCAAAAAGGAGGTTGAGAATAGTTTGTCAAGACCTCTAGCAATGATCCCAAAGCTCTTAGGGGAGCATGATATGGAGGTAAGAGCAGAAGCTCTCATCAGTGAAACAGGCCTAGGTTTACAATCCGAGTTCTGAGACTTACTAAGTATGTGACCTTACACAAGTTCTTAACTTTTTGAAACCTCAGGTTCCTCTTCTATAAAATAAGGATTATACTATGTTGAAATATTCTTGGAAGGATTAAATGAGATGATATATGTAAAGTTCCTGACATACAATAATATTATCGTGTCCTATATTGAATAGAGCAAATAAACACATGACAAACAAAATACCTACTAAGTAAACAAGACATTATTTATTAAGCTCTGAAAGATGTAAAAAGGTATGGCCCCTAAACACAAGGAGCATTTACTCTAGCTCAAGAGACAAACACTTTCCTAAAAATAGAATTGATGTCAATATATAATATACAACATTGTGTGGCTGGATCTATAAATAAAATATAGAGATAGCCAATAGCTTTAATTTTCTTTTTTTTTTTTTTTAAATAAGAATGAAGACTCAGGTATGGAATCTATCCAACTTCTCGTCTAGAACAGTCCCTAGTCACAGGTAAGGTCAAAATCTTTACTAGTCAATATCTCGAATGTACTCTAAAAACTACTAGTTCCAACTCTTTCATTCCAGGTATCTGTATCAATTTCAAAATGGTATGTAGCATAATTTTTGACACCTGAAAAGAAGAAAAATACATAAAGCCTGAGTTCTGTGACACCTGACAAGGGACTGGTTCTTTGGGAAAAGAGGGTATGCTTCAAAAGGGTTATTTAACTAAAGTCTAAAAGAACTCAAATTCTCCGCTGAGAGGAATTGTGTAAGATCATTTCCTTCCCTCCTGCCTCTGTTTGGTCTTAGAAAATATATAAACAAACAGGTAGGGTAGGAAGGTAAAAAACAGGAGAATAAGCTGCAATGGGGAAAAGACTGTAACATCTATCACAAGAGTTTTTCTACTTTCTTCTGGTGCTTTCTATCAAATCCTCTTGTGCATCTTTGCCAGTACAGCAGTAACTCTTTGAAAGTCAGCTCAGGTTTATTAGGCTTTTAAATTAAACATGTAAATAAAACATATATAAAATAAATCTGCCCAAATCCTTACTTCCCAACTTGACCTGGTAACAAAATGTAAGCAAATCATTTTACCAAGGCTCAGTCACAGCTACTTAGCAACACATCAGTCACAGCTGGTAAGTCTGTACCTCTATGCTTCTGGCTTAGTGCTTTGGAGTTAAAGAAAGCCATTTTTTAAAAAAGTTAAAGTCCACACACAGAAATAAGTTTTTAGTGGAAGTGAAATCTCACTTGCGGATCAAAGAGAACCAAGGAGTTCATTTCTCCAGTCCTGCCTCATCTAAAGTTTTATGCTTACAACTTGCCTAAGCTCTGTAGTTCCTTATATCATTCTAAGAAATACAGCCATCCCTAGGCCTGGATTTTCATCACACGTTTAAGGCTGAATCTCTTATCCCTATCACCTTACAAAAAGAGAAAAGCCAAACCTCTAACCAGTGTTCTAAAAACAAAGAGCTACGGTTAAGAAACAGAAGAAAACTGCCAGGCAAAACCATAATCCTTTTCTCTTATTTAAGTCAGTTGGGCAATCTTCTCATAAGAAGCAAGGGATATGGAATCAGGACACCTGAGTTCTAGCTTTCCCCATTAATAAACTGCGTGACCATGGTCAAATCTTAACCACTCCGTGTTTTAGTTTCTTCTCTAAAATAACAAGGTTGGGCCCTGACAGGGTTGCTCAGTTGGTTGGAGCGTTGTCCCCATATACCAAGGTTGCTGGTCTGATCTCTAGTCAGGGCATTTACAAGATGCCATCAATAAATGCATAAATAGGTGGAACAACAAAACAATGTTTCTCTCTATCAATTAATGCATTTTAAAAAACAGAAATAAATATTTAATGAGTATGCAAGTGATAACAGAATGCACTAGACAAATGAATATATATAAAAGAAATTAAAAAAACAAAAACAAAACAAATACCTATTTACTGAATATACTATTAAGGGTCTGGTGATAATCTTTAAGCAGTATAGGTAATAGAAGTGCCTTTGTTCTAGCCTACTCTGGATTCCTTTCCTCCTCACTCTAATTCTCCTGTGCTAAGGCGACAGGGTTCTGAAATACATGATTTTTTAACATTTATTATAAAAATGTTCTAAATTATATAAAAGCAAACAGACCAGTACAATGAACTTCCCTCTACCCCAAATGCATTCTCAATAATTAGCAATGCAAAGCTAATCTTTTTTGTTTTTTTAAAATATATTTTATTGATTGTGCTATTACAGTTGTCTCATTTTTTTCTCCCCTTTATCCCCCTCTGCCCTGTACCCCCCTCCCATCAGAATTCCCTCCCTTATTAGCTCATGTCCATGGGTCATACCTATAAGTTCTTTGGCTTCTCCATTTCCTATACTATTCTTAACCTCCCTGTCTATCCTGTACCCACCATTTATGCTTCCTATTCCTGGTACTTTTTTCCCCGTTCTACACCCTCCCCCTCCCCACTGATAACCCTCCATGTGATCTCCATTTCTGTGATTCTGTTCCTGTTCTACTCATTTGCTTAATTTGTTTTGTTTTTTTTTAGGTTCAGTTGTTGATAGTTGTTGGTTGTCATTTTACTGTTCATAGTTTTAATCATCTTCTTTTTCTCAGATAAGTCCTTTAACATTTCATATAATAAGGGCCTGGTGATGATGAACTCCTTTAACTTTACTTTATCTGGAAAGCACTTTATCTACCCTTCCATTCTAAATGATAGCTTTGCTGGATGGAGTATTCTTGGATGTAGGTCCTTGTCTTTCATGACTTTGAATACTTCTTTCCAGCCCCTTCTTGCCTGTGAGGTTTCTTTTGAGAAATCAGCTGATAGTCTTATGGGAACTCCTTCGTAGGTAACTGTCTCCTTTTCTCTTGCTGCTTTTAAGATTCTCTCCTTATCTTTAATCTCAGGCAATGTAATGATGATGTGTCTTGGTGTGCGTTTCATTGGGTCCAACTTCCTTGGGACTCTCTGGGCTTCCTGGAAGTCTATTTCCTTTGACAGACTGAGGAAGTTCTCCATTACTTTTTCAAATAAGTTTTCAATTTCTTGCTCTTCCTCTTCTCCTCTGGCACAGATATGATTCGGGAGCATTTTTTTTTAAAGGATTTTATTTATTTTTATTTTTAGAAAGAGGGGAAGGGAGGGAGAAAGAGAGGGAGAGAAACATCAATGTGTGATTGCCTCTCGTGTGCACCCTACTGGGGACCTGGCCTGCAACCCAGGTACGTGCCCTGACTGGGGAATCAAACCGTGACCCTTTGGTTCGCAGGCCCATGCTCAGTCCACTGAGCTACACCAGCCAGGGCCAGATGTTGCAGCGCTTAGAGTTGTCCCAGAGGTTCATAAGCCTCTCCTCCATTTTTTGAATTCTTGTTTCTTCATTCTGTTCTGGTTGAATGTTTATTTCTTCTTTCTGCTCCAAATTGTTGATTTGAGTCCTGGGTTCCTTCCCTTCACTGTTAGTTCCCTATATATTTTGCTTTATTTCACTTTGCAGAGCCTTCACTTTTTCCTCCGTTTTGCAACCATACTCAACCATTTCTGTGAGCATCCAGATTAGCAGTGTTTTGAACTCTGCAACTGTCAGGTTGGCTATCTCTTCATTGCTTAGTTCTATTTTGGGGGCTTTGATCTGTTCTTTCATTTGGGCCACATTTTTTTTGTCTCAGAGTGTGTATTACATTGTGAGGGGTGGAGCCTTAGGTACTCGCCAGGGCGGGGCAACCCATATCACTGCTTTGTGGTGCTGTATGTGGGGGTGAGGTCTGAGAGGGAATAATGCTACTTGCTTGGCTCTGGGCCAGCTTTCAGTCACTTCCCCTGCTACCCACAAGCAATTTGGGTCCTTCTGGTGCTGATTCCCAGGTGGGTGGGACTGTGTACGTTCTAGGACCCTGTTGGTCTTTCCAGTGAATTCTCTTGTGAGGCTGGTAGTTTCTCCCGCCACCTCAAACCCCACAGGTTTTTACCAGTAGAGGTTTTGAGGCTTTCTTTGCCTACACCGGAGCCCTGGGTTGCACTGTCTGTCTCCCCAGTTGTTCCTCCCCATTTACCTGCACACAAATGTGGGACCCGCCCGGTCCACCAGTTGCAGCCTTGCCACATGTCCTCTCCACCCCAGCTGCCAGTCTCCATCCCTCCTACCTGTCTGAGTGAATGTTTCTTCTTTAACTCCGTGGTTGTCGGACTTCCATACAGTTTGATTTTCTGGTAGTTCTGGTTATTTTTTGTTTTTAAATTTATTGTTGTCCTTCTTTTCGTTGTGCGAGGAGACAGTGTATCATAATTTTATTTTTTGTTATCCCCTCCCCCTCCCTTATTATTTTGTAGCTAATCCTGTACATATCATTTTATCCATTTTGAACATAACCATATCCTCATTATCATCACATCTAAAAGAGTAACACTGCTTTAGTATCAAAGTTTTAGTTAGTGATCAATTTGCAACTATTCAATTTCTATACCTGTCATAAACTTTCGTTTTATGTTTGTATCAATCAGGTTCCAAATAAGGTCCATATGCTGCAAATGTCTGATACATGCAGTTAAAAACAGAACTGAATGACTTTAGATGGGGGTAGCTTTCCAGTTTGCCACAGTCCGCACTGCTCCCTATTGCTGTACTCATTTAAGTTATCTGCTAGGCCAGGAAGTTTTTTGAGTTTGCATTACTGGAGGATCTGAAGTCTCACCCAGTTCTAAGAAACCTTGATTCTGCTAAATATTAACAGAGGGATAAAACAAATGAGTGAAACATTATGCTTAAAACTGAAAAACCAAGAAGCAGCAATATAAGCTTGCTACTTAGAAATGTAGAAGTAAATTCCAAAAGTCGACTAAATGAGATGAAAGGGGTAGCAGAGGACGAAAAGAGTAGATTTTTTAAAAAATGGTGCCATTCTTTTCTTTTTTAATGTAGTTATTCTTAGAGAGAGAGGAAAGGAGGGAGAAAGAGAGGGAGAAAAACACTGATGTGTGAGAGTGTGAGATGCCTCCTGCATGCCCCAACTGGGGACCTGGCCTGCAACCCGGGCATGTGCCCTGACTGGGAATGGAACAGGAGACCTTTTGGTTTGCAGGGTGGCACTCAATCAATGAGCCACACCAGCCAGGGTAAGAGTAGGTATTTTTAAAAATCATTAAAAAATTTTTCAATTACAGTTGAGAAACATTATTATATTAGTTTCAGGTATAAACCCCAGTGATTACATAACTTACTAAGTGATCATCCCAATAAATCTCACACCCATCTGACACCATACATAGTTACTAGAATATTATTAACTAGACTGAGCCATTGTGGCTCAGTTGGTTGGGCACTGTCCCACAAACTGAAAGGCTGCTGGTTCCATGTCCAGTCAGGGCACACGCCTGGGTTGCGGGTTCAGTCCCAGTTGGGGCACATATGGAAGGCAACCGGTCGACATCTCTCTCACATCAATGTTTCTGTCCCTCTCTTCCTCCCTCCCTTCCCCTCTCTCTAAAATCAAAATTTTAAAAATATTACTAACTATATTCCCTAGGCTGTACTTTACATTTCCGCAACTATTCTGTAACAATCAATTTGTACTTCTTAATCTCTTCACAGTTTTCATCCATTGCCCCCAAACCTCCCCTGATTTGGCAAATGTCAAAATGTCCTCTGTATCTATGAGTCTGTTTCTGTTCTGCTTGTGTGATTGTCTTTTAGATTCAATTGTTGCTATATATGCATTTATTGCCATTTTATTATTCATATTTTTATCTTTCTTTTTTTCTTCTTCCCGTCAAAGAAGACCCATTACATTTCATTTAATACTGGGTTGGTGGTGATAAACTTCTTTTGCTTTTTCTTGCCTGGGAAGCTCTATGTCTGTCATTTAGAATAGACGGACATTCTGTTCTAAATTATAGCTTTACTGTGTAGAGTAATCTTGCCTATAGGTCCTTGCTTTTCATCACTTTGAGTATTTCTTGCCAATTTCTTCTGGCCTGCAGAATTTCTGTGGAGAAATCAGCTGATAGTCTTATGGGAGCTCCCTTGTAGGTAGCCATCTCCTTTTCTCTTGTTGCTTTTAAGATTCTCTTTGTCTTTAACCTTTGGCAATTTAATTATGATATGTCTTGGTGAGAGTCTCTTTGAGTTATCTTGTTTGGGACTCTCTATGCTTCCTGGACTTGTATGTCTATTTCCTTCAGCAAGTTAAGGAATTTTTCTGTCATTATTTTTTCAAATAGGTTTGCAATTTCTTGTTCTCTTTTCTCCTTCCAGCACCCCCATGCTGTGAATGTTAGTATACATGAAAGCTGTCCCAGAGGTTCCTTACACTATTCTCATATTTTTTAAATTATTTTTTCTTTTTGCTGTCCCGATTGGGTGCTTTTTGCTTCCTTATATTCCAAATTGCTGATTTGATTCTTGGCTTCATCTACTCTACTGTTGACTCCCGGTAATATATTCTACATTTCAGTTAATGTATTCTTCATTTCTGACTGGTTCATTTTTATGTTTTCTATCTCTTTTTATGTTTCCTGTCTCTTTGTTAAAGTTCTCACTAAGTTCATCTACTCTTCCTGTAAGTTCACTGAGCATCCTTATAACCAGTGTTTGAACTCTGCTTCTAGTATATTGCTTGTCTCCCTTTTGTTTAGTTCTTTTTCTGGAGTTTTGTTCTGTTCTTTCATTTGGGACATGTTTCTTTGTCTCCTCATTTTGGCAGCCTCCCTGTGTTTCTTTCTATGTATTAGGTAGAACTGCTACATCTCCCACGCTAGAGTGGCCTTATGTAGTAAATGTTCTGTAGGGTCCAGTGACACAACCTCCCTGATCACTCAATCTGGGTACTACAAGCCATCACCCTGTGGGCTGCGTACACCATCCTATTACAGCTGAGCCTTAATTGCTGTTGGCACGTCAATGCGAGGGATCTATCCCCCAGGTCAATCAACTGCAGGGGCTGGCTGTGACCACCGACCACTGTGGGCAATCAGCTGCACAGGGGCGCGTCCCAAAGAGCAGGACTTACTTCAGCCAGGCTCTGGTACCCACTGACTCCATCCCTTGCTTGTGGAGGTAGTTGGGTGGTGGTGCTTTGATGTGGCCTGAAGCTATCCACTGGGTGCTCTGACTCTGGGGCCTCCTGGGAGGTGCAGGTCAAGGTCAGCCATAGCCTGTGTTCTGCCTGGGGCCGCTGGCATGAGCTACAAAGCAAACTGCATATGGCTGCTACTTGTGCTGGACTTGGAGGTGTCCATGTGAGGCCAAGTTGTGAACCAAGGCCAGCTGCTGCTAGTGCCAGGCCTGGGGTCACCCACTTAGCAAGAACACACTAAAGCCAGTTGCTGCTTGTTTGAGAGATTTTAAGAAAATCTGAAGCATAAGCCAAGACAGATCATTCGTACGGAAAAGCCACTGGAAGCAGCTTGAGTGGGTCTGAAATGGGGATGGGGTAGGGACCCAGGGAATCACCAGGTTAGGCAGAACAATGACAGCCAGGTTGATGGAGTCTCAGATATGCTGCCCACCTCCAGGCTCTGTTGAGGGAAGGGCTCATAAAAGGAACAATGGCCTCTGCCAGCACTTTTGTCTTGCCCTGATGCCAAGTGCCTTTTAAGCTGCTGCCCCAATGCTGGAGCTCAGAGAGAGTAAGTCTAAATAAGTCTGAATGCAGGCCCTTTAGGAGGAACTGCCTAGAACTCCAAAAGCCCTCTGTCTCCCTCTGCCTCAATCCCTGTTGGTTTTTACAGCCAGAAGTTATGGGGACATTTCTTCTTGGTACAGGAACCCTGGGCTAGGGAGCCTGGTATGGGGCTGGGACCACTTGCTCCTCAGGGGGAACCTCTGCAGCCAAGATATGCCTCCCAATTTTTATCTGCCATCCATGGATGTGGGACCAGCCAGTCCCATGTCTCTGTCCCTCCTAACAGTATCGGTGTGGCTTCTTCTTTAATTCCCTGGTTGTAGGACTTCCATTCAGCCACATTTCAGGTGGTTATGCATGATGGTTATTCTGTAGCTTAGATGTAATTTTGATGTAGTCGTGGGAGGTGAGTACCACCTTTACCTATGCTGCCATCTTGACTGGAAGCTGGAAAGAGTAGGTATTGAAGACTGCTATTCCACATCCTTATGCCTAACTCACAGGAGTGTTGTAAAGCTAAACTGAGATATATATATATATATATATATATATATATATATATATATATATCTTCACATATATATTAATATATGAAATGTAAGGTATTTTAATGAGCAAAAATTTTAAAATCAAAATAAAACACATTCACTTAAAACTCAGGCAATATTAATCCATTTTCAACAATTATTAAAAATTTTAAAAGACAAAAATCTTGGAATCATTTGCTTGGAAGTAAATGGCCATTAAATTATATAACAAGTTTGAAGCACAGTTCATCTGAAAATTGCCCTTACTAGTCAATAGCAAGACAAAGGGAAATTGAAAAGTGAGACTACCTCAAAATGCATGGAAGTAAATACTGAGTACATTTTCTTTTTTAAATTACATTGTTATATTCCAACATCCAAATTTTCATTGCAAATAAGTGCACTGACATTCCTATAGAATAGAATCCCTCTGAAAGTATTTCTAAATTCTGACAGGACTATGGACCCAAAGAATCTTGGGACTTTTGGGACGTTAGAGATCATTTGGTGTACTTTTCTCATTTTAGAGAAGAAAACTGACGGCCCAGAGAGAACACTAGAAAGAAGGACCTCAGAAAAAGTTCTAAGAGTCTGGGCCTCTAACTCTCTGCAGAGACCAATGAGAATGATTAGGCATGGCGGTCTATAACAGAGGTAAAAAAAAAAGATTTTGCTCAATGGTGAGGAAAATGACATGCTGGGTTACCAGCTCTATCTTTCACATGGTCAATCTGTCCTAGGTATGGCACCATGACAAAGGGATACAGGACCTTTCACTATTTAGAATTCCACTTTCTTACTTAGGAAGCTGGATATCACATCTAGTTAAACAAATCCCAAAACCCAGACCTTTCATTCAGTCATCTCACTCTAAGAGAAATGAGAAAACAAGAAACAGAACTGACCTGTATCAGCACTTTACATTTTCTAAGGGCTGAAAACAGTAACATTTTCTCCAAAAATACTAATATTTCCTCTTCATGGCCAAACAGTAAATAACTTGGGGGAGACAATAAAAGTGAGCTAATTCCTATTTCAAAGTACAAAGCTAAACCTTAGATTATTTATAGACCTGGTGTCAGCCTTGTCCTTACCTCCCCTCCTTATACCTTGGACTGCCTCCTCTCCACACAGGGAAGCTCCCATGCACACTCTGAACCAAAGGTTCTCACAGGATCTCTCATTTCTACACTTCAAATGCAAATAAACTAGTTGATGCCCAAGCATCTCTTTGCAAAAATTAAAGATATCTCTGCCTACTTAGGTTTCAAAAAGCCCATAGTAATAGGGAAAAAAGGACATTGGGAATAAATATGAAAAGATAAAAAAGTATTATCCAAGTATGAAAGTTGTTAATACAAATCTGAAAGGATACTATCCAATTTCCGTCAAGTAAGTGGCCAAGAATTAAGGACAGATCATTCACACAGGAAAATATCCAAAGAATAAATTACTTGAGAAAATACTAATAATTAAAAATATCTAAAACAAATTATAAAGGTATCACCTTGACAACTAAATTAGCAAAAATAAAAAGTTAGAAAACTCAACATCAGATACAGTACAGCTATAAAACTCAGTCATTCTACTACAGAGACTATTATTTCATGAAAATAATTAGAGAAATGTTATCAGTACAAAGACAATTAAAGTTTACTATATATAATAAATTGAAAATTTAAAAAGAATAGTTAACCTGTGGCATTCTAATTTGATGTATTCTTATAGTGTCATTAAAGGTAATAAATATGTAGGTAAACTGATGGAAAATTCTATATTAAACCATTTCCCACTTAGAAAAAAAAAAGTACAGCTCACTGCCACTACTAAAAACAGAATGCTATAAAAATAGAATGATGTCATTTGTTTCCAAAGGCTATCGATATACTAGAGCAACACAAAAATAATAAAAGTGAGATATTTCATGAGTAAGGTTAGGACTGTAATCCACGAGTTATCTTGGGGTAAGTGCTGCAGCTTCAAGTACTGCCAGTGAGTATTCTTAGGGCAAACAGGAAATGGGTTAAATTATGCTAAATGAACAAAAATGATGATTAAACTATTTAAATTATGTATATATAATAAGGATCAAAAGAGGCCAGTGAGTTATGTAAATAGTGATTCTCTGGAGAAAAGTTTTGTTCTTCTTTGACTACTCTGTTACTTCTGCTGGAGTCCAGCTTTTTGGCATCTCTGCCACACTGAAAGAAGAGTTGTCCTGGGCTGCACATTAAATACACTGTGATATGTAATTACAAAAAAATCTCATGATGTTTTAATAAATTTACGATTTTGTGTTGAGATGCATTCACAGCCATCCTGGTCTGCATGTGGTCCATGGGCCACATGTTGGACACCCCTGGTTGTCCTCTGTAGACTTAAACAGAAGTTTGGATCCTCTCTGGTTTTGTAAAGTCTAAGCCTAAAAAGCATGCAATAGATTTTCCCAGGTATGAATTTGCTACTAGGCCAGTCAATGGCAACAGGAATATGAGACCAGAGTTCATTCACAGTTTCGTGCTATTTCCTAGGAAGCCAAAGATTCTCGGGATTTTAGAGAAAGGAAACTAATTCTCCATTTTAACCCTGCAAGGGCCGAACAAGTTCACTTCTACAGCAAAGATTTCTGTTATCAGGTATAGAGTTTGGTATATACCAAGGAGGAGGAAAGATGTCAATGTAACAGCATAGCTCACATAGGCGGGACAGTGTCCCTGATTAGCTTCAGAATCTACCTATAAATTCTTCATCGTTGTGATTATAGACCTGCTTGTCCTAGAAAAGTGAAGAATAGCAGATAACTTTTCAGGCTCTTTTCTGACTGGTATACAAATGACCAAGTGAAACCATCAAGTAACAGACAAATAATTTAGCTTTAAAATATCTCCCATGTACAAAGCATTTATCTACATTTCAGAGTGCCTGGACAGAATCCAAGAAGAGCTCATATCGTTATATATCTCAGTCTGGAAGATGAATGGTGGCCCCATTACCCTGCTCAATCTAGTCTATTTGCGCCAAATTTTACAGATCAGTGGTAAATGGGTTGAGGAAACAGAAGATTACTTGAATCCAAGTAAGAGATTCTCATGAGAGGGTTCCTTAGACCAGCTGCTACAGATGCTCCTTGAAAGCAAGAGAAAAAGAGAAGGGGTGGAGGGAGGAAGAAAGCTTACTGGCTTGCTTTAGACAAAGGTAAAAAAGAAGGTTTTAATTACTGCTTAAGGCTGAGATGACAATGGAAGAGAAAGAGAGTCACATGTTGAAGCAATATTCACACATATATTTGCCATATATACCCTGTATGATTTCAGAGACATGAAAGTTGAAAAAAAAGGGGGGGGGTTGAGTGCAAAAAACATAATTTTTCAGGGGAAAAAAATCAATCTTTTTTATTTTTTATTTTTAGAGAGAGGAGAAGGGATGGAGAAAGAGAGGGAAAGAAACATTGATGTGAGAGAGAAACATTAATTGGCTGCTTTCTGTATGCACCCCAACTGGGGACCAAACCTCCAACCCAGGCATGTGCTCTGAACAGAAATAGAACTCACGGCCTTTTGGTTTGCAGGATGATGCCCAACCAACTGAGGCACACTGGTCAGGGCAAAAAAAAGAAAAAATCAGTCTTTCAGTCCAAGTGAATATCTGAAAGTTTCCAATTAATTTCCTTTGTAGCAGCCTCCAAGGTGGCTCCCAATGACAATGACTTTTGTGCAGTCCTCTCTAATACTGTATCAGGGTTGGTCTGGGTGACCAATATAATATGGAAGAAGTGATGTATGTTACTCCAGATACTAAGTCAAAAAAAATGGTATGGCTTCTGTGCACTTCTTCAGATCATTCACCTAGGGGGAAGTCAACTTCCATGTTTCAAGCAGTCCTATGGAAACGCCCACATTGTGAGCAACTGAGGCCTCTGGACAACAGCCTATGAGAAACTGAGGCTTCCTGCCAATACCCAGCGGAGTAAGCTTCATAATGGATCCTCCAGCCCAGCCAAGCCTCCTAACAACTACAGCCCTGGTGGACCACCTTAAGAAACCATAAGCCAGAACCATTAGCTAAGTGGCTCCCAGATTCCTGACCCTCAAAAACTGTATGAAATAATAAAACAATTTTTAAGCAGTTAAGTTTTAGGGTATTTTGTTATATCACTGTAGATAGATAACATGATAACGTAATCTCAAAACAAACAAGTCTAATGGGAAACTGTAGTATATGGTAATATCATGACTTCACCTACTAGGTAAAAAAAAAAATCATTTTCAAATTAAAAGTGGTCTGCTGCCCAAGACACCACTAAAAACTAAGTAGGGCTAAAGGGGCTCTAAGGGAGGGAATTAATCGCCCTTCTTCTCCAACACTAATCTAAGGATTGTTGCAGGCAAAGAAGCCCCATCAGAAGAGTCCAACACTGCTCCCTCCCACTAATTATATCATCTGTCCTACAGCCACAGACAGGAGATGAGTAAAGGGTAGGTTTCACATGCTACCCACTGTAAGGGTGCTGTCCCACATCAGGGTAGTCAAGGGTTAAAGTTGAGGCAGCAAACTACTCCCCAGAGATATATGCCTGGCACTAAGCTGAGACTCACAAGATTCTCCCTGAGTTTCCCTTACTTCTAAATGCTGGGATAACTGATGCTCACTGAATGCTGATATTTGTATGAATAAAAATGAAGGGATTTAGCAAATCTTGTTCCTGCACACAGTTGTCAAAAAAAAATCTGACCTTTACAACAGGAAAAAGAGGGGGGATTTAAAGATTTAAAGAAGAGTCAGTGACTGTCTGATGTATAACAAACCTTTGAAAAATTATGAAGCAATGAAAATCCCTTACAGGTCCCAACAAAATGTGTCCAATTTGCATTCCAGTAAAGCTTTCCATACATACCATTTGGCTGCTGTGTGTACTTCCAGGCAAATAAATCTCAAGGACTAATCCCACTGGGACCCAAATCTGATTTCTGATATATTACTGCTCCACAGCTCCAGACCAGGCTCCACAAACTGCCTTTTTGGTTCCAAATAACTAAATCAAAGTCATCCTGATAAGCTTTGAAAACAGGCAATGTGAGGAATGGTTTAATGAATGTTACAACTCAACCTATTATAGACCACACCACATTATTGGAAGAGAAAGAGAGAAAAAACTCTCATACTTGTACATCCCCAAATCTCTTGAGACCAAATCCAGGCATATCTGTCATTCAACCACACCTGACTATAATATAAAGCTTTATTCAAAGCCTGACTTTGATCAAATGGTTAGGATACATTTGCAAATCTAACATGGGGGTGAGAGGAAGATACAGTACAGACTACAATTTTCTGTTTAGTTTGAAAACTGGTCCAAACATTTTTTTAAAAATAACCAATGGAAGCAATAAACATGGAAATATATTGACTTAAAATATTATAAAGAAAAAACACAGTGAACAATACAATAGCAAAAGTTTTTTTCCAGAAGTCAGAAAAATTGACCACCCAACACATAAACTAGAGAAAGCAGTGTTAAGAAAAAAAGGAAAACTAGATTTATAGCAAAAACTGAGAGAACCAGAAGTTCAAGCATATTAGATCCCAGCATCAATTTTCCTTCCACCAGGAGAATTTTCACAAAAGAAAAATAAATTTAGATAAGACATGCTAAAACATTAACCATAGTGACTACTATTAAACAAATCACAATATACAAACACAAGCAGAAATTGATGGCCTAAAAGAAAGAGAAGGTAAGTAAAAAGCATTTAGGAATTCAATAATTTAATGCAGAAGACACCAAAATATGAAACTATCCTGCCAGATAGCAAAGAAATGGGAACATTAGTTTTAATATCTGTATGTAATCTCATATAAGTGGTAATGGAATAACAACTGAATCAGTTTATATGGCACTTTTTACAGAACCAGTCACTCAGGAATTAGAGTTAACCCCATCTCCAGAAGGTTATTCAGCAAGCAGGAAAATAAGCTAGCAATATGCAAGCAAACGGAGCCTCCTGTATAGTCAACACGACCCAGACCATTGCCTGGTCGAGGATTCTGACAGCAAATGAAACCTGAAATACCGCCATCTACTCTCAAGACCCAAAGTGTAACTGACACTCTTTTTGGCAAATCAGATTTTATATAAGAAGTTATATCATCAAACTCCTATCTATCCGGTCTCAAAATATTTTGAAGCTATTAGGAAAAAAAAAGCAACAGAAAATCACAAGTGTAGGTGAGTACGTGAAGAAACTGGAAACTTCACACATTACTGCTGGGACTGTAGGGATGGTTCAGCCACTGTGGAAAACAGTTTGGCAGTTTCTCGAAAAGTTAAACATAGACTAACCATATGATCCAGTAATTCCACTCATAGGTACATAATTCAAAAAAATAAAAAACGAGTACTCAAATACACATACATACATTCCCAATAGCACCATTAACAATAGCCAAAATGTAGAAACAGTCCAAATGTCCATTAGTGGGTGAATGGAAAAACAAACTGTGGTATAGAATATTATTCACCATAAAAAGGAATAAAGTACTGATTCATGCTATAATGTGGATGAACCTCAAAAACAGTATGCTAAGTCAAACAAGCCACATGCGAAAGATCACATATTACATTATTCTGTTTATATTAAATATCCGGAATAGGTAAATCCATAGAGGGAGAATGCAAATTGGTGACTGTCAGTATTTGGAGGGAAGGAAGAAGAAGCAAATACTTAATGGGTACAGGCTTTCTTTTTGTGGTGACGAAAATGAACTAGCCCTGGTCGGGTTACTTGGTTGGAGTACCATCCCATACCCCAAAAGGTTGTGTGTTCGATCCCCGGTTGGGACACTTACAAGAGGCAACCAACTGATGTTTCTCTCTCACATCAATGTTTATCTCTCTCCCTTCCTCTCTTTCTAAAATCGATAAACATATCCTCAGGTAAGGATTAAAAAAAAAGAAAGAAAATGAACTAGGTAGAGATGGTAGTTGCACAACATTGTGAATGTACTAAATACCACTAAATTGTTTATTTTAAAATGATTAATTTTATGTTTTATGAATTTTACCCCAATTTTTTAAAAAAGCTCTTGAAAATGAAAGTAAAGATTTTCTTATCTCTAATTCTACTTTATTTTTCTAAAGTGCTTTAACAGGGTAAGAGCTTTGCTTCTGGGAAACCATAAACAAGCTTAAGTTAAAGCCTGTGGTGTATTCTCTGTAGCTTTTGTAGAAACAAGAAGTCACCTCAGCCCATAGTGCAAAGGGATCATTCTGGATTCTTACAAAAGTGAAGTAGACCTGGTAGCTTTCCATTCACCACAACTGCTTGCCCTGAAGCAGAAATGTAAGGGAGCCATCTCTGTCTTGCATTCCCACTGGAGGCCTATTGAACCCAAGCTGCTTCAGCTACCCAACAAACTCCTCCTTGGAGACTCTACATCTGCTGAGGCTCATATGAAGATTTCACATTATGAAAGACCACAGTAAGGAATTTCCCTCTCCTCCATTACAGCTCAGTGCAAAGTTCTCTAGAGATACAGGTACTTAATCATCTCTTATATTTGATTCTAAACAAGAGATCCTTTCCCAGTCTTTTTCCCTACCAAAGGACAGTTTAAATCTCACCAATGGACAAGATTTTCTGGTAGAAGTGCAAATAGTCATTTTTCATATTGTCACTTTGTCTTTCACATTTTTCCTTTCAAATTATTGAAGCAAAGCATTTTCAGAGTATGAGGTCCAATCTGTGATATTTAATACCTATTGTGATCTTTGCTCCCATTAATAACCTCCCACCCTCCTGGAAGAAAGCCTCAGTCACCCATATCTTTAATTCAAAGACTCCTATAATTGGTGGTTTCAAATATCTACCCTGTCCTCCACTCACTCGATGATGCCAAGAAGATACACAACATAATACAAACTTCCTAAAGCTCTTCCTCATTGTTTTACTCGCTGCTATTTTCTCAGCTTCTTTTTGGAGAAAAACATCAGGTTGTTCCCATCCTTAGAGTCAACAAAAGACAGCAACAGTGACTCACTACCAGGGGTTCCCAAATCAGCCTCTAGGTTCACAAATACATATCATAAAAGCATCAACTGAGAAGTATCCCCATTCCCATTAATTAAAAAAACAAAAACAAAAACAAAAACTTTCTAATAAAAGTGGTTGTTAATGGCACCAATAATCTGCTTACCCTGTCAACTTCAGTTGGAGCACTTTAAAAGTTGCCCTTTAGGATACAAGTACAATTCTATGACTACTTCTACAGGCAACAGGTGTTATTCCCTCCCTTAAGATCTGATGGTTTGTACCCTCACAGTTCCCATCACCCTGAGATGACCTTTTAATAGTATCTAGAATCATGGGTAACATACTACACTTTACCTTCTATCACCACCCCTCTCACTCATCCCTCTGGGTAGAGCATTCAGAGCTAGTAATTGCCATGTCTTGTTAAATTTTTAATTTTTCTATTACCTCTCAGCATTACAGTTCTGCAAATCGCCTAACCCCACCCCAGAACTTCAGCTGCCCAGCTAACACTGGAACTAAAAAACTCATGTGCTTTTGTCCCAGAGAGTTACCTTCACACATGCCAAAAACAGCCTGGTTGTGTTAGTGTGTATGTCATGTTTTCAGTGGACATTCCTATTGAACTTGGGTGTCTTAACAACAGGGACCCATGAAGTCTGCTGTTAGAGAATGTAACTGGACAGGCAGCCCAGAATTCTCTGGGATCACCTCCTTTGGTAGACAAAGCAGAGTTACAAGGAGAAAGTATATTATGATTAAAATAATAATTTGTATCCAAGTAAGACAAAATTGTCCAGAAACAAGCTATATTCACTTGTCTCTTGTTCCTCTTCTGCAAAATGGTCCACCTGAAAGTTAGCTACACTTCTGCCCTCATCCACATAAAAGCAAATGAAGAGTTACCTCATTGTCTTTTTTGTATATCGTCATCACATTTTAATAGAAGCTTTTATTGTGTAACCTTGAACATGCCACTCAACTTTTCTGAAGCCTGAGTTTTACCTATAAAAGGGGGTTACTTAACAAAGGCCCAATCTATTTTGTAGGCTGTTATAAAAGGTAAATGAAAAAATATATGTAAACTGTAATAGCCAAGAGAAGCCTAAGGAGACATGACAACTAAATGTAAGTGGTATCCTGGATGTAATCCTAAAACAGAAAAAGGTCATTATGTAAAAACCAAGGAAATTTGAATAAAGTATAAACTTTAAGGCCATAGTAATCAAAATAGCATGACACTGGCATAAAAACAGACACATAGATCAATGAAACAGGACAGAGTGCCCAGAAATAAACCCACACTCTTATAGTCAATTAATATTTGACAGAGGAAGCAAGCACATACAATGGGCTAAAAACTGTTTATTCAATAAATAGTGTTGGGAAAATTGGACAGACACGTGCAGAAAAATGAAACTAGACTACCTTCTCACACCACACACAAGAATAAATTCCAAATGGTTCAAAGACTTAAATGTTAGACCCGAAAGCATAAAAATCCTAGAAGAAAATATAGAAAGCAAAACCTCAGATGTTGCTCATAGCAATTTCTTAACTGACTGCATCTCCCCAGGCAAGGGAAACAAAAGAAAAAATATACCAATGGGACTACATCAAACTATAAACTTTTTGCACAGCAAAGGAAACTGGCAATGAAATAAAAAGAAAACCCACAAAATGGGAGAACATATTCACTGATACATCGATAAGGGGTTAATACCCAAAATTTATAAAATACTTACAAAACTCAACACCAAAAAAAACAAACAACACAATTAAAAAATGGGCAAAGGACCTGAATAGACACTTCTCCAAAAAGGACACACAGATGGTCAACAGACATATGAAAAGATGTTCAACGTAACTAATCATCAGAGAAATGTGAATTAAAACCACAATGAGCTATCATCTCACACCTGTCAGAATGGCTATCATCAATAAATCAACAAACAAGTGCTAGCAAGGATGTGGAGAAAGGGGAGCCCTTTTGCACTGTTGGTGGGAGTGCAGGCCGGTGCAGCCACTGTAGAAAGCAGTATGGAGATAACTCAAAAAATTAAAAATGGATCTGCCTTTAGACCCAGCTATCCCACTTCTGGGAATATATCCAAGGGAACCCAAAACACTAATTCAAAAGGACATAATCACCCCTATGTTCATTACAGCGTTATTTACAAACACCAAGATATGAAAGCAACCCACGTGTCCATTAATGGATCAGTGGATAAAACAGCTATGGGACATTAGCACAATGGAATACTACTCGGCTGTAAAAAAGAAGAAAAATCTTACCCTTTGCGACAGTATGGATGGTCCTGGAGAACATTATGCTAAGTGAAATAAGCCAGTTAGAGAAAGACAAATACCATATGATTTCACTGATATGTGGAATCTAATGAACAAACTGAACTAACAAGCAAAATGGAAACAGACTCATAGGTACAGACAGATGACAGTTGGTGGGGGGGAAAACTTTAGGGGGTAAAGGGATTGAGCAAAAAGGAAAAAGTACTCATGGACATGAACAACAATGCGGTGATTGCTGCAGGGAGGGAAGTATATGGGGACTAAATGGTAATGGAAAAAATACAATAAAAATTAAATTAAAAAATAACTTTAGTTAATACAACACATCAATATTGGTTTATTTATTGGGACAAATGTACCATACTAATATAAAATGTTAGTAAGAGGAAACTTGGTGTGGAGAATATGGGAACTTCTTTACAATAAATCTAAATCTATTCTAAAAATAAAAAGGCTATTTTAAAAAGTAAAAAGTGCAAAATCACTTTATAAATTGTAAATTTCTAGTCAATTGTAAAATACCACATAAATTTAGTAGATTTGGTCTTTTACATAGATTGTTAGTAAGTAGGCAGCCATTTTAAGGAGCTCAGATAACAGAGATAGCTTGAAGAGTTAAGTTCTGGTGTAGAAGAGCCTAGCCCCCAGAAACATCCCAGCTGTTTCCTGCCAGCTGGTGTCTCATGTCTGACTTTCAATAGAGTTGATTTTCTTTGTATAATTATTTTTGTCTCTCAACCTGTCTGTATTACTAAAAGAATGGTTACTTTTTAAAAAGAGACTCTATGCAGGTATGTGCTTTAACTGTAAAAAGTGAACTGGAAGTCATAGATATGGCTATTTTATTGGGTCCATTTCTTAACTGGCTGAAATAGATCTGAGAATAGATCTACTCCCAACTTCAAATGTTTCAGACAATACACCCAGAGATAGAATAGGTCAAGTGTACCCAACCCCTGCCAACTCCTGTTCTGCCCGAAAAAGAAGAAGAAGAAGAAGAAGAAAAGAAGAAGAAGAAGAAGAAGAAGAAGAAGAAGAAGAAGAAGAAGAAGAAGAAGAAGAAGAAAGCAAGAGCCCTGAAGTGCAGGAAATTGTTTCTCAGACGAAAGACAACACTTCCTTTCCCAGAACAATCCATCTCCCACACTGACATCCTGCTCCTGCTATATTTACTCAACCCAAATCTGCCGATGATATACTTCCAGCTGCACTCCTGCCACATGGTCCTGTCACTCAGCCACAGCACTCAGAGGGGAATCTGTCCAGAAGACAGAGCCTAGAAATCACTACACACTAATCCATGCTTCCTCTATCAGTAGCCTTCAGAGTAAAGCGAGACAAAATATGGACAGTATTACTCCCTGTTTATTTTGGAAGTGACTGGGGAGACAAGAGGTACTTCATTTTATATAGTTGCTAATTTTGACTGCTCTCATGGTAGCCAATGGAGGAGGCTAAACAATGAAGGGATTGAAATGGGAAGTTAAAAATAACTCTGTTAATGCTAGCTACCCAAAAAGCATGACTTAATAGCCTCTTCCACCCCATCCCTACTATGATCAGGCTATCAAGTCACCTTATTACAGGGTAAATTCTTCAGTTCTGGGTAGATGGATCCAAGGACTCAAGAATGGGACCATTTCATTCACCCTGCCTCACACTACCCTGTAACACACTCTACTGGAAGGGGGAACGCCCAAACACTGGACTGGCCAAAGGTAAATTTTAGAGCTGACTTCCATTTTCCTATTTTAGCAGCTTTGTACTCTTGGTCCTTCCCACCCACCTCTGTACCCCCAGTCCCAAGTCCTTTTCTTCTGCTCCTTTCTGTTCATTTCTCCATCCTTCCTGCCTCGTCAGTTGCTTTTCTTTTCTATTCCTATTTATCTTTTTTTCCTATTTATCATGGGCAAGATTCCCTCAACAAAACATAATGCTAGCTGACAAACCTTCGTTAGTAATATATCATTAGCTTACTCTCCACAGTAGTAACAGCAAAGAACCTGAGGCTCAAGAGCAATGCCTCTTTTTCTGGCCTTTTCTTTTCTTGAGAAGGCACAGTCACGCCTACTGATCAGATCCTTCAAAAGAAGGAAAGGAAAGTAGGGGCAAAAGGAAAAGTACAGAGAGAGAAAGAGAGAAAAGAGTGATAGTAAATAAGAATGGAGAAATACTTTTTTTTCCTTTTTTATTTTTTAACCATTTCTCTTTTAAAGCTCCTGGACAGTTTAAAATTACAGATTTTAAAAAGCTAATGTAGAAGTTATTAATGAGCCCAATCAGGCTTTTAAAATAGATTTAAAAATAAAAGCTGAAATATGATAATGAATTCATTTGCTATCCCACTAATTAAAAGGAGGGAGAGCCCCGACTAGTGTGGGTGGCTCTGTGTATTGGGCATTGTTCTGCAAACCGAAAGGTCACTGGTTCAATTCCTGGTCAGGGCACATGCCTGGGTTGTAGGCCAGGTCCTTGGTTGGGAGTGTGCGAGAGGCAACCGATCAATGTTTCTCTCACACATCGATGTTTCTCTCCCTCTCTTTCTCCCTTTCTCTCTCTCTAAAAATAAATAAATAAAATCTTTAAAAGGAGAGAGAAAAAAGAGAGAGAAAGAAAAGGGAATCAGCTTCACATGGCTGTTCCCATTCTGGCTTAGAGAAGCATTTATGCTGTTTACTGAATGGAGAACAAATTTCAGTTGGGTGATGTTGCCATATTCTAGAAAATTACCAATTTTCAAAACTCTTTTTAATGACTGTCTTTTAAAACAGAACCACCAAAGCCATAAAGAAATATAGACCTTTAGGTACACAATGGTGTTTCTTAAAAAGAAGAGAAATTCTTAATACAAGCAAGCTGGGAAGAGTTCATGTCCACACCTAGAACAACTACTTTAAGAACAGGTGATTTAAGCAATCATTCAAAAATTCACCATCACTGCAACCTGAAAATAGCTTGGGCAAGAATTATCAATGTATGATAAGCTGTGGGGGGAAAGTTTAATGAGGAGCAAGGTATGGTCTTAAAGTGACTCCCCAGATTGCTTATGAGTTCTAAAGAAAAACAGTTATTTATCAAGAGGCAAACAAAGTAATATCTTGATCAAAATTAATGTCACCAATGAAGGTCTCTCCATATATATCCTGAGAACACTATTATCATTAGTGGCATATAGATTCATGCCAGACATGCATAACCTGAATCTAGTCATGAGGAAAAATCAGTCAAAATGAGGAATATTCTAAAGAAGGAGAAGGAGGCGGAGAGAAAGGAAGAAAGGGAGGAAAAAAGGGAGAAAGACTGAGGGGAGGGAGGGAGGGAAGGAGGGAGGGTAAGGAAAGGAAGAGGAGGGAAAAAAACCTGGCCTGTGTTCATAACAAATGTCAATGTTATGAAGGATAAAGCAAGGCTGGAGAACTGTTCCAAAGTAAAGGAGATTAAAGAAACATGACAATTAAATGCAGATTGTGATCACTGACTGAAGGGAGAAAATCTTTTTGAAGGAGGAAAATTTTTTAAAGTTTATTAATTGGGACAATTGACAAAATAGAAATATGAATAGTAAAGTATTGTAACAATATTAAATTTCTTAAATTTAATAACTGTACTAAATATAAATTATATAAAAGAATATCCTTATTCTTAGGAAATATACACTGATGTATTAAGGAATAAAAAGGTCATGATGTATATAATCTTTTCTCAAATGGTTTAGAAAAATTTTACATACATATGTATGTGTGTGTATAGAGAAAAAGAGAATAATAAAAACAATTCACAAAAAGGTGTAAGAGACCTCTGTATTATTCTTGCAACATTTCTGTAAATCTGAAATTACTTCAAAATAAAAATTCAAAAAAAATTCACCATCAGCCCTGGCCAAGTGGTTCAGCTGGTTTGGCGTACATCATCCTGTACACCAATGGGCTGTGGATTTGATTCCTAGTCAGAACACATACATGAGGTGCAGGTTCAAGCCCCGGTCAGGGCACATATGGAAGGCAACCAATTGATGTTTCTCTCTCTCTCTCTCTTTCTCTCTCTCTCTCTCTTTCTGTCTCGCAAATCAATAAAAACATATCCTCAGGTGAGGATTACAAAAAAAAACAACTCACCCTCAGTTGACATAATTGTGTCCTGACATCAATTAGGTAAAGAGGAAATGCGGATGAACTCACATTCTAGATGACACTAAAACAACCCCTGGCAGGGAGCAAGTCAAGTTTTTCTTTTCCTGGGAGCTTAAAGGGAAGACCATAACCAACATAAATGTAGTATTTTCCACTCTCTGCCTTCCGTTACTGCATGCACACAACCCTGTTTTGTTGACTCTAGCCTACAGCCAACCTAGAACCCTTCAGGACCCTGGCAATCTCCCATCTCTAGATACCAAAGAGTTCTACCAAATGCAGCCACTTCCTTATAATAAACCTAGAGAACACAATAAGTCTTTAAAACCTCTGAAATCAGACTGATTAAGATGCTAATATTGGGCTCACCTGCGAGGATTAATGAGCCATATTTGGATTCTGGCAACAGAATCCATTTCCCTTGACTACTTTTCCCACAATGCTTCTGTCCAGGTCTGAACCAAGAACTTCTCTTCCTGGGCCAGAGGGACCACCAGGATCTTTTTGTCACCAGGCTCTGGTCACAAAAAGTATTTGGTTACAGTAGGTATTAATAAAATACCTTGTATTTCCATTGATGTAGACTCATACCAGAAAAAAAGAGGCGAAGGAGAAAGAAATGCACTTTAAGTTCAGAACGCAATAAGCTCTTAAGAAAATGATAGGTGGTCAAAGGTCTTTTTGTGGAATACATTTGTATTCCAACATCCACTCCAACTCTCTCTTTTAGAACAATCTTAACCACTATTTAATTGCTTCTCTGCCTCACTAACTCTTTCAGCCCTTGAAAATCCTAGGAATACTTTTCCTAAGGAAAAAAGAACATTTCTTAAGGGCATTCTCTCTGAGGATCCCAAGGTTCCCAAGGCCTAGTCTAAATATGGGTGCTTTTCTGAGATTCAAAAGGTAAATATATGATGGGATGTTCAACTAATTTGGAGTCAAGACCTATCCAAAGTTACATGGGTTTTGACACTTATTTCCTCGCATGAGGTCCTTGGGCTAAAGACAATGGGT
The DNA here is from genome assembly GCA_004026545.1 of Mormoops blainvillei. NCBI lineage: Eukaryota > Metazoa > Chordata > Mammalia > Chiroptera > Mormoopidae > Mormoops > Mormoops blainvillei. The sequence goes on along the minus strand of PVJD01000779.1, from coordinate 292,319 downwards.
TGTTACTAAAAAATATTCATGCTATTTTGAACTGGGACTATTAAATCTAAGCTATAGAAAAGAACTTTCCTAATACTTTTAGCACCTTAGCTAGCTATTAAAATCTTTGTTTTGTGCCCCCAGAATTCAAAATCCTAGCAATTGTGTCCAAAGCCCAAGCTTGAAAAGACTCAAATGCAAAACTAAATTTTTGAAAAGACAATCAGCCATTGACATTGTTGAGCTTAAACAAACAGCCAGGTAGTTCTCCAGCAAAATGGGTTTATTTGGCAACAACAAAGAATTACAATTCAGGACCTGTAGCCTAATGGTGGACCACATGCAACCCCAAGGGAAACAAAGAAGAGGACTACTCTTTTATGAACTTGGGAGTCCCTTGGAAGAAACAAAGTTCTAAGTACAGTAACTTTTCATTGACTGAATTATGGTAGTCTGTCATTGGCTGAGCTGTCACTGGGTAAGGAGGAATCTTTTCTTCCTCCTGCTGACCTTTAAAGTAGTATCACTTCCTATTGGAAAGGCAAGGTACGTACATCTCTTCCTGTTAGGGTTAGTAGTGTGCATTGAATGACACCTGTGAGAGTTCTCTCTTCTAGTCCCGCCATTACACTTTAAATGAGGTTTCTGTTTATTAATTTTCACATCTTATCCTACAGTACGATTTTAGTCAATTCAATTCTGAGATGCACACACTGACTAATCAAAGGAGAGTACAAAGGGACTAATCGAGCCCTAAGACATCCAAGACCTTTCAGCATCTCATGAAACTGCCATGTACTCAGTTACTACCAGGCAGAAGGTGGGGCAGAAGGCGGGGATGGGATAGACAATGCACACAAACACCACTGCTGCTTTCCAGACCATCCTAGAACCTCTTTCAGCACACAGGGCATACAGTACTTTCCTAAGGTCACGTGGAAGCTGGGCAGACTGCAAACCAGTGCCCAGCTGTCCACTCAAATTCCAGAGCTTCTCAAATCACCAGACCACTTGAACAAAAACTTCAAGAGAGCAGGAATTGTGTCTGTCTCCTTGAAAAAAGGAGGCCCTAATACTTAGTTCAGCGTCTGATACGCATTAAGTGCCAAGAGCAAAGTTCGGGGAGAAGGTGCTGTTTTGGAGTTTTTCCAATATAAATGACTTCTTCCTCAACCCACCAAAAGGACTCAAAAGGATGGCCAGGCCATGTCTAACATGCCCTGCTACTCCCTTTCCCTGGACAATCAGCTTAACATCATATAAAAGGGATAAGGTACAAAATGCAAAGTAACTAGTCAGTCACAATTATATCCCCAATCCTTATTTCGTGAGGAAGAATAATATTCTCCAGGATTATTATGATTCAAATGGTCTCAAACTAATCTCTGCCTTAAGAAAGCTGATTAATCCAGAGAGAAAAAAACATATCAATTGAACTGTTTCAGATGTAAAAAAAAGAAGGAAATCCTGCCATTTGCAACAACATGGATGGACCTTATTAAGCTAAGTGAAATAAGTCAGACAGAGAAAGATAAATAATATATCATCTAATATGTGGAATCTAAGAAAAAGCCAAATTCATAGAAACAGAGAGTAGATTGGTAGTTGCCAAGGGACTAGGTGATAGGGGAAATGGAAAGATGTTGATCAAAGGGTTCAAACTTCCAATTATAAGATAAATAAGTTCTGGGATCTGATATATAGCATGGTAGCAACTATAGTTAACTACTATATTATATATTTGAAAGTTGCTAAGAGAGTAGGTCTTTTTTTTTTTAAGATTTTATTTATTTTTAGAGAGAGGGGAAGGCAGGGAGAAAGAGAGGGAGAGAAACAACCATGTGCGAGAGAAACACTGATTGGTTGCTTCTCACGTGCCCCCAAGTCAGGGACTAGGCCCACAACCCAGGCAAGTGCCCTGACCAGGAATCAAACTGGCAACCTTTAGGTTTGCACAATGATGCCCAAATCCACTGAACCACACCAGTCAGGAGGAGTGTAGGTCTTAAATGTTCTCACCGCCCCCATATATGCACACACACACATTCACACATACAAATTGTAATTATGTTAGATGATTATGTTAGCTAACCTTACTGTGGTAATCATTTCTCAATATACACATGTATCAAATTATTACATTGTATACCTTAAACTAACACAATATCATATGTCAATTATATCACAATAAAAGTTGGGGGATGAAATAATATGTAATAATAAACAGAGAAAGAACTACTCTATTGAAATCAAAGTTAATAGGGGTGAAACCCAGATGTAGTAGTTCTAAAGATCAAGGGGGCTAAGGCCACTTCACAGAGTCCTTTGCAGAATACCAAGAATATGGTGGAAAAGGCACCCTGACTCAACACCCTCTTTGACTCCTTGCCCAAGAAATAACATTGCAGAGAGACAAATTCAAACCAGTGCTGGAAAAGGAGTAAATCACAAGCGCTCTACCAGAACTTTCTAACTTTTTTGACCATGACCTACAGAAAGAAATACAGTTTACCCTGCAACCTAGAACATATACATGTTTCTGGTTGAAAAAAAAGTTTCCCAAAATAGTACTTATCCTTATTATATGATGCACTAATACTTTCTATTCTATTTCTTTTTTTCCCCTCCCTTAATGCCTATAACTTGTACCAGAAAACAAGGAAGTGCTCAGCGGGATCAAAATCAAAGGAACTAGTTTGAAGGGGCTCTCACTGGCCAAATTTGGAATGATTGAGCACCAAAAATAATCCTAAATGTAATTAATTATAAAACACTGAATAAATAAACATTCACAAGTCCCCCCAAAGAGGGAACCCCTCATTTACCAACATTAGTGGTCATTAACACTAACTCCTTACTTTTAAAATTGGCAATTAAAGGGAAAGAATTAAGCATTTCCTCTGACTTTTTAGGAGAAACTGTGGTTCAACCTTCAGGGTATGAAGGAAAAAATTCTTTACAAAGAATGTCACCAAATAAATATAGAAAGAAAGTCAATCAGAAAATCATCATTCTTCAACTTCCACTGAAATAAATGATTCTAGAAAATTAATCAGTGAGTCATCATTGAGTAAAAGAATATTACAGAACAGGATATTCAGAAGGTGCCAAATTATTACTTCACAGGATCCTTACTAATTGCAAAAAGAAAAATAAAGTTATTTTACAATGAGAGATATGGCAGTCACCACCATGAGCAAGTAGTAAAACTTAATGCCATCAATGGTGGGGACAACCTGACACAGTATGTGGTGATACAATATGAAGTACACAGTAGTACCTTATGATATTTTCTTACCAAAAATGTTTAACCTGAATCAAATTAAGTCTTTAATCCTAACTTCCAGAACACAGGAAATATATGGGATAGAGAAACAAGTAAAATGACACCACAATGACAAAAACAAACACAGAATATAGAAGAACATTCCAAAAATGAACGCCCTGGTCTCTTCAAAACACCAAGAGGGAAAAAAAGGGCAGAGAAAACTGTGTTAGATTTTAAAAGTCTAATGAGATATAACAACCTAATGAAATGACAATTTTGCTTGGATTTTGGCTTATGAAACCAACTATAACTACAAAAGGAAATTTGGAGACAAATGGGAAATTTTAAAATATAGACTGCATATTAGCTAATGTTGGTAAATTGTTGTTAAGTTTCTTAGGTGTGATAATGGTACTATAATTATTATAACAATGTCCTTATTTAGGATGTATTCGAGGGTGAAATATCATCATGTCTGCAACTTATTTTCAAATGGCTTATGAAAAAACACACATATATGTGGCTAAAGCAAATATGACTAAATGTTAAAGATTCTGACTCTCAGTACAGGATGTGAGTGATCGCTGTAGTGTATTATTTCAATTGTTAGTATGTTTGAAATTTTTCATAATAAAAAGCTGAGGAAAAAAGCTGTGCAACCATTTAAAATATCATCACAATCCACTAATGGAATGCAACCTATAGTCTGAAAGATACCACTTGTAGCTCATGGTAGGACATTAATAACAATATCTTAGTTCACCCATTATTATCAGTTTGGAGCCAGTTTTCTTAAACCTGTATTTGCCTAAAAAGAAGGATGAATCCTCATGAAACTGCTCATGTGGGATAAGGCTTTCTTATTTTGCAAGCCCTTGTCAAGAGTCTCCCAAATTTTATATCTTTTTCCTGTCAATTAATAACTCGCTTTATTTGAAAATTAAGAATAATCAGTAGAAAAATTCCTACTAATGTCAGGGAAACTTTATTTGTCCTACTTTTAGAGGATTTTTCCCAATTCTGGGCAGATAACATACAAGTCCCTTTGATCCTTTTCCTCCACGACTAATGTCCCCAACTACCCTTAGCCTCCAGTTCCCAAGCTGCTTTCCAGGACACCTGGAGGCAAGCTGCATGGCTGACTGCAGAAAAACACTTGCTCCCACACCACATCTGGTCCTGCCTTTCCACCAAATCAAATGCCAGTTTATTGTCCTCTGATGTACAGTCTATCGGTCCACTTCCTGGATGCCCCCACTTCACACTGGGCCAAAAATCCAAGGCAATAATGTGAGTTCCACAAATGGGCAAGTAATTGCTCAATAGGCATGGAACAAGGAAAGGTCAGTTGTGATGGGTGCACATGTGGCAACCCTTCACAGCTCAACCTACAGTAGTATTAGTGGTAACAGAAGGCTGGTATTACAGAAAAGATGCAATGAGAAGCCGGCCAACAGGCAGCCAGGAGTGCTTGTCCATCTAAGTCCTTCAGGATCTCTCAAGGCCAAAGTGAAGAAACAAAGGCTTCAGAACTGGTAAGGAGCATCTTGTCACCTAGTTTCCAGAAGTAAAACAGAGAGTTTAAGGTAGTCACTGTTCTCCATTTACCACCCTTTTTTAATGAGGTGATCTGAGCTGAAATTATATAATCTCCATGTTGTTGTATGAATACCCAGCTACATCTTTTAATGGGTGCCAGGAGAGAAAAGACAAATGCACTCACTCTTCCCAAAAACATATTCAGTATCACTTTAGAAATTGATGTGACCAATTAAACATCTATGAATATAAAGAGGTGGTTAGAGGGGGCAAGGCTGAGACAAATAACTCTTTATTATCTCTCCTAATCAAAACTGCACATTGAATTTCAAACATTTGGCTTCTTCTGAAACCCTCCTGGCACTTGCCCTAAGTTTGAGTGGGTGTAAAAGAAGAAAGGGACTCTGCCTGCCTCCTTGTTAAAAACAAAGCAGCAGCTGGCTTTTCCTCTTTTTACTCATCTGACTGCTGTCAGAGCAAGTTGGGCACATACCCAGAGAATAATTTCAGGCCTCTAAAGAGGTGACTGTGCTAAAGAGGACAGTGGCAATAAGAACAATACCAGCAACTTTAACATCTACCACAGACCACATGTCGCACCGTCCCTACCCTTCCCTAACCTCTACTAGACATTAGGTTCCTTTGCCTCTGCCTTTGAGAGCCAAGCTATTACAAATGACCCCCCGCTTTCTTTACAACCTCCTTTCAGATACATGCAGTGGAAAATGTGCTGCAGACTAGTTCTGGTGGCTAAGTTTGAGTATTAGGAAGAGAAAAAGGGAGAGCTGGACCCATGAGAAACCAGACTATGCAGAGGTGCTTTTTCACAAGAAAGTCTTCATTTTCTAACCCCAAAGATAAATAAATGTTTGGAAGAACTTCTCTGTTTAGAAATATCAAGTGAAGAGGGTTCAGATCAGTTGGGAAAGGCCCGAGTAAAAAGAAATCAAGTCATCAAAATACGGACCTCCTGGAGCTACCTTATTTATATAAATATTACCTGAGAAATAAAGAATCTCAATATTTTTATTTTCTCTAACTGTGCTAAAATGCCCACAAGTCTGAGACCAATCAAGCTACAAAGATTCTAAGATGCCAAAATCAGTCTGACTCAAACTCAAGTCATATCCTAATGTGTTGCTCAATAATCTCCAAACTAATACAGTCTTATATTTTATTATAGGACAAGAAAAACAAAAAGGGCACTGGAAACAGATACTTATATAAGTGTGTCCAACCTCGCCTCTTCCAACACTCACCCCATTACATGAATTTGCCAATTTTTATTAACTTGGTTCTTTTAGCCTCCACTTAGTCAAGTCTTGAACAATTCACAATCTTAATTCCAAGTAGGACAAAGCTCATTCTTCTTCTCATGCTGATTAATAGTGATATATTGTTTACTCTATTATTCCCCAAACCATAAGCACCTCCAAAAAAAAAAATGAAAGTATGCATTCACTCAGTATGGGAAATGATAACTCCAGCAAAAATTTTTTTCAAGTAATATATCCTTACTCAGTATTTTTCCAGACAGTGACTACTAAAATTTCTTTTCCCTGTGCCTCCCCATCTTCCAACTGAAACATTAAAATTCAGGTATGAGGCATCCTTGGACAGTTTCACTTCTACTTAGAAGGCTATTTCTAAGAGGGCTAGGCCAGATAAATGTTAAGTATTAGTTCCTCACAGGTTGGCATCCCAGCACTGTTTAAATGTTCTCTGCAAACCTCTGGAGGTTACATAGATTCAAACCTCCTAGCTCAGACTCTTAATTCACAAAGCTTGAGATAGATAGTATCTTACAGGTGTATTTGTCCAGGATAAACTATATTTAAATAAATTCCTGATATATCCACTTTCTCCAGGCACCTGTTTCTCCCTCTTAAACTCAAATACACCATATCTTGCTGTCCAGGTAAGCTCAATAAAGAAATGGCCTATCCCTCAGAGTTACTCTATACAATCCACCAATGTCTTTGGGAATACACTCTGGCAAGAATGGTTTTACATAAGAAAGTCAAATTAGCAAATGTATAAGCTATAATTTCTGTCCATTTCTTTGTGTTGTTTCATTAGTAAAGGTAAGAGTACGAATAAGAAAAGATGGCAAGAGACCGCTCTCTTTCAGTATCATCCATTCCATACCTGATAGGGAACCATATGGCACAGAGTAAAGGACACAAAGGTTGGCCTCAAAAAGGTCAGCTAGTCTTTAAACCAGTGGCTAAGAGGGCAGGAAGAAAGTTTGCCTTTTGTCTACTGTGACAGACCCAATGCCTAAGTCCCTGAGCAAAATGCCTACCACATAACTGATGGTCAATAAATATTGGTTAGAACCAATTCAATAAGCCAGACCCAGAAGGAATCCAAATCTTGGTGGGTCACAGAAAGAAGAGGTCCAAGAAGCTAAAATAAAACAGTTCCACAATTACTACATGTGCTTACACTGGGCCTCAACATCACCTTAGTCTTATGCTGAATACCCTCATTCCTCAGAGATCCTCAAAATTAAAAAGGCCTGGGGTTAAATCTCCAAAGGCAAACTCACTACCCACCCCGACACCACCCCCAACATACATACCACTAAGAAGTCTTCCTCAAGCCCCAGCCCTGAAGGCTTCAAAGTCATTAAAAGGTGATTCCTGCCCTGACTGGTGTGGCTCAGTTGGTTGGGCATCCTTCTACACAGTGAAAGGTTACCAGTTCAACTCCTGGTCAGGGCACATGCTTGGGTTGCAACTGATCGATGTTTCTGTTTCACATCAATGTTTCTCTCCCTCTCTTTTTCCTTCACTTCCCCTCTCTCTAAAAATAAATAAATAAAGTCTTTAAAAAAAGAGAGAGGTGATTCCTTAAGAGAAAATTCTGGTTGTGACTTCTGGACAATTTAGACTTTTAGACTTTTTAGAGTCTAAAAAGTCTATCTGTTTTCTATCTGCTTTAGACCAAACACTTTCTGGAAAAGGACCTCTTTGTAATGATGTAAATTTAAAGACCAAGGACGGAGGTAGCCTAAACCTGGAAGCAAAGACCACAGCCAAACACCACAAATCACAACAGATGAGAGCCTTTTCAATGAAGCTCACTGGATTAAGGGTACTAAGGCTTGCAAACACTTGTCTAGTCTGGGAACAAAGAAATCAAAGACCACAGACCATGTCAGCTAGAAGGGTCCTTCTAAACTATCCACTCGCTTCAGACCTAAAACCAAGAGCGATATCAAGTATCCTGATATTTCACTTTCCCTTCCATTCCCTACCCTATGCCACAGATCTTAGCACACAGTCTACCTATGAGACTGAAGACACCTCTAATTTGCAAAGGCCCCCACAAGATCTCCAGAAGGATAAAAGGAAACGTGTCTTTGGAATCTAAGCCCATGGCAGGGCTTAGGCAGATGTAAGGGAGAGGAATGGTCCTTCTGCCCCTAAGGCCAGGGCACCCCAGCCCTGCAGGCAGCACAGAGTTAACCACCCACCCGCTTTGAGAAGCACAAAGGTACATCACTGCAACATGCCTAACATTTACATTGCCTCTCTCTGCTCATTAAACAGGTTTTGGTTAAATAATGAACAAACTGTATTACAGACTCCGATGAGAATTCCAAAATTATAAATCAACTGGGAAAGCCCAAAGGAGCAGACAGACAGGGAGGGGGGAGAAAGATAATATTGACTAATATAAAGGGCGCAGCTTGACAGTGGATATTCCTGCCACACCTGATCAAACACACTTTGTGGGGGGAGGGGAAAGAGAGCAAGAGAGGGAAGATGGGACAAGACAGACTGAAATTTGCAACCGGAAAAGATTAAAATGGATTCTTTGGGGATAGAGAAAATACATAATATATATTACTATAAATGCAAAACTGTACTAAAAGCTAACTCAAATGTCAAAGATTACAGCTTGAATAAATTTAAATATAAAAGCCATGTGCTTCTGGAGTTAATGAGAGAGACATAAAAGGACAAACTGGGCCAGGAGGCTGAAGAGAGCCTTATGCTGCCTTTGCTGGACAATGGGTTTAAAGCACAGCACTGAATACAGTAGAGGTTTCCCTCCATAATTCTAAGCTCTGAGAAAGAACTGGTAAACCCCATCATTTTTCCAACCTACATTTGCTGTTTTTAAAAACTAAATATAATTCACATTCCATAAAATTCACCCTTTTGAAGTATACAATTCAATGGTTTTTAGTATATTCAGAGTGCTACAAGCATCGCCAATAATTCCAGAACATTTTCATCACCCCAAAAAGAAACCTGTTCCCATTATCCACACCCCTTCCCCACCCCTGGCAATCACACATCTGCTTTAAGTTCTTCAGAATAACCTCCTAAAAGGATGCCTAAAAGGGGAAGCAATCAAGTCTCACCAGTGGTGAGCAAAGGTTTTATCCAAAGTAGCCATATGCAAACTATGCCCTTTGGCACCCTGTATCTTCCAAGTGCAACCTTGTCCTTAGATTTGGTATTAAAATATTCTATTACTCTAAATGCTACAGAGCACTGAAATCATTATGCAGTTTGGGCATACTCCAAATGTGGTGCAGAGATACGTATCTGCGAGAATAACAGGTATGGACTTAGCCAACCTTACTAGAGACAATGGACTCATTTCCTTCACAATGATCAGATAATACTCCAGAAGGAATAGATAGTGCTTATGTATTTAAATGATCCTCTGATTATTTACGAGAAAAGAAGAAAATCATTTTGGTTTACTGACAATGTCAAATGGCACCTATTTCCAATAGTAATATTCTTAGCCAACAAAGCCAGGAGAAAGCCTAGAAAAATGAAAATAGAAAGCCTTTGTAAAAACATACCATGCCCATGTCAGTTCCATGACTTAAACTGAGTGGAAGTTCTAGAATTCCTGCCATACACTCTCCTATCTAAGTAGTACACCATTTCTAATCACACAGCAAGAGCAGTCTCATTAGTTACTCTCTCCAAGTTCAAAACCCTTTCCCAGCCACCAACCATTAACAGGCTTCCAAGAAAGCAGTCCTCCTGACACTGCCAATCAGAAAAATATGTTTGTTTCAGTAAAAGAAACAAGAAATTGGTCATGGATTGCAGAGTCCAGGACCACAGGGGCAGCTGACCCATAAACCTGCTCCTAGAAGCCAGCACTGTGTGGGGGGTCAGAACCAATCAAAAGACCATGAAATGCTCTACTTTGGGTCCACTCTGTCATTTTCCCAGCCAGGTAATATGCTAAAACTCAAGAACAATGGGGCAACCGTGGCAGGCACAATTACAACATTTGCCACGCTTGTTGGCCCCTAGAAAACACTAGCACCTTCTCCCTTCCTCCAGAGGAAAGCTTCATAACATCCAGGTATGTTCCTAGTACCCCTAACAGAACTAGCTTCTCAGCACATTCTGGTTTTTATTAGTTTCAAGCAGCAGATAATCTGGATTCCTAACCCAAGGGTGTAAGAAAATTAGGCAGCAGACAACTTGGTAGCTCTTACATCATCTATCGACGCCAAAGTCCTGCACTGTAGTAGTCACCACAGATAGGGTCTCTGAGGTGAAGTCTCAGGATATGTCAGGATAGAGAAAACAAGTATGGGATATGGATTGGATGGCAAGCAGGAAATGTGGCTATCAGGACAGCAGCACCACCTCAGCTCCTCAATGTCCACAGAGCACCCAAAAGGCCTACAAGGCTACTCCAGTCTGATCTCAGCAATTTTAGGGTGTTCCCAACCAAAACAACAATCCCAGATTGTGTATAAAATGTCTGCCAGCCCTACTGGGTGTGGCTTATTGGCTGGGTGTGGTCCCACAAAGCAAATTGTCACTGGTTTGATTCCAGGTTAGGGCACATGCCTGGGTTGCAGGTTCAGTCCTGATCCGGGTACATGTGAAAGGCAGCTGATCAATGTTTCTCTCTCACACTGATGTTTCTCTCTCTCTCTCTCTCTCTTTTTCACTCCCTCCCCTTCTCTCTAAAAATAAATAAATGAAATTTAAAAATGTTGGCTAAATGTTTCCAAATATATTCACTTGTTTAATCCTCAACATCTTGGATAGTACCCTGAACTCTGGCCCACCAAAAAGAGTTGTAAATATCTACTCTCTATATTTTCTTTCTTATCTGGATATGTATGCTTTATCTGTAAAGTAAAAAGAAAAAGAAAGAAAGAAAAGAGAAGAAAAATCTGTGCCAACAGCCAACTCCTTCTAAAGCACTGAAGCCACTTACAATATAGGCCATAAAATAAGAACCTACCACCTCGTTGCGATAATCACCCTGCTAACTAGCTAACAACTACCTCCTCTATACTTGATCTTTCTTGGCTAACATTCCCAATGCTTTTCAATAGCTTGAAATTTGCTCCTTTAAAGGAAACATGTAGAGAATCCTTAGATAACTTCAGCCAATGTTTGGGAAAGTAAAAAGGAATTTTCTTCCAGATATTCTCCTACATTCCTCATGAAAGGAGGAAATGCCTCATGAAAGGAGGAAATGTTTGTTTATTGTTATTTAATTTCCATAAGCCTAAAAAACAATTTCAATTGTGGTCTTAGATATGTTACTAGCTAAAACCATTCCAGGGATGTAACACTGCAAAAGTCCTTTACAGTCAACAGAGCAACACAGCTCTGAGGCTTTCCCTTGCAGTCTCTATCACCTACGCCCCCAAAAGACCCAAAGGTATTGAGACTTGCCTCCCCCGCAACACACATATATATACATAGATAAGGCACTTCCTATGTACATTCTCCTCTAATTGTATGAACAGAAGAAATACAAAACAGGGTACTAAACCAGGCATTAAGGATCAGAATTCTAGTTTTGACCCAATCCCTTAGGATCAGTGTGACCCCAGCTAAATCACTTAAAAGGTCTCTGGGCTTCAGCTTCATTTAAAAATAGGTACAATGTATGCCATGCCTCCCTGACAGGATTGCGTATGCATTCAATAAGATAATAAACATGAAAGCAGATTTTAAAATTCTAAACATATACAAAGAAGGACCCCAAAAAACAAAATTATCTTCTAAAGGATGGACCAGTTGTAGTACAGGCTTCCCCTGCTAGGGGAGTGTTCTAGAAACCCATCTGTATCTACCAGATGGCGTCATTGTAAGAGGCTGTACTAAGCTTCAGTGAAATTTTTTTTTTAAGACTCTTTCAACACCTTTGCCCATTTCATGATGGGTAATTTACCAGTGCACCTGCCCACACCTCACTGAGTATTCGGCAGTTTTTAACCAAAAATGGCATGACCCCCATGTTTTACTCTCCCTATTTACACGATTTCAACCCGAGGGACTTTTTTTTTGTTTCCCCAGATGAAAAAAGTCCTCAAAGGGTAACGTTTTGCCGATGTGAAAGAGGTGAAACAAAAACAGCAGAAGCACTAAAAGGCATCAAAATCGACAAGCTCAAAAATTGTTTTGAGCCCTGGCTTATGTGGCTCAGTGGATTGAGTGCCGACCTGCAAACCAAAGGGTTGCTCGTTCAATTCCCAGTTAGGACACATGCCTGGGTTGCAGGCCAGATCCCTGGTAGGGGGTGCACAAGAGGCAACCACACATTGAAATTTCTCTCCCTCTCTTCCCCTCTCTAAAAATAAATAAGTAAGTTCTTCTAAAAATAATTATTTTGAGCAGTGGAAAAAGCATCTCGATAGATGTATTACATCAAATGGAGAGTAATTTGAAGGTGACTGAATTTTAAACACGTAAGAATAAATATACACAATTTTTTACACACAATTAGGCATTTATTATTTATTTTTATAAATTAATTCTGGGGGTTTTGGGGGGTCCCCCCCAGTAAATATTACATAAGCTTATTATGATTAGGGAAACAAGGTGGGGAAAAAATTTCTGGAACACATGGAGGCTGAAAAATCTACATTAGAGAAAGCTAAGACCCTAAAAGTGACAATGACTTTCTACAAGAGAAAGTTTTGTTGCAAGTACTAAAAACTTTATTTGTGCCATCAACTTCCTACTTCATGGCATGCATGAGGTAGACAAAGAAAGTAGTTAAAACAAAACAAAACCAAAAAAAAAAAAATCCCCAAAATAACTTACAAATAATCAAGGAAGCTTATCACTGTATGAATGCTGATTCCCCACTTAAGTGGGACACCCTTGTAGGAACTCTAGGAAAAGGATCAGCAATACAGTAAACCAGGGGCAATCAATACCAAAGGGTCAAACCTGGATTGCAACCTTTTATTAAAATTTGATTTATCACTCATTGATTTAAGTATTATCTATGTCTGCTTTTGAACTACAATGGTAGATCTGAGCAGTTGCACAGCTGCTATGGCCTACAATATTTACTTTACAGAAAAAGTCTGCCCATCCCTGCAATAGTTTTTTAAATAAAAAGTTGTCTATCCCTGCAGTAAATCAAACACATTTTTTTTTGTTAACCAGGATAAGTAATCTACATAGATGTGATGACTTACCTGTTATATTGTTTAAAACCTCCTTTAGATGACTGAAACTATGCAGCAAAGGATCCCGTTCTTCATCCTGTAACACGTAGGTATTTTTTAAAAAGTCAATGTCGGACAAAGAGGAAAAGGGAAATAAAGGACAAATCAAGGGCTCTTTCTCTGAATCCGACCAGAAAATCCAGTAAGTTTTTCTTCTTAGGAAAAAAAAGTTAGCTATCATTTTCGCAGTTCCTTAATCTTTTAATTCATAAATGTCCTCTGGGTTTACCTAAAAAAGTATATCCTGAAATACTAATCAATACCGTGATCACAGCACTCAAGCTACCACAGGTTGCCAGGTCCTTCATACTTGCTATGGTCTGAATGTTTGTGTCACCTCAAAATGTACATGTTGAAATACTAATGTCCAATGAGATGGTATCGGAAGGTGGGGTTCTTTAAAAGGTGGACGATTAGGTCAGGAAGGTAGAACTCTCATGAATGGAATTAATGCCCTATAAAAGAGGCCCAAGAGAGCTCCATTGCTCCTTCCACCATGATGAAGACAGAATGAAAAGAGAAGTCTGAGCCCCATAACGGGGCCCTCACTCAATCATGTTGGCTTCCTGATCTCAGACTACCAGGCTCCAGAATTGTGAAAAAGAAATTTCTGTTGTTTATAAGCTACCTAGTTTGTGGTATTTTGTTATAGCATCCCAAACAGACTAACACATGTGCGTTATTCTATCTCTTCTCCTTCTTCATGCTCGTTATATAATCATGCATATTCATTTCAAAGACATTCCTGACTCCATATCACTTCTAAAACAATCTATTTTTATAAATAAACATGAGAAATTTCTGAAGGCCAAGTTGGAAATGTCTAAACTTATTTTTACAATGGTGCCAAAGTATTTTGTACAACTGTACAAATAATATCCTTGAACATACGTATGCAACAAAGAAGCCAGCTTTACAGCAGGTAAATTTCTTACTCATCTGATTGGCAAGATATGGCCGGCTCTATATATAGAAGCTTGCTGAACTCCCAAGGAGTACCATCACCAAACCATACTGCATGTATAAATAACTAAAGTAACTTAAATGAATTTGATAGTCCTAGGGAATTAGAAAATAAGAAATCTTTCTGGCATTTTTAGGTATTTTAAAGAGGTCCCAAATACTAGCTTAAGTTGTTTACAAAAAGAGTTAGAAGAATTGTATCAGGCTCTGGCCAGGTAGCTCAGTTGGTTAGAGCATTGGTCCCAATATGCAAAGGTTACACTTTTGATCCCCAGTCAGGGTATGTACAAGAATTAACCAATGAATGTATAAATAAGTGGAATAACAAATCAGTGTTCCCCCCCTCTTCTCTATTTTTCTCCCCTACCACCTTAAATAAAATTTTTAAAAGACTGCTTTCAAAATTAAGAAAAGAATGGTTTCTTCTTTTGGGTCTCAGAGAAAAAAGGCAGCCTGTAAATTTGACACTAGTTGGAAAAAACAGAAGGGTCCTTGATATCAAGAACAACTCTGAATTCCTACTATTCTCATTATTACTGGAAAATTGATTCCTGTTTTAACCATGCACAGATCCCCAACAACAAATCAGTGACCAAGCTTTCTGCCCATTCCCCACTTACCAATGGAGTATGGGTGCTCCATCGGGCATTTCGTTTGATGGCCCCAACCACAATGTTAATCTCCCCTTGAATGATGTAAATATTCTTATCCACCATCCTGGCAAACCTACCAAAACAGTTAAGAAAAAAGTCTAGTTAATATTTGTTTACCCAGAGCATATTCACACTTAAGTCTGTAGCTGGTAAGGTCAGAACTACAATTTAACTTTTTAGTACCAAGATTTCTGGAAGTTTAAGATTTAATTCAAAAGGCACCATCCAGACAATTTCTCAAAGGTACATCAACAATCTCTAGTAAACATGTCAAATTCTTCAAAGTTAATTGTTCCCAAAAATCTCTCCTGTGAGGCCATTAGGTATGTAGATACATCTGTGTTGTTAAAGATATACAATATTTCAGATCTTCCCTTTGTTCTTTTTTATCCATTCAATACATAATGAAGGTTCAAGTTAAAAGAATGAAGGCTGTTAGAAAAATAGCCTTAGTTTGGAACCACAGTTACAATGTCAATTTAGAGACTATATCCATTCTGCCAAGTCAGCTCTATAGACTGGACAACAGCAGCGATACAATCTTTGAAAAGTTCTGAAAAGTCAAATTTATTTGCTTATAACAGGAAATCTCCAATAAGCAGACTGAAAGGTAGACTCTTTTTTAAACTACTTCCATATGAATTTCTGAAGAGAAGCTGAAATACTATTTTAGTATTTTAAATGCTCCCAACTTAATTACCACTTAACTACCACTTTCTTTGATGCCTAGAACAGTAGTTAGAAAAGATATTTAATTCCCTCCCCAGGTGAAAATATTTTTAAAAAAAACAAAAAAAACAGAATTTCTTCTTGGCATAGAGAAACCCTAGAAGCATGTAAAACCAACTTACCACTTTCCATTATTTTGAAGCCCTCCTCAAAAAGACAAATTTTTTTTTAAAGAAAGGGGGAAAAATGGTGCGGGGCAGTGTTGTATACAGTTAGCCAAACATTTAGATCAGGCTAAAGTAAAGTTAAATAGTGTCGCTATTAGGGTAAGTGAAGGAATTCCAGAACCTACTATGCATAAGACATCTTCCAGAGTGCTACGGATACAAAACAAATAAGACATGGAAAGAGCAGTCAGACATATTGTGTGTTACCAGTAATGTAAAAACCAACCCATCTTATACAAAAGGTTAGCTTTGGGAGGTTTTTAAAATTTTTTTATTGTTGACAATACCGCAGATGTCCCCATTTCTCCTCCACTGTCCCCTCCTCCCTAGATTTTTGTTTTTTAGAAATATTCAATATTGCCCTGGTAAGTGGAGCTCAGTGGATTGGTTGAACACTGCCCTGCAAACTGAAAGGTCATCAGTTCAATTCCCAATCAGGGCACACATCTGGGTTGCAGGCCAGGTCCTTGGTTGTAGGCGTGCAAGAGGCAATCAATGTTTCTCTCACACATGGATGTTTCTTTCCCTTTCTCCCTCCCTTCCCCTCTCCCTAAAAAGTAAGTAAAATCTTTAAAGAAAAAAGTCTTGGCTACTGGTTTGTACTTAATTTGTCTTAAAAGCATATCTCTTTTTCTTTTTCTTTTCCCAATATTGCCCCGGTCAGCTAGCTCAGTTGGTTAGGGCATTGTTCTGATACATCAAGGTTGCAGATTCAATGCCCACTGAATCAGGGCACATATAAGAATCAACCAATGAATGCATAAGTAAGTGGAACAACAAATCAATGTTCCTCTCTCTCTCCCTCCCCACCCCCACTCTCTCAAATCAATAAATAAAAATTAAAAAATTAAATAAAAATTAAAAAATTAAATAAAAATTTTAAAATGCAATCTTTAACATACAGTAAGATATAAAGAGTAATATAACATCCAGTATCCAGATTAAGAATAGTACAACTGAAGTCTCTGTGTGTCCTCCCTAATCATATCCTCCTCTCTTTCATCCACAGGTCCCACTATTCTAAATCTGATGTTTATTAAACTTTTATGTTGTTTTATACTTTTATTTCATTGGTATGTATCTTTAAACAATGTGCAGTATTATCCTACATTTTTATACTTTATATAATTAATATATTGTATATATTCTGCAATTTGCCCTTTTCCCCTGAAACATTATGTTTGTGAGTCATCCATGTTGTTAAGTGTACTTAATATATTTTATACATGTATATATATAGATATACAAACAGAATAAAAGGTCTAGGGGGATGTACCCCAACATCAATAACCATAGCTATCTTTAGAGAAGGTATTGTGAAATTTGGGTATAATCAGAGAATATTCCAGCCTCATCTATGTTTTCATTTTTTTACAAGAAGAATGTATTATTGTACATTTCTACCCATAAGGCATTTATAGTTTAGTAGGATCTAAAAGAACACTGAACCAGAGATACAGAGAAAAAAATGAATCCTGCAGGTAGCTCCGTTTGCATGTTTTGTAGAAGACAGGGCCCCTAGAAAGTGAGAATTATGAAAAACAGTGCTATAAAAGGAAAAAAGAACTGGTACAAATTTTGTCCAGGTCTATAACACCTCCCCCAAAACATAATCCAACATAAGACAAAGTTTATTTTATTCATTTATTTATTTCAATCCTCACCCAAGGACATGTTATATTAATGAGAGAGAGAGAAAGAAAGAGAGAGGAACATCGATGTGAGAGAAATATCAATCAGCTGCCTCCTGCATATGCCCCAGCCAGGAATCAAACCCATAACCCAGGTATATGCCCTGATCAGGAATCGAATCTACAACTCTTTGTTGTACAGGACGACGCTTGAACCAACTGGGCCACTCAGCCAGGGCAAGACAAAATTTATTTTAATGACAATTTTAAAAAATAACTAGCTTAGTCTCAGAAGACAGTCTGCTTTCCAAATGGTCTAGGCACATAACAATGTTCTATTCCTGAGATTCAAAGATGAGAATACACAACTTTTCTTCTTCTGAGGAAGAGAACCAACAAGAATAAATTTGAAAATAATTAAAAGCATCAGTAAAGACAAAATCTCTAGAATACCTTAGTATACCTCCTTCCTTAAATTGTTTAGGCAAGATGAGTATGCTCTACATCTCTGGAAGGATTTTTAAGAAACTCAGGAGTTGCCTCCAGGGAAAAGAACTGGGGAACTACAGCATAGGGGTGATAGGAAGACTTACTTTTCTCTGTATATTATTTTGTACTTTTTGAATTTTGTGTCACATAATATATTACCTATTACCTAGTTTAAATTTGTAATTAACTGATTTTTAAAAATAAGTAGGCTCCTTAGAAAAGTAGTTGTATTATTCAATCCATAAATGATTAAAAGTAGTAAAGTTAATTAAATAACATTTACTTCAGTCAATCAGACATTCCTTAGCTCATGCTAAGCAAAATGCTAGGCACAGTCATATAGAATTGTCCCCATACTGTGCCCGAACCACAAGGAATTTATAATCTAGTAGATTTGATAAACACATATATATACACATAAACTACATAATACCTCCAATACATGAGTGACACATAGTGTTACAGGATTGAAGCAAAGAATATTATTTCTTGCAGAAGTTCTAGAAAGGCAACTGAAAGACAGGGTTCAGAAAGTCAAAATTACAAGGAGAGAATAGCATGAGTAAAGGCTTATAGGCAGAAAAATTCAGTATGTATTTAGAGGATCATGATTATTCCAGACTGGCTGGAACATTATTCCTAGGAAAGTAACTGGAGGTAAGGCTAGAACAGCAAGTCAGGGGCATATTATGGAAGTCCTTCAATATAAGGTTATTATTCCATTTGCATATTTTGCACAAGACAAGGCCCCCAGTATACCTATCATTGTACCTCATTGTAAAAGTATTTTGGGGGGCCTAGAAAGGGAATAACAAAATAAGAATACTTAATTTCTTATTCAAACAAAACTGCCAGTGGGACTAACTGATAACTAGTAAAATCTACATGCTATTTGAAAGGAACGTTTCTGGAGGAGGTAAATTTTGAACTGGGATTTCAACGGAAGTAATCAACCTAACATTTGATCAAAATTCGTTAGGCACCAAAAGCTAACAACTTTCTAAGCTAGCAAAGATCTAAGGAAAAAAAACAAAACAAAACATTGTCTTAAACGTCTTTTCTTAGGAAAAAAAAAATCTAGGGAATAAAAAAGGAATTATTTTTAAAGACTTTGCAGAATTGCCTAATCTCCCTCCAGCCTCTGAGCTTTGGTCTTTTGACCCAGGGAATCTTCCAGGAGAATCAGTCCTTCAGCTTCAAATGGGAAGCTCTGATGAACCACTTGCTGTCTGGTAACTGATGGCTCAGAACCACTTGTTACAAGGTCACAAAGATCTATGGAGGTTGCATATAGGTGTGGCAGAAAATAACTTAAGGTTTATCTTGTATCAGAAATAACATGAGAAGAAACAACCAAAAAGTACACACTAACTATAACATCCCCTGTCAGATGAAGCCACTGGCCCACAGACTCTCAGCAACATACTTCTATATCCTTTAAAAGCCCTGTTTAAAGCTGGATCTACAGCATTCAGAATGATGCTTTGCAGCATCCCAGTTACTCACCCCAAGAGGATCCATAGAGGACTCACTATATCAACTAGCAACTCCCTCTAGACCTAAACAAAAGCAGGAGAAACAGAAACAATAATGTGGATCCTTCCTTCATGGAATACCAAAAATTCTATTTCAAATGAATTAAATGTTTAAATGTTAAAAAAAAAAATAAGCAAAACTTGAAAACTTTTAGAATATATAAGAATATTTTCATAATCTCAGCATAAGGGAGAAGCACCTAAACAGGAAACAAAAAACAGTCCATAAAAAAAATTGGTAAATTAAGCCATGTTAAAATTAAATATGTTTAGCCCTGGCTGGGTGGCTCAGGTGGTTGGAGAGTTGTCCTGTACACCAAAAAGTTGCGAGTTCAATCCCCAGTCAGGGCACGTACCCAGGCTGTGGTTCAATCTCCAACACACAACAGATTACTGTTTCTCTCTCATATCAGTGTTTCTTTCTTTTCCCCCACCCCCCTCTCTCTCTCTCTCTTTCTCAAATCAATAAACATATCCTCAGGTGAAGATTTTAAAGATTTTATTTATTTTTTTAAAGAGGGGAAGGGAGAGAAAAAGAGAGGGAGAGAAACATCAATGTGTGGTTGCCTCTCACACACCCCTCACTGGGGACTTGGCCTACAACCCAGGCATGTACCCTGACTGGGAATCGAACGGGCAACCCTTTGGTTCACAGGTCGGCACTCGATCCACTGAGCCACACTAGCCAGGGAACTCAGGTGAGGATTTAAAAAAAAATTAAAGACACTATTCAAAAGACACCATAAAAAAAGAGGGAAAAAATAAATTACAAACAGAAAATATTTGTAACACCTACCACTAATAAAGCAATATTCATTATATAAAATAACTTCTACTAAACGATAAGAATATTCATATAAACCCTCCCAAAAATTGGCAAGAGACCCGAATAGACATTTTATAGAATAAGGAAATACAAACAGCAAATTAATAAATAAAAAGATTATGAGCTTCATTAATAATAAGGAAAATTACAAAATAAGATTATAATGAGATACCATTTTCCCAAAACGGTGCAAAAATTTTATATATTCCCAAAACGGTGCAAAAATTTTAATCCAACAGTACTAAGAATTGGTAAAAATGCAGACCATGTGTCTGACATGTAAATTTTGATATAATTCATGGGTAATAATTTGGCATTATCTTGCAAAGTTGAAGAACTTCATGCCCTATATTTTAGCAACTATACTGCTAAGACTATGCCCCAGGGAAATTCACAAAAAATTTAGAATAATGGCTTGGAGGCAGGAGGGGTGACTGTCAGGAAAGGTCATACATGTGGCCTCAGTATTGGTGATGTTGTTTTTTAAGCTGAGTGGAGGATATTGATGACCATGTATACTATACATACAAGGTCTGTCTGGAAAAAGTCCAGCCATTGTTAACAAAACAAGAATGGTTTATGCAACATCAATGTAACCTG
Source organism: Mormoops blainvillei (assembly GCA_004026545.1). Taxonomy (NCBI): domain Eukaryota; kingdom Metazoa; phylum Chordata; class Mammalia; order Chiroptera; family Mormoopidae; genus Mormoops; species Mormoops blainvillei. Next base: position 271,461 of record PVJD01000779.1, on the reverse strand, counting down.
GACGCCAAGGAGAGTGAATTAGAATACACACATGTAAACAATGACAACTTCACTGTACTGGTCAGTTGGGGTAGCAGATGCCATTCAGTGAGCCAGTGTACTGTGCAGTCATTGCATTCAAAATGACTGAATGAGTAGAGCAATGAATTTGCATCAAATTTGGTGTGGCTCAGTGGATCGAGCGCCGGCCTGCAAACGAAAGGGTCGCCAGTTTGATTCCCAGTCAGGGCACATGCCTGGGTTGCGGGCCAGGTCCGTAGTAGGGGGCGTGCAAGAGGCAACCACACATTAATATTTCTCTTCTTCCTCTCTTTCACCCTCCCTTTCTCCCTCCCTTCCCCTCTGCCTACAAATTAGTAAATAAAATCTTAAAAAAAAAAAAAAGCTTGAACATTTCTCTATGGAAACTATTCACATGATTTACTCAGAAGGTTGCAGCTATGGGCAACTGGTGATTGGCAGCTTCATCAGAGCAACACGCCCTCTCATTCATCATGTCTCATGCAGTTTTTTGGCAAAACATCAAATCACCCAGGTGACTCAGCCCCACTACAGCCCAGATTTGTCACCCTGAGACTTCTGAATTTTCCCAAAACTAAAATCACCTTCGAAAAAGAAGAGATTTTCAGACTGCCTGTGAGATTCAGGAAAATACAACGGGGCAGCTCATGATGACTGGGAGAACTGTGTGAGGTCCCAAGGTGCCTACTTTGAAGAGGACTGAGGTATCACTGTCCTATGTACAATGTTTCTCGTATCTGGTATCTTCATCAACAAATACCTCTATTTTTCCACATTACGTGGCTGGATACTTTCTGGACAGACCTTGTATTCTTTATCTATAAAACAGACTGCCAAAAGTTCCTTTTTTTAAAGTTATGGTCTTTGCTGTCTCTCTGCAGTTGCACATGCTATTCCCTTTCCATTTTTAATCTTTCCTCCCCACTCTTGTCTACCTGGTAACACCTTACTTATTCCATCCAAAACTCAATGAAAGAGACAGAAAACCACAACAGTTACAAAATCAAGCTTCAGAGTCAATACAGACCTGAGCTCCAATCCTGACTGTTACTACCCACACGATCTTAGCCAAGTTTCTTAACTTCTTGAGCCCCAGTTCATAGTTCTCCATTATAAAATGGAGATGGTACCTCCTCATCCATTTGTTGTTGGGTCTAAATAAGAAGCCTATAAAGCACCTAGCATGGTACCAGGGATATTAAAACCCCAAACATGTTAGCTGTTACTACGATAATGCCTGCTCTGTTTAGTCTTTCCTAGCTAACCCCCTCCCCCAGAGAATATTAGTAGTCCTTTATTGTCACCCCATAACACTGTACATAGCTCTATTTAAACACATCTTATACTGACTTATAATTATTTTGTCTGTCTTTTCCATAAGCCTATGAGCATCTCAGGAAGAAACCATGACTATTCACCTTTTTATTCCCAATGTCTGATACATAGTAAGGAAAACGATAAATATTAAATGAACAAATAAATGAATGAACTGACACCAAGACTGACTCTTCAATAGTTGTGCAGCTACATCCACCTCTTATGAAAACAGTGACTTCCTAAAAGACCAAGGACCCTAAGCCAGGCAAACAAACCTTTCTACATCTCACATTTGTTTCTGTACCAGAAGTTACAAACCTTCCATACACGCTGCCCTAGAGACAAAAAGAATCTACATCTACCCATCAGCCAAATCATAACGCTTCCATTCTTACATCTATCTTCCTGAAGTCTCCTCATGTGCTATTTGCATGTTCACACTTCTTAGGTGAAATACAGCGTCCCACAGAAGTCGGTCTTGCCTAAGTGCGGTTGGTAGTGTAATAATGTGGTTGTAATAATTTATCATTTTAATTTGAACATTTCACCTAAATGTCATATAGTGTGCTTAAGTGTGATATTGTTATGTTACAGAATTATCATATTTTGCCATGTATAATGAGTACTTTTTTGCCCAAATTTTTGAGGGAAAAATAAGGATGCACATTATACATGGACAGTACTAATTCCATATTTATATAAATGTTTTTAATTCTTTTATTTATGCTTACACATTGAAAGTATAACTCTAGAAAGCAATAAAGATATCCATATGCAAAATAATACCCTAGAATTCAATAATCATTTTTGTTTCTAAATATAAATAAAAAAATAGAATTAAAAAATTAAAACAAAAGATTTTTTTCCTGAAAGTTTGGGCCCAAAATGTGGGTACTAAGCATACACAAGAATGCATTATACATGGCAAAATACGGTACAGACCTATGATTTTGTAAAAGATTTTGTAATAAAAACAGGGGTGTTATTTGTGCCAGACCCTGTACATAACTCTTTATGTAACTGTCAATTTTTCATATATGTTTATATATTATTTTCTCTGGTTCTAGCTGTCATTAGTACACCATTATTTAAGCTATATTTTTTCTTTAACTCCTTTTAAAAGCTGTCCTTAAAAAATTAGGAATAGATTCTCCAAAGGTAAATACTCAGGTTTTTTTTCTTTTTCATGGTGATTTTGTGTCTAATACAGAGCTCTGCAAACCAAGAGAACGCTGATGGGTTTTCTGAGAGGGTAGAAGTTACAAGGGAGCTGAACAACCCTCAAGTAGCCCTTCCAAGGTTTATCTTCACTCAATTTCTCAAACGTTCCAGAGAAGCACTAAAGATGCAGAGTTTGCAACGTTTCCAGAGCTGGTCAACAAACACATCATAGTTGTGCTTTATTGAAAGTGACCAAGAATTATTGCACTAGTAAACAATTTATTGGGCTCAAGATTTTACACAAAGGGTGGAGGAAAGAGAAAGTCAAACAAGGAAAAAACCTGGTGCCCTGACAGAACTCGACTGGAAAATCCTCCCAAACCTGATAATCAGGTGACCAGCGTACTTCAGCTCTGCCAAGGCACCTTCCCCTTCTGGAGATTCTGAATTTATCCCAAGAACTGTATTTCAAGATGAGCCAGTAAGATATGGCCAAAGCTATTCAAAGATGTCCCTTCTGCCAGGTAGAAGATGAAAAATAACACAGGGCTTCTTTCACTCATCTTTTAACAATTCAGGGTACCCAAGGCATAAGGGTGACTGTGGCAGAGTAGGACAAAGATAAAAGGTCTGAGTGAGTATATAAAGAGAACTGCAGTATCATAAGGCCTGCCAATGTTGTATACCAGGGGTTACCATCCACTGTCATGAGCAAGACTCCAGTCCACAGGCATATTTTGTTCCACCTGTAAAGGTTTTTATAAAAAATTAACTAGGTGCCAACAGTTTCAAGCCCAATGATTTGAATTTCCAATTACTTCTCAAAAACAGGAAAACTGGGCATACTGTGCCCACATTCCATTATAACTACAGTCCCCATTACATCCTAATATATTCCCACCTGGCTCACTTCACTCATTTACCTGCTTGATATTCAAGGATCTGAGCTTGTAATCCCTGGTTTATATAACGGCAACAAATCATTACTTCTATGATCACTTCCACTACAATTGGGACTCCAAACCCCACACTGCTCTATTATATTTTCATTTAATTAAGCAATTACTGTTGGACATACTAAGAGAAAAGAGGAATAATAATAGTTAAACAGCTGCCAATTATATTTACATAATTCTTCCAGCCCGAAGGTAAAATGAACTTTCCCTCTCCTTCAACTCAACTCTACCAATACCCCGATAACAGCATCATTCTAATTTGTCACACGGAACTACAGGAACAGACTGTGATCAAGCAACAGATGTGGCGTACAAAGGCTAGAATAATCCTTCCAATGAGTGCTGTATAAATATTGTGGGTCTCCTCAAAAGCAGAAGCTGTCTTTTTCCACTCTAGCTGCCCACAGTAGCTAATCTAAGTACCTTATCAATGTAGTTATTACTTAAAAGTGGCAGTCATTATGCCTTCTGGAACACAAGAAAGTGAAATAGTAGTGGAACTCTGAGAACTACAAGTTGAACTGGGATTGGTGCCCAGCTACTGATGAGGAGAAGTGTCTACAACCCGAGTTGTAGACAATGAGCATCACTATAAAGATCGAAACACACAGTCTACCAGCCACCTTTAAAAAAAACTCAAACACGAGTCTTGGAAAAAAGTATAAATTTTCTGATTTGGGATGGGGGATGGGGGTAAAGAACTACTCCTATCTAGAAAATGAGTTTTTAAGTAAAAAAAGGGGAAATCTTTGATGCCTGAGTCACCACCAGGCCAAACTAAAACTGAAAAGATACTGGATTGATCACACTATCTACCCAAAGAATAGATTGCCTATCATTCAAAGCACATCAACTCAACAGGGCTTAACAGGGCATAACAACCCAGATGAGCAAGGCTGCCTCATCAAACCTAGATACTTTCTGGGCTATGTCATTTTTTCATTAGCCATTTTCAAGTACTTTTTTTAAAATTTTGCAACTCAGATCATCAACTTAAAATGCAAATAGTTACCTGTACCATTTCCATCCCACTTATTTTAAATCACACACATACACACAAAATTTCTGGAGGGGAGAGGGCATTAGGTAGAAACAAACAGTTTAGTCACTCTAGATTCTAGGTAGTTTTCCCTTCTAACACAATCAGGTTTTGACTCTCCTTGTTACTACTACCTCACCATGCAAAAGTCCTCACTGCCAGGACCAAAACCATGTCACAATTTAGGATCACATACTAAAACTAATACTAGGTATAGATAACATTTATTGAGTGTCTACTACATGCTAAAAAGCATTAGATTGATACTGCTATATCCCTACTACATGCTCTAACTAGGCCACTGCACATACCAGTATATGCTGCTGCTTTTAAGAAGTGAATAGGCTAAACAGAGCAATCTCAAAACAGACCTTTTCATTTGTATCCTCCACAGGGCCCAGAGGAGTGACTTGTGCATCTGAATTAAAGGCATACAAATTTCTGCCCTGGCTGGGTAGCTCAGTTGGTTAAAGCATTGTCTTTGATACGATAGGATTGCAGGTTCAAGCTCCATTGAGGGCACATAGATGTATCAACCAATGAATGCATAATTAAGTGGAACAACAAATCGATGTTTCTCTCTCTCTCAAATCAATAAACAAAAGAATTTATTTAAAAGGCATATAAATTGTTGTGTTGTGCATTTAAAAACACTATCTACACTATTCCTCATTTCTAAAGGTATTCTTTACCCTTGGGGGACTTTAAGGTTTACAATACAGCAATTTATCAAATGTCATCACAGTGCCATAAACTATACTTTTTGGGACTACGTTCCATCATTCAGTCTGCTGTCCTGACCCTACACTTTTTAACTGCCTGAACATCCCTTAGGACTCGTTTTACTCACTAAAAATAATAGGTCAACAGCACTAAACTTCACCACTTTTCAAATCCCTCTCTGCTTTCCGCCAAATATGTCATCAAAGAGTGACTTCCTTATGATTGAACTTCATCTCTTTAGGCCAAGTGAAGAGAAGTCCTGGAGAGAAAATGCGAACCAAAAATATACACCAGGAGAGAATATCTGTAAAACAGCTAGTGTGAAGGAAGAAATAAGCTCAGAAGATAAATCCAGAGTTCACATACAGATCCAGACTGGCATTTGAGCTGCCCTATAAGAAGAAAGCCTCTCAGAGCCCAGCTCCCCTCACTGCTGGCCTCAATCCTTGCACACCTCTCCTCACCACCGGAGTCTAGGTTGCATTAGTTCATCGCCCAGTATTAATGAAGCAGTTTGGCTCTGTTAATGTAGCAGTCACACAGAAGTGGACGCTGTACACAATCTGAAGAGACTTTCATATCTAAGGTCTAAAAATCAACCCTGAACAGCACACATTGTACAATGTTCTTTAGAGTGCAGAAAGCTCAGGAAGAGAGGAGCTAAAGTCTAAGTTAAGTCTGGGAACACAGGAAAAAGGATTCAGGCATCTGCAAGGAATCAGAAATCAGGGCTTAAGTCGTCCCACCTGCGGCAGGGGCCTGACCTTTGCCCCCTACATTCCTCCCAGTTGCCTTCCACAACAATCTCTCCCTCCTCTTAATCCTGCCCCCTCCGCGCATAATCCACCCCGGCTCTTCCATTTTAAAGGTCTTCCTCCCCTTATTCCCTATCGCGATGTCAGGGAGGCCTTCACAACCCTGGAACTCTTAGAAGAGACTTCGCTGACCTGTCAGCGGATCCAAAATGGCGGGGCCTAGTCCCAGGACCGGCAGCCGCTGCTCATGTCCAGCCCGGGCCCTGAAGGCGTCGCCGAGGGTCTCTCCCGGCTGTGATGGCAGATGGGAAAAAGGAAGTATCCCTTTTCCTGAAAGTTGAGGCCGTAGTCAGGGACCGCACAGCGGCAGGGAAGAGTCGGCCGGAACGGGTGGTGGAGCCGGCTACCTTCCCTGTCAGCTCACTGACGTGGTAACTAGCCTCAGTCTATCCCGCTGCCTGGTAACTGCGAGAGCCCTGTCCGCGCACAGCCAATCCTAGCTTTGCACTGTGAAAAGTGGCATTCCAACTACCCAATCGAAAAAAGAAAATTGGTTTCGAGAGGTGGGTTGTGCCTAAGGAGGTAAGATTACAAGCGTAAGAAAAGTGTGGGTAGGAGACAACCAATGGATACAAGTACTCTCTGAGTGACAGTAATGAAAACCAATAAAAAGGGAGAAATTGTGCTGGGCGGTTGGAGAGGTGGAGTCAGCTAGAGTTCGGTTGCAGTGCAACTTGGCAATGTCTGCTGGGCATTATGGGGAGGAAAGCTATGATTTGCTGGAAAGGGGGCGGAGTACATTTTGAGACCCTGAGCGGGCCACTCTCTTACCAAAGTCACCTAGACCAAAATCGTGCCCTTTAAGGGAACACTTTAACACGAGGCAGCTTCTGGGCTCCTTCCATCCTAGGACCAGTCCCATAATTTACTCTAACCTCACCTTACCCACTCTCCCGTCTGCCTGTCCTGTCTGCTTCTCGTAGATGTGTCTGTTGCATTCCAATTCTGTTTCTGTGGCTTGTGCCCTGTTCCTATCATGCAGAAGTAGAAAAAATGAGAGGTGGCAGAAACCTTGGGTATCTAATTCAAGTCTCTTCATTTTACAGAGCAGGAAACTGAATCCTAGAGTGGAAAGATGGTCCCCACGTTCGCATAACTACTTACTGGCAGAGCAGAGAGACTAACCCAGGTGTCCAAGCCCCCAGCTCAGTTTTCATTTTCACTGCCCTTCAGTGTCTCTTATACCCTAGTCTATCAGGCTGTGACTCCCAGCTTTGCCTCTCATACTAAGCCTTGGACATTCTTTACCTACCTGGAACAAAGTTAATCACACGAGTTAGTCCACATCACTAGTGACAGGAGACTGAAGACTTTCCCGTGTGCCTTAGAAATACTAGGAAGCCTAAAGGCTAGATGCCCACCTCAGTTTTCACTATCCTTCCAGGTACCTCTTCTCCTGCAAGAGATGATAGAGGTTGCTGGAATATTTACAATTACTTAGAAGTGAGAGTGCGTAGGAAGAGGACAGGAGAATGGGCTTTCTCCTTGCAGACTGACTAGTGGAATTTCCTGCCTGTTTGCTGAAATAGAGCCCAGGATTCCCTGCAAAACTGAAGAGACTGCTGGGAAGCAGAGAAAAAAGATAACAAACTCTCTCCCCATTTCCTCCCATTTATGGATGATCCAAGTCCAGGGAAGCTCTATACCTAACCCCACAGAAAGGTAGTCTCAAAATCAGACATCCAAAGACCATCCACGTGCTAGGATTATCGAATTAGAAGAACTCATCAGACCTGACATCAGACCTGCAGAACTACTTAACAGCTCCCCGCACTTGCACATCGGGCACCTGGTCTCTGGGTCTAACTGAGGATCCTGCCTCTTTCACCCAAAGAGAGGGGAAGAAGATACAACCACCATAGCACTTCTTTCCATAGTGCCTCTGAGCCATAATGGTACTCAGAAGATACAACAACCTTCATTTGAAAATTGGGATTTGGTTTCTTGGATCTATATCAGATTGAGAGGTCCTAGATAGCCAAAAATGGGAAAATCCTCCAAGTGGGCCGAAACTCCCTACTCCCCATCTCCACTCCCACATAATTCCAAAAATTAACTAGCCTAAAAGAATGATTGGGATTGTGTGTTAGAGATGAGAAGGAGAGAGTTGACAATGCCCTAGCCCATCCTAACCTCCATCTGAACTTACTAGGTAGAACATCTCCCTCTTAGATTTCAGTCTTGAGTTCCTACATTATTAGAAACATGGAGGAAGACATGGTACTTCCCCTCCTAAATCTTAGCATCATAGGGAACAACATATAAGCTGATCACTTCAATATAGAGGGTATGACAGGAGAATTGTGGGAGCAAGAGGCTAGCTATCTGGCTAACTTGGGAGTTCAGGAACAGCTTCTGAGAGAAAATGAGGCCTGAGTGGAGCTTAAGAGGATGATTAGGAACTGACAAGCTGAAGACTAGCTGAAAATATGTTACTGTCAGAAGAAAGGCCAGAAGTGTGCAGGAATCCTCTAGGAGATTGGAGATTAAGACAAGGTTAGATCCTGAAAGTCTTGTATGCCAGGCAAGGGAGCGTGGCCTTTATCCTGAGGGCAATCAGGAGTTATTAAGGGGTTGTAAGCAGAGACATGACTGGTCAGATTTATTTTACAAGCCTATTGTGTAATAGGGCTTATACCCCTCAGGGGCACTCAAACAACCCAACCTGACTCCACATGTTCCTTGGGGCATCTGTCCTATTCCTTGCAACTCCTTAACTAGCAAACACCAAGGCTACACCTTGCTCACAGAACTGAACACAGTGTCACCAAGGAGAACTAGCCCTGTTAAGGCTGGGAGAGCATAGCCTGTGCAAGCCAAAAGTGCAGACTGACAGGTGAACTGCCCAGGCCTCTGAAGAATGTCCAGTCCCAGCCCTAAGATTCAATGAGAGCCACTTTTGAGGGTGGGTGGGGACAAGGGGATGATAGTTACTTGTCCAAGGTCACTCAGTGATGGTGTGGAGTGGAGCTTAAGAGGATGGCGGGGTTAGAATGATGGGTTTGGTGGTAGGGTTAGAATGATGATTTGGTTTGTCTCATTCCAAACTCTGCTTTCTCCACGAAGCCACCTTCATTGGAGGAGAGAATATGTGGAGAAAGGGCGAAAGATAGCCAAGAAGAGAAAAGGAGAAAAGGATGTGAGGAAAAAGAGGAGCAGAAAGAAAGACATTAGCCTTTCAAAGTGGCTGAGGAGGGAGGAGAGGGACAAACAGCAGGAGCAAAGTGGTGGAGGAGAAAAAAGAGGAAAGAAAAGCGAGACGTGGGAGGGTTGGAGCAGACACAAAAGAGCAGAGAGACAGACAGCGACAAGTGGAGAAAATCGCCGAAACTTGAGCGGCAGCGAAGTCTGAGCTCTGAAAACCGGCGGCCTCTGTCGGCCCGTGCGCCCTCCCACCTGGCACCTCGGCAGCCCTATCCCCGGCACCGCTCCACTTCGCTCGGGGTGGCGGCCTGGCCCCACCTCGCCGCTGGCGGACCCGCGCTCTGTGGGGCTATGCAACCCACCCCACGTTCTCCTGTTTAGCTCAGCCAAAGCTTTCTTGCTGGAGCGCAGTTTCAGCCACGTGGGGAGGGGCGTGTCCCAGTTACTGAGAAGACCCTCCGATTGGTGAGGGGGCGGGGCTCTTGGCGGCGCGCCGTCCGGACCCCACCCCCGAAGGCGGGACCTGAAGATTCACAGCTGGAAAGGGTGGAGCCCGGGAAGCGCAGCTGGAAGGGGGCGGGGCCCTACGAGCTAGGCTCTCCGCTGCGGGCTGGGGGCGCCCTGGGCTTGCCATAAAGTGAATGGGCGCCGGCGGCGGGTGGCAGTTCGCGGAGAGGCTCACTCTCTCCTTCACCTAATCCGGGAGCGTCCTAGCTGAGAGGCGGCCCGGGCGCAGGGGGGCGGCCCCCACTCCGGCCGGGTGCCCTGCCCCTGGCCCCTGCCTGCCCTCCAGACTGCGGCCGCCGCTGCAGCCGCCGCTGCTGGGAATCTGCTTGCTGCGGGACTCACTGTGAGTGCTTGACCATGCGGGGGACAGGGGCTCAAGGGGCCAAGGGGCCGTGGCTGGTCTTCAGAATCCCTAAAACAAGACCTGGGTCAGCTGAACTAGGGAACGGTACGCAGGGAACGGGTCGAGACTGGGAGAGCGGACTACAGACCCAGGACCAGGACTTAGGGAAAGGGAAATTCAGCGTCAGAACTCGTTGTACAGAGAAGGGGAAAACTCAGAGAGCCGGAGGGAAACCGGAGACAAGAATCCAGGACAGGGGCTCCGTGAAATGAGGAGTAGGGAGTGCGTAAACCATTACCAGAAAGCACCCCGGAATCCGAGGGCGCGGGGCCAGCAGCCAGGGAACTAAAGGGGTTGCCGAGGCCCTGGCCAGTGGGGGGAGCTGGCGGCGGCTGCCCAGTATGGGGGCAGTTGGCGGCGCCCGACTCCCCTCGGCTGGGGCTCAGACTCCAGGAACTGGGAGCAGGCGTGCGCCTAGTCGCACACGCTTCTCATCTCAGCTGCTTCGCAGTTGCGATAGGAGCCTTGTAGTGAGAGGCTGTCCGCGACCGGGTCAGATGGCCGCTGTGCGGGCGGCAGAGAGGTGGCTGGGCAACCCGAGTCACCAGGCGGCGGATCTGGCGTGTCCGGCTTGGGGTGTCAGGGCCCTCATGGGTCCCGGCCTGGGACCGCCACGAAATCGGACGGAATGTCCGCAGCGCACCGGGCTGGGAGCGGACAGAATGTCCAGGCGGAGAGGTGGGTCTCCCTGGAGCAGGCGCTGTGTCAGGCAGCGGTGGACAGAATGTCCCTGGCCGAGTGGCATGTCCATTTACGCGTCAGCGCCTGCCCAGCTGCTGCGTTTACAGTGGGGTTCGCTGTAGTGGGTAGCCTCAAATACCACTTTGCAAACTTGTTTCTGCTCATAGAAGCTGTGAGGCTCAGGAGCAGTGAGTGAGAGTAAAGGCTGCAGCCTGGCCTTGGGGTGGAGTGGTAGTTGGAGAGATTCCCTCTCTAACCCAAACCAGATCCAAGCATCACCTGGACTTCCAGAATTCAAATCTGAAGAGACAAAACCAATGGTGGGACTGCTAGTGGGAATCAAGACCAGAAAAAGAAGCAATAAACCACAAAGTGTGATGAGAGGGCAAGGAGGAGCCCAGCACAAGCCCCTGCCAACCTCAGTTTCCTTACAAACTCAGAGGCAGCCCCTAATTCCAATACAGCTGATCGGACACCCCCAGACTTCTTGCCTGGGTGTCAGTGGGCTAAAGGTGCCTTCCCTGCAGAGAGCAGGAACCCAGGCCTAAAAGAAAACTGCAGCCCTTTAGCAAAGCAAACCCTGTGGTCTTATCTCCCTTTTTGCTCCCTCAGCCCCACCAATCTGAAAACCACTGTGGTGGCTAAGAAGAGGTAGGAGGGAGACAATTGGAATCCAGACACTTGGATCCAACATGAAACCTATATGGGCCCCCAGCTCTGGTTGAGAATGAGGTCTCAGCCCTACCCAACTGCCCTGTGTGTTTTCCCTGTAGCAGGGGGAGGGCCCTGACCCTTTGGACCCCTACAGTAACCCCTTAACCTGGCCTCAACTCTTTAACCAGACAGACCCCAGTTAGGCTGAAGGGAACAGAGTACAGAAAACTCTCCCAGTCTAAGTTCGCGAACAAAACAGCAGGCCTGGGGACTGAGTTTTCATGGGGACAAGTGCAAAGTGATGTGTTTAGCAATGAGTGAATAACCTAAACAAGTGGGTTTCAATCTTTCTCAACCTCCACCCATGAGTGACATATAATACATATTCCCCTCACTCCCACCTCCATTCCTCAGTTTTAAAGTTTGTTTATTACCAACTGTGACATTGTTTCTCAACCTCTTTTTTTCCTTGCCCCCTTTTGATAAATGTGGAGTCAAATCCCAATATCCCACCACATTCTGATACCCATTTCAGGACCTCGTGCTCCCATTACCTTTGAAAATCACAATTATGGGTGAAATGACAGGCTCTGGGGTCAGAAAAGGAATAGGGAAATCATTACAGATGATTCCCTGAAGACCGTAGCCCAAAGTTCTGCTTTTATCAAAAAGGCCAAAAAGCAACGGCATTATAATGAAGATGATGGGAAACAAAAGGCAAAATCTTCTCCCATCCTTGCATAAAACTATGTAGCTGAGTGCATACCTGAGTCACTGGCTCTAAGGGAGAATGTCATGGACCTAGAAAAGGGTCAGAGAATAGTTGGGAGGATGGGGAGACAGTGGCTGCTGGGGAGAGCAAGCTTCAAAGTTTAGGTCTCTGGAAAGTGGGATAGGGTGGAAATCCACAAAATAATAAAAGGCATAGATAAAGCAGAAGACTTGTTTGTTCCCCAAATCCCGAAACTGGAGATGAAGGGGCCTCTTAGAACTGGAGTGATACAAGCACAGGGTAAATAGGAAAATGTTCCTTGGCACATAGTGGACATCCAATTTCCAGAGCTCATTTTCAGAGAGGTGGTAGAGGCAGGAAGTAGAAATGGAATCCTTCAGGGCTTGGGAGGATCAGTGCATGTTCAGAGCCATAAATGGCTGCTGGGGTGGAAGGGGCAAGAAGTAAAAAGAGCTCAGTCCCTGGTCTTCAATCTCTTCAACCTGTGTAAGCTTAGATAAATTTGTCTTCTTAGAGGTGAAATGGGGATGGTCATCCCTGCCACCCGCAGTGGTTGTAAGAATTAAATGTATGTGAAAGCCCTTTGCAAATGGAAAAGTACCACAGAAACAAGAAGCATTATTGCCATTATTATGCCCAAACTGTAGAAGCTTTGCTTGGAAGGGTGGTGTCTCAAGTCTTAGATTGGCCAGATAGCGTCCCTGATCCAGCCACAGAAAGATTCTCAGCGATGGATGGAACACCCTATCTTAGGCTTCAGATGCCAGTAATTACCCCTGCCCCTCTCTGAGAAGAGTTCAAGGGATTTCCTCAAGTGCTTAACCCCTCTACCAGGCCAAATATGCTGATCTGTTTCCTCCCTGCCAGTTGCTCAAGGATGTGAATATGGACCCCAAGACCCAGTCCAGGAAGGGAGGGCAGGGGAAGCAAACAAACTGAGCTGGGATGGGCATGACAGAGGGAAGGAGCCACCCAGATCTTTTCTTCTCCATTCACTCTAAATGATGCTTCCTAGAGTGTGGGAAAGGGAGACAGCAGATAACCTGAGGGATCCATTAGGTCCTGAGCTTTGGGATTATTTAGAGTGTCTAACCCATGGTGACATGGTGACTGTCTAGCCCATGATAAGAGTGACAGGGAGAGGAAGGAAAAGATAGGTGGTGAGATGAAAAAGGGTTGATTTCAAAGAGTACACTTCGAGCCTCTCCCCTGCCCAATCTATTCTGCTCACCAATGGCAAGTAAAGGTCCCAAAGATGCTGCTTTTATGTCACTCTCCTCCCTATAAGCCTCCAGTGACTCCCGCTGCTTGAAGTAGTGTTTTTCTTCAGGGGGCTGGGGTGGAAGAGGGCAGTATAGGAGAGGGAGGAGCGTGACGCTGCAGGCTAAGCGTGGCCCATTTATCTTCCTGGTGTGATGATGTCACTTGGAGATTTGGAGAGAAAACTTTAATTTTATATTTAAATAAACATAATAACTTTAAATATGGAATAGAATGCAAAATTTGCTTCAATTTTTAACATAAGGCTGGCGATCTCAAAGAAATTTCATACTGGTGGCAATTTTTGTAAGTTGTACCCCTAGATTCCCAGGGTGATAGCCCCTCTCACTAGTCTTAGTGGGTTTTTTCTTTCTTTCTTTTTTTTTTTTTAATGGAAAACCTGTACATGCTCTAGCCTAGATTGTATCAAACCTGAACCACCACCCTTTGCCACTCACTGGAGACTCCCTGAGCCTGACCCATTTTTCTCTGATGATCTTGCATGGCCCACACTGAGACCCTGGCCAAGATAGGCTCCCTGAACCTGCCATCTAATTTCCAACCCTGCCCTATTATTTAGAAGCTCTTCCCCTTCTTTGTCTCCAAAATTCCTGGCTCAACCCTGTGCTACAATTTCTGAGCCCCAAAACATACCCTTATGTGGGCTTCCATTTCTCTGTCTCCCATAATCTGAGAACCAGGCCCATGAAGTCCACGGTTTTACCTGTGCTCTGTTTCCCTCCCCAGACTGCAGGCTCCTAGAAGTTAGGGTCTGTGCCTTACCAATCTTGGGGACCTTTCTTAGAACTTAAGGCTCACTGAAGAAAATATGAAAGGAAGGGAGGGAAGAGTGTGGAGGTTCATTTCTCTGATCCCTGATTTACCTGTTAATGAATTAAGTGCATCGAATTATTGCTACCTCTGCCCTGGCCAGTGTGGCTCAGTTGGTTGGAGCATCATCCCTACACCAAAAGGTTGGGGATTCAATTCCCAGTCAGGTAACGTACCTAAGGTTGCAGGTTCAATCCCCATTTGGGGCATGTATGGGAGACAACCAATCGATGATTCTCTCTCACATCCACGTTTCTTTCCCTTCCTCTCTCTAAAATCAATAAACAGATTTAAAAAAATTATTGCTGCCTCCACCTGAGTCTTAGGGTTTCCTCTTGGGGTTGTGAGCCTTGTCTACAGCTGTCTGCATTTGTTCCCATTTGTCACAGCAGTTCAGCAGACCAGACAGTTTGGGTGCTCGGCATCAGTAAGGAACGAGAGGCTGTGTGCACTTAAGGGCCTCACTTCAGTTTCAGGTATATACGATGGTTTAGGGACCTGGTTTATACCTGTTCCCACTTGCTGCTTCCTGAGCCACAGCATCACAACTCCATCTCCTCTTATCTTCTTCTTTATTTTGTCCCTGCAGGAGAAAGTTCTCCTATTTAAGTTCCAGTGTGCGCTTCCTGCCTTAGGCATTATTATTGCAACTTCTCTGTGGCTTTTTGGCTGTGGCCCTGGTTTACTGCTTTGGCTTCAGGCAAAAGTGGGTACACATGGCACTTGCCCTCTTGCCATGAACTTGAGTCCCTTGGAGAAACCATGGCCTCCCCATTATGGCCTCTCTGACCTGTGATAGTTTCTGCTTGCTACCTTAATATATCTTGGATATTTTGTTTTTGCTGCAGTTTATGACAGCTTCATGTGATTCTAACCTCTACTTCTGAATCAGAGCATACCTGTAGGCCCTCCCTTCTCCTTAGGGCTAGGATTGCCACCCTGACACTGGTTTGGGGAAGTGGGTGCTCGGCCATGCATCTCCTGCAGAGTGTGTCAGAAAGGCTAGAGGTGGGACAGGCAACCCCTCTCAAAGCACCACCGTTACCTCCTGGTTCTCTTTGACCTGACCTGGTATTTCCTACCAGCATCAACCAAACCTTGGGCTCCTAGACTCACTGCTTGTCCCTGTCCACTGACTGAGGTGAAATCCCTGGCCTCAGTCCCAACTTCCCAGCTTCCTGACCTCTAGCAATTTGGGGGAGCTTAATCCTCAGCCAGCTGTCTCCAGCTCAGACAACCACTTGGCGCCCCCAGCCTCTGCCTGACCAGCCCATCAGGACAAGTCTGCTAGAGGCCTATGCCCCCAGCCTCTATCTTCCTATTGCCTGCCTGGTTTTAGTGCTCTTTTCAGTTTCATAATCAGGACCCTTCTCAGCCTCATCCCCTCCATCTGCTATTACTAACCCAGTCAGGAGCCCGAGGCTTCATTCTTTTCTTTACCAGTCCTCAGTCCCCAAAGTGTCTCCCAGCTTAGGTTACTCTACCAATTTTGCCACTCTCTGATTGACTGGGCTCTCCTTTATGTTCACGACAGAGTGCTCACAACACACATTTTCATCCCTCTTTAAAGCGCGGCATACTCTCCTCTTTATTCGCCAGGGAAATTCTTCACAGGGAGGTGAACCACTCAAGCAAGAGCAGAGACAAGGATGAGATTGTATTTACCACTCTCTCCTTGGTGGCTTACTCAATACCCAGCTTATAGAAGGTGCCAAATAAACATATCTTCAATGAATGAGAAAAATATGTACTTGGATAGAGTTGTACTCCTACCCGCTTTTACATGTTATGTTTTATTTTAACCTTGTAGCAATACTGAAGGTAGATAGGGAAGGGATTATGATCTCCCTTCTAGAGATGAAAAAATATACACTCAGAGAGGTAAAGTAATTTGCCAAGAACACATAGCTTGTAAGTTGGGGAGCCAGGACATGAATCAAGATCTTTTGACTGCAAACCTAACTTCTTTGGGCTATTCCCGATCACTTTCCTAAAAGGGGCCTGGGTGGTTTTTGCCCCCCACCCCCACCTCATCCTCTTCCTCCAGCACTCTCCTGCCATCTCCGCACTCAGCGAAAGAGACTCTCCTCAGAAGCCACTGAATGTAGACCACTCCCCTGGCTCCTTTGGCCTCCTCCTACCCCACACAGTCCCTAGTTCCTGGGAGTGAGAGCTGAGGTTCAGAGGGGCCAGGAAGGGGAGGGGGGAGGGTAATGGCTAGCTCCAAAACAGCCAAGGCAGCTGTCCCTGTCACAGAGAGAAGAGACTGTGTGACAGTGTGTGTCTGTCTGCTTGAATGTGGGAGCGCATGTGTGGGAGAGTATGTGTTTGTATGCCTCTAGCTCCAAGTCCAAGTGCTTATTTTGTCTGAGTGGGGGCCCGTGTGTGTCTGCATGTGTGTCTGTCTGTCTCTGGGAACACACAGCCTGAACTCTGCTTTCTCAGCTTCATCTTTTACTCTGGCCCTTATCTCTCCTCACCCTGCCTCCCTCTGCTGAAATAAAGGGTGAAACCAAGACACAGGTATGGAATGCTGGGGGAAGGGAGTTCAGAAAATTAGAAGTCTGGAGCGAAAACAGTCTGGAAGGATAAATGGCAATGGCAGGATTTAGCTTTCCCTACAGGCAAACCCAACCGTCTCTCTTCTCCCAAGCTATGTTGCTCCTGTGGCCTCTGGAGAAGTCAGGGAACACAGTTTGCATTTTGAGGGCATGTTTTTAAAAAACTGTATTTTATTTTTAAATTAAATTTATTGGGAGTAACACTGGTTAACAACATATAATTTCAGGTGTGCAACTTTATATCTCTATGCTCTATGGTGTACTCACCACTCGAAGTCTAGTCTTCTCTGTCACCATATATTCAACCCCCTTTACCTTCCTCATCCTCTTGGGTATATAGAAAGAGGGTACTTCAGAGCACCCCTTTTTATAGCTCTCAGTTCTAAGCCTTCCCAGCTATTTGGGAAGAGCTACTAGTCAAGGCTGCCACAGGTCCCTCCCAAGGGCACCTCCCTTCCACCGGAGCATTGTTCAGCCAGCCCCAGGCCTCTGCTTCCCGACCTCAGACCTGAAAGGGGAGAGGTAAGCTGAGCACCCCCACCCCTGTGCTAACACCCCTGACTTCTCTCCTTCCTTTCCAGGTTCCTTTCAGCCCTGCCTCTCTAACCCTAGGAAAAGGTCCAAGGTCTAGTCCCCTCTGCCTGTGGAAAGAACAAGGATTGTTTCTCAACTCCTGCCTTGACCTCTGTCCCACTCCAATCTTACTCGAGGGAGGCAGGGGTAGGGGGCAGCTGTCCTCTCTGAGCTGGTTGAAGGGGCCATTACCATGTGCACATACAGGCCATTGCCCATCTGTGCCTCTCTGGAAAAAGTTCCTAATAAATTCAAAGCAGCCAAGTGACACACATCTCAATTTAGGCTAATCTACCACATTAAGGCCACCCTGCATACCCTGTATTAAACCCCTGTTAATGGGGATGCAGATGGACCCCTCTCCCCCGGCTCTTCGCCACTGTTCCTCTGTCCCTAGCCTCCTCTAGCTCTCCTCTGACCTAGAGGCGTCCAGAGTTCCTCAGTCCCACTATTCCCCTTTCCCTTCCTCCTACCACGGGGAACTGGGAGAGCCAGCAGGAAAGAGAAACCTGCAGGGGAGACTTGAAGAGGAAGCCAGGCAGGCTCCTGGGAATGACAGACAAGGTTGGGAACAGGGAGTAAGGGTAGCAAGGAGGTTTTAGAAGCTCACATCTACCGCCCTGGGTGGGCCTGGTAGAGGCTGTGCATTAGGGCGGAACAATGACTGGTAGGATACGAAGTGTGTCTGGGCAGGCACAAAGCAGACAGAGCCAGAATGCGTAGCAATTCTCAACTTTTTAAAAGCAAGATTTTATTTATTGATTTTTAGAGAGAGGGAAGGGAAGGGAAAAGGGAGGGAGAAAAACATCGATGTGGGAGAGAAACATCAATTGGTTGCCTCTCGAACTGTGCCAACTTGGGGCTGAGCTGAAACCCAGACATGTGCCCTGACTGGGAATGGGTCTGGCAACCTTTTTTTTTTTTTTTTTTTTTTGGTTCACAGGCCAGTGCTTTATCCACTGTGACACACCTGCCTGGGCTTAACTTAGTTTTGATTCTGGAACCCTTTCTTCAAATGAAATCTCTCCAGAAAGCATTAAAACAAAACAAAACAACAAAAACAGACAAAAGCAGGGCTACTCTGGTTGAAACAGATCAAAGCACGGCCAGACTAGTGTTCCATCCCCCAGGCTAGCCCTGAGTTCCAGTCCTTGAGGGGGTTTCTGAGTAGGGCCCCAAAGAACACAATTTGAAAAAGGAAACAGAGAAAAAGGTGTTAGTTTAGTAGTCTCTTAGACCTGGTTCAGATCCCAGTTCCAGTACTTACAAGCTCTGTGACCCTTAATCGTTACTTCAAGTCTCAGTTTCCTCCCCTGAAAAACGTGATCATGCTTTTAATATTGTTGCATTCTTGTGACAGGACAGATAATGAGATAAAGGGGCACAATAAGTCCTCATAATTGATAGCAGTGATTATCCTTATGGGAGAAATATCAGGCCTGGCTCAAAATAAAACCTGTCCCAGTGGAGATGTTCTGGCTGCATCTCAGGTGTGATTGGCTGAGGGGCATGTATAAGTTTATGGGGATATTGGGCATTCATGTGAGAGGGAACTGAAGTTTTTGAGGATGTCGTACATGGCATGTGGCATGCATTGGTGTGGTTTTCATTAATTCAATAAATATCTTGAACACCAGCTGTACACCAGGCACAGTTCTAGGTGCCCAGTAGTGAACAAAACAAAGCCTATTGTGTATATCTGTGCATAAAACCTTTGCGTATACACCTTTTCCCCCTTAGGCTGCTGTTTCCTCATTCTATCCTAGAGCACCCGACTCTGGGGTAGCTTTATGGTGGTGGCTGAGGAAGGGGACGGTGAACCTGTGGGGGACACACTTCTGGGAACTGGATAACCAGGAGACTTTATCCCCAGGGACATGGTCTGTGTCTCCTCTTTCCTCTAGAGTCTTCTCTCCATGGAGTTCCGCCTACTCAGCGAGGCGGAGGCCCGAAGCCCGGCTCTGTCGCTGTCAGATGCGGGTACTCCCCACCCCCCACTCCCAGAACACGGTTGCAAGGGCCAAGAACACAGCGGTGAGCGCGCCCCCTTCTGGGAGTAGGGGAGATAAGAACTGAATCCCTAATGGGGGTGGAGCTCGGGTGGGAGTTAGGGGCCGCTGGAGAAGGTACCCCAGCCTGGGAATCCCTGTCACCTGCCCCCACCCGGCCCCAGACTCGGAGAAGGCCTCGGCTTCGCTGCCCGGCGGCGGCTCGCCTGAAGACGGCTCGCTGAAGAAGAAGCAGCGGCGGCAGCGCACACACTTCACCAGCCAGCAGCTGCAAGAGCTGGAGGCTACCTTCCAGAGGAACCGCTACCCCGACATGAGTACGCGCGAAGAGATTGCAGTGTGGACCAACCTCACCGAGGCACGCGTGCGGGTACGGCGTTCCCAGATCCGCAGCCCTCACTCCACCCCGGCCATTCTCTCTCGGGCCACTTAGAGACTAGCTTAGAAATCTGCATCCTGTGGTTGTGCTCTGCCTGTCCTATACTCGGACGCAACACTTGACGTCCCCAGGCCCCGGACCGCTGCCCCACACGGCTTTCTTTCCACCAACTTCAATCTTACTCCATCCGCCCTATTACTCCAGAACACGTGCTTCTCATCCCCTGAGACTTATCACTTATTCTCCTCGTCACCCCTCCTTGACCCCATCCTACTGCAAGCCCCCCATGGCACCCAATGCTTCTGATCTCAGTTCCCTGACTCCGTGTGCTCCTCCATGACCCCCATTCCCGTCTCCAGCCACCTTATCTTGTTTATCCTCATAACGGCCCTGGCTTGAACCCCCGATCTGGGCGACCCACGCACCAGCCGCACTGACCCGGTCGGGGACCCCCGATTGGCTCCCAGCCCTCACAGCCTTTCCTCCCGCGCCTGCAGGTGTGGTTCAAGAACAGGCGTGCCAAGTGGCGAAAGCGCGAGCGCAGCCAGCAGGCGGAGCTGTGCAAGGGCGGCTTCGCGGCGCCTCTCGGGGGTTTGGTGCCGCCCTACGAAGAAGTGTACCCCGGCTACTCGTACGGCAACTGGCCGCCCAAGGCGCTCGGCCCGCCGCTTGCCGCCAAGACCTTCCCGTTTGCCTTCAATTCAGTCAACGTGGGGCCTTTGGCTTCGCAGCCTGTCTTCTCGCCACCCAGCTCCATCGCCGCCTCCATGGTGCCCTCGGCCACGGCCGCTCCGGGCACCGTGCCAGGGCCTGGGGCCCTTCAGGGCCTCGGCGGGGGGGCCCCAGGGCTGGCTCCGGCCGCAGTGTCCTCCGGGGCAGTGTCCTGCCCTTACGCCTCGGCTGCCGCAGCTGCTGCAGCAGCCGCTTCCTCTCCCTACGTATATCGGGACCCATGTAACTCGAGTCTAGCCAGCTTGAGGCTCAAGGCCAAACAGCACGCCTCTTTTAGCTACCCCACGGTACCCGGGCCGCCCCCGGCAGCCAACCTCAGTCCGTGTCAGTACGCTGTGGAAAGGCCCGTATGAGCGGCCCGGCCTGTTTGTCATCCCCAAGGGGCGAGGTCGATAATTCGCAGCCTCCCTGGACTGGGGTCGTCTTGACTGGCTTGATCCCGCCCTGGGTCTGAGAGGGATGCGGGGGCATCTAGGGGGAGGGAGGCGGCCGGCTCGGGAGAAAGCCTTTCCTCTCCCAGCCCCGAGGGGTGGACTGGGCCCTACACACAGTCCGCGCCCCTGGGACTAAGGCCAGGAACAGGGACCAGTTCCCCGAGGGCCAACTCACCCTTGGCCCACCCCGCCTTCTCCAGACTCCTACTTTCCCATTTATCATTTTCAAAGATAAATGAAATAAATGTGCGCGGACTGTCAAAGGCCTGATGTTTCGGAGTTGCGGTTGAGCCCTCTCCCCTCATCCTCCCCCATGTTTAAACGAGAGCTGGGTGTACAAGGAAGGGCCTGAGGGTCCAACTTCTAGGGCTTCAGTGCCCCTCAGCCTCTAACAGTAGGATGGGCAAGTCGGGGGATACCTAGATCAGAGGGGCGCACGCGTGTTTGCATGTTTGTGTGGAAGGCCTGGGAACGAGGTACTAGGTCCGCGTTGGCCAAAGCTGGTGCTGCGGCGCCACCTTGTGATCTCATGGAAGATTACTGGAGGATCTTGTCTGGGACACTTAATAGCAGGTGTCACTTCTGCAACTTAGGAAGCCTATGACCTTAGATAAGTTACTCCGCCTTTCTGTACCTGTTTCTCACTGTCCCGATGAGGGGCTTGAGCCTCTAACAGCAATAAAATTCTGGTCTGTAACAGACATTTATTAAGTGCCTACCAGGCCTAGGATTCTTATTTAGTGTCTGCGTGTGTGCCTCCCATCCTTCCACATGTCCTCTTAGACTTCTCACCTACTTATCATCCCACTGCCAGCAGCCGTCTCCCATCATAGCAGACCCTTTTTCCCCCAAATTCTCAAAGCCCCAAAGTCTTGCTGAAATATTTAATTAAAAAACAGAGCAAGAAGAGGAAGTTTTCTGTATAGAAATATAAATAACTCAGCTCTGGAGATCCTTCTCAGTCCCCAGCCCCATCCCAGGGCCTGCTTGGCCTTCACATTAAAAACAGAAACATCAAAGTACTGGACCCCACCCCCTTCCCAGGGTTTATGTTTCTTGTCTGTCATAACTTCCTGCCACCTTGGGGAATACATCCTAATCATTCTCCCAAACCTAAACCATGCCCCTCAGTGCCCTGGGGAAGAGAGACCCTGGAGCTTCTTTTTCTCCAAACTTTTACTTGCTCTTGGTCTTGGCTTTAACCTTGGGCATTATGTAGGTTCGGTAGAAAAAGTGAGCAAAGAGGATGAAATAGATCATGTACAAGACAGCGAACCAGAAGAGCTGTTCCATTGTTGTGTGGCATCCATATTCCTGTCTCCAGATGTAACTCAGGATGACGACAGTGGCTCCCATAAACATCTGAAGGATCTGCAGGCTGGTGATGAGCCTGGGAAGCCACATGGGGGGTTTCCTTTTGGCAGCCTTCAGAGTGTAGTAGGAGTACATGATGGCATGCACACCATAGTTCATGGTCATGAACCAGCCGCCTGCAGCCACCTTGTTCTTGTATCCAAAGCTTGTGGACACTAGCACCGTGCTGTGGTGGAACCAGTGCACAAAGATGAGCGGCCGCTTACGAAGGATGATGAAGGCTGTGTCTCCTGGGAGATGGGGAGTCATAGCTGGCATACCACCCAGTGTCAGGACCACCCTTCACACTTAATATGGGGGTACAGGGGGAATTCTCAGGGTGGGAAGAGGTGTCTTTTTGGCAGAGAATCTGAAGAGGGTTTTGGATAAGAGGTGTTATTAGGACCCAAGGGTAGGGAAGGGGCTCTCCATGTGATGGGTGAGGGGGGCCCTGAGGAAGGGTGCAATTGACTGGGTGCCAGAGAAATAAAGTTTTGCCACTCACCAAGTTCAATGACCTTGCTGAAAACAAAGAGGCAGGACCAGAACTGGACCATGGAATCTTCGAGGGAGTCAGTGAAGCACACAGTTTGCTTTAGGCTACCCCTAAGTGCCAAGGTCCACATATAGCCCCACATACTCACTGCCCCAAGGATACTGAAATGGGATAGAGGAAAAGGGTGTAAGTTCATTCCCAGACACCAATCCACCCTTCCCCTTCAGCCTGGTCAGGTCACTGTCCCAAGCCCTGCCACTTTCCCATCCCTCCAGGAGTCAAGACTCCTGAGATCCTGGGGCCAATCTGATGAATCCAACCAGTAATCTAGAGGAGAGGAGGGCTGGGAAAGGACCAGCGAATGCTGGAGGAAGAGACTGAAAGCTGAGTTAGGGGACAGAGTTCTTGGGATGAGTAGAAGCCTATAAGGAGATGGGTGGCAGGATGGGGGAGATCGAAGGGGGAGAAAATAGGGAAGTTACTGGAAGGTCTTGGGAAAGGGTATTACACGCTGTAGAAATTGGTTGGAAATACACAGACTCCAGGAGCACAAGAGGACTGCTGAGAGAACAGAAACTGTCAGGTTGGAGCCTGGGGGAGGAGGGAGGAAGCTGGGGAGGGGAGCTAGAGCAGAAGGAATGGGACAGGGACAGCTGGGGGGCAACTTGAGGAGTTGATGCAATTAAGATTTCTAGAAAGGTTTTAGAGATACAGTGAGGGCCTTGGGTGTACAGGATAAGTGAGGAATGTCTTACCTGAAGATTGCAAGGCACAAGGACCAAAGGACAAGAGGCCTCTGCAGGTTGAAGCCCTTCCGTGCCTTCATGTGGTTCTGCCCCACAAAGATGAGCAGTAGGTAGATCAAAGCTATGGGGAATGAGACTGCCCTGGCAGGCAGAAGGCAGAGGGGATGGACTCATGCGTGGGTGCTGGTTAGTGAAATGCCCACTTATCTAAGTGAGTGCTCTGGGTTGGAGTCCCAGCTCTGCCACTTACTAGCTGTGTGACACTGGAAAAACTACTTAGTTCTCTGAGCCCCAGTTTCCTTATTTGTAAAGGACTACTCCCCTCCTGAGAGTGTTAATATAGAAAATACCTAACACATTGCAGGGACTGTGTCCAAGGCTTTTGTGATTGTTGCTCTCTCAGTGGGGCTGGAAGTGGGTGACAATTGCTGGCCCATGTCTAGAACCAACACAGGGCTGTGGTCTCAGAATGTGGCAATAACTAGCGCCTCGTTGGGTTACAGCAAATTGGCCAAAGCACACAGCCCACAAACACCTCCGAGGAGCCTTAGGGCAAAGCCAGAGAACCTGGGGAAATCTTAAAGAGCTCCCTGACTTTGCCTCCTTCTTCACAGCATGGAACACTTGGAGAACAACGTGATAATTGTGAAGGGCAGGCTGGACGTCAGCACTATGTATGTGGGCGCAGATGGCCACACAAGGCCACAAAAGACAAAGCAGAATCATCTTAAATCAACCCCATTCGCCTTGGCTGGTGTAGCTCAGTGGATTGAGCGTTGGCCTGTGAACGAAAGGGTTGCGGGTTCGATTCCGCAGTTAGGGCACATGCCTGGGTTGCGGACCAGGTCCCCAGTAGGGGGCGCGCGAGAGGCAACTACATATTGATGTTTCCCTCCTTTCCCGTCCGTCTAAAAATAAAATAAATTTTAAAAATAAATAAATAAACCCCATTCCTCAGAGACCATTTCTCCACTATACTTTTTTCCCCTTGCTTGCTGTCTCCTCTCACATTCCTCATCCCACCTCTTATTTCTCTTATTTCTGCCTGTCTCTCTCTTTCTGTCACTCCCCCCGCCCTCACCGCCCGCCTTTCTTTCTTCCAGATCTAATCTCTTTGAGGTACCGCACTACCTGCACCTCCGAGAACAGGGATGTGGAGCCAGTACAGGGGAGCCCGATACCTTTGTTTTTTAAGGAAATCATTGCGGGCAGTGTCTCCCCCACGCCCTAATTGCAGTGATCAGGATCGAGCCCCTGGCATGGCCCTTCCCCTTCCCCAGGTCTCACCAGTACTCTTCCAAAAAGAGCCCGAAGTTCTGAAACAGCTGCGAGTTGTAGGACTGGACCAGCGGCTCTATTTTCTCTGAAACATTCATGACTGTGCGCCTTTCGTTCTGCAGACGTTAAGGTCAGGAGCTTGGGGGAGCCGGGCGAAAGTTTTGGGGACTCAGGATGTAGTGAACCTTGGGCCGGGACAGAATGGACCCAGGACCCAAGGAACTCCGAGGCAAGCCGAGGAGCGTACGATTCAGGGACATGCACTGCAGTCTGACCCCATTCCACCGCAGCCGCGGCTGGCGTATATAAGGCGGAATTGCAAAGCGGCGGGCCCAGGCTGTGAGCGGCCACCTCCC
The DNA here is from genome assembly GCA_004026545.1 of Mormoops blainvillei. Lineage (NCBI taxonomy): Eukaryota > Metazoa > Chordata > Mammalia > Chiroptera > Mormoopidae > Mormoops > Mormoops blainvillei. The sequence goes on along the minus strand of PVJD01000779.1, from coordinate 246,299 downwards.
TGCGCCCCGCCGTTATCCAATCTCGACCAAGACACGCTTCTGTCTCCCCGCAGTTCGCTCTCTCATTGGTTATGCTTACACACACACGCCGATGCTAAACCCTCGCCACGCCCCTTCCCATCTCTTTCTCCCCCAGTATCTCCACTCTCATTTGCTTGGTTTAACCCTATGGTCTTTCCAGGTAGCCGGACGTGCCAGTCTTTCCCTGGAACGGCCAACCTCAACCTTTGCTTCAGTTTGTTTTAATCCTGACCTACCTGGCAGTGAGGAGAGAGTGGAGGTGTCCTCAGCCTCTGGTGCCCCGACCCAGAAATGGGGATGAAAGTCCTCCCACCACTGTCCACCCCCGCCGCTTCCTTCAAACCCTGGAAAACCCAGGCGGGTGTTGAGGATGAATCACACTAGGGAAGTAGCAGCAAAGAGCCCCTCCCATAGTCCCATCAGCCTCCTTCAGTTTTGTGGTTGTGGGTGGGAGGGAGATGAATTTTAATGAATTTTATTGTTGAGGTTGTTGGTGTTGATGTTTGGGAAGATGGTTGTTGAGGCTGCTGTGGCTTCTTTACAATTTCCTGAATTCCTAAACTGCTCCAGCCTGACACCCAGTAAAACCCTGGGGAGAAAATGGCGTCACCTTCTGGGCTCCTGGGATTATTGTTTTAAGGTTTCTTGATGGCCTTCTGCCGTTTATAGAAGGGGAGCAGTGTCCTGTTCAATCCCCCAGTCTGTGCTTGTCTAATCAAATTTACTTTTTCCTTGCCTGTGTACTCAGCCCCAAAGAAATAAATATTTTTAAACTTTCAAGGCCTTACATGTCTGTTCCTTTTTTATCTCGTAGGTTTTATGAAAGTGAGGAAGAACTACAAGGCTCAATGGCAGTTTCCTCTCTCAAAAAATATTTTATTTATGTATTTTTAGAGAGGGGAAGGGAGGGAGAAAGAGAGGGAGAAGCATCAATGCGTGGTTGCCTCTCGAGTGCCCCCTACTGGGGACCTGGCCCCTAACCCAGGCATGTGATCTAGACTGGGAGTCTAATGCAAGACCCTTTGGTTCTTAGGCAGGTGCTCCATCCACTGAGCCACACCAGCCAGGGCTCAATGGCAGTCAGTATTCAGTAAGATGGAGATTTGCAAAACAAGAGCTAAGACAGCTAAATATAAAGTATTTATAATCAAGATGTGGTTATAAACAACTATATGCAGTAAAACCCAGAGGCTCTGGAGCCAGAGTACCCAGGTAGGAATCCCAGCTCCACTTCCCTGACTGCAGCCACTATCCAGGGAAGGGTCAAGTGGGAAGTCCTGTTCATGCTATCTAAATGACTCTCAAGTTTATTCCTTTGTCTCTGTATCTCATCGCCTCTCACCTGGTTACTATAGGTACTGCCTTAGTCATGTTAACTGGTTGCATCACCTCCTTCTCTCATACAGTGCTTCTCTCTCTTTATTGCATTAAAACCAGAAAAGAATTCCCAAACCTTGCTAATCGTAAGATTCCTGAGCCCCAACTCCAGAGATTCTGACCCAGTAGTTGGTCCTAGACCATACTTTTATTTATTTTTAATTTTTTATCCTTATCTGAGGACATTTTTTCATTGCTTTTTTTAGAGATAGAGGAGATGGAAGAGAGAGAAATTTCGATGTGAGGAGAAGCATTGATTGGTTGCCTCCCTTATGCACCCAGATCGTATGCTCCGGGACCAGGGATCAAACCGTAATCTAGACATGTGACCTGACTGGGAATCAAACCTACAAGCTTTCAGCTATGGGATGGCACTCCAACCGACTGAACCACACTGGCCAGGGCCCAGACCATACTTTTAAAACTACCACTTTCTGCCCTGGCTGGTGCAGATTGGGCGCCGGCCTGTGAACCAAAGGGTCATCAGTTCAATCCTCAGTCAGGGCACACGCCTGGGTTGCAGGCCAAGTCCCCAGTTGGGGGTGTGCAAGAGGCAACCACACACTGATGCTTCTCTCTCTCTCTTTCTCTAAAAATAAATAAAATCTTTTAAAAAAAGAAAATACAATTTCTTTAAAAGTGGAACATGCTACTTTCCTGCTTAATTGCTCCATACATAACTTGACACTCAGAAGGTGATCAGCACATGTTTGATGGATGAATTAATAAATGAAAGAATGAATATTAAAAGAATAATACCATGAGGTGTTATAAGACCTGGATTCAAATCCCAGCCCTCCCAGTTCCACCATTAACTAGTCATGTGATTTTAGGCAAATTACTTAACCTCTCTGACACTGTCATTTCGGTGAAATGTAAATAGTCATACATGTCTGCCTACCTCACAAGGCTAGGGTCAGTATATAGGTCAGATTATGTCAATGAATGTATACTGTGCCCTGACTGGTGTGGCTCAGTTGGTTGGGTGTGGTTCTGTAAAGCAAAACGACCTTGGTTCGATTCCCAGTCAGAGCACATTCTTGGGTTGGGGGCCCAGTTCCCAGTCAAGGCACATGTGAGAGGCAACTGATCAATGTTTCTCTCTCACATCAATGTTTCTCTTCCTCTCTTTCTCTGTTCCTTCCCCTTCTGTAAAAATAAATAAATAATATCTTACCCTGGCTGGTGTGGCTCAGTGGATTGAGTGCTGACCTGTGAACCGAAAGGTCATCGGTTAAATTCCCAGTCAGGGCGTTTGCCTGGGTTGCAGGCCAGGCCCCCGCGTGGGGGTGTGCGAGAGGCAACCAACTGATGCTTCTCTCGCATATCGATGTTTCTCTCCCTCTCTTCCTCTCTCTCTGAAAATAAATAAATAAATATTCTTTTAAATCTTAAAAAAAAAAGAGAGAGAGAAGAAAGAAATTAGCCCTGGCTGGTGTGGCTCGGTTGGTTGGAGCTTCATCCAGTAAACTGAAAGGTTGAGGATTTGATTACCAGTCAGGGCACATGCCTAGGTTGCGGGCTTGGCATCTGATCCATGTTTCTCTCCCACTCTCTCTCCCTTCTTCCCCTCTCTCTAAAATCAATAAGCATGTGCTTGGGTGGGGATAAAAAAAGTTAAAAATAAAATAAAAATAAAATAAAATAAAGAACATTATGCAACATAAAGTATTAAGTAAACAATAGCAATTATTACCAAAAAAGTGAATTTGTACAAATTTCAACTTCTTTATAATAAAATCAACTATATTAACTAAAAAGGAAAGCCATGATCTAGTGACTGGTTTCACAATTTTGTGAATTTACTTAACACTAATGCATTGTACACTTATAGAGTTAAGATAGTAAATGTTATATATTTTTTTACCACAATTTAAACATGTTTTAAAAAGCCAAGAATTGGGGATATAGGTTTTTAATTTTTATTTATTGATTTGTGTGTGTGTGTGAGAGAGAGAGAAACATTGATTTATTGTTCCACTTATTTATGCGTTTATTGGTTGATTCTTGTATGTGCCCTGACCAGGGATCAAACCCACAACTTTGACTTATTGGGATGACGCTCTAACCTAACCAACTGAGATACACCACCAGGGCAGAGAATATAGTTTTAAGTAGGATGTATAAAGAGTTAATGTGCAAACTACATAAAAAGCTGATTTTTAGTCCTATCTCTCTAAACTTTGGTAAATAACTGGACACAGGTAGGCTCATCTTATAAACTCCAGTGTCCCCAAATCTACCTCTCATTCGCTACCAGAAAGATCTTTCTAAAATATACATTAACTCATGCCATTGTTCTTTTTTTTTCAGTGATGGTTATTTATTTTCTTTTTTTAATTTTTTTTCTTCCTTTTTTATCGTTATCTAAGTACAGTTGTCTCCAAATTACTGTCACTATTTTCCCCCACTCCACCCACCCCCACCTCCAACCCTAAATCTTACCCACCTTTGGCTTTGTTCGTGGGTCCTTTATACATGTTTCTTGACGACCCTTCCCCTTCTCTCCCCTGTTATCCCTCTACCCCCTCCCCCCTGGTTACTGTCAGTTTGTTCTTTATTTCAATGCCTCCGGCTGAATTTTGCTTGCTTGTTTGTTTTGTTGATTAGGTTCCACTTATAGGTGAGATCATATGGTATCTGTCTTTCACCGCCTGGTTCATTTCATTTAGCATAATGCTCTCCAGTTCCATCCAGGCTGTTGCAAAGGGTAGTAGCTCCTTCTTTCTCTCTGCTGTGTAGTATTCTGTTGTGTAAATGTAGCATGTTTTTTTCTTTTTTCTTTTTTTGTATATTTTAATTGAGTAAGCTACTACAATTGTCCCATTCCCCCCTCCATCCCCTCTGCCCAGCACCCCATCCCATCATCCCCACGCCTCGTAGTCCATGTCCACGGGCTGCACACACCAGTTCTTTGGCTTCCTAATTTCCCACACCACTCCCAACCTCCCCCTGACCACTTTGTTTTTTGGTCAACATTTTCCCGCCACCACTTTCCCCAGCCCCACCTAACTACCACAGTGTTTTGATCCACTCATTTACCGTTGGGCACTTAGGTTGCTTCTAGTTTCTGGCTATTGTAAATTGTGCTGCTATGAACCTTGTGGTGCATAGGTTCTTTTGAATTGGTGTTTCAGGATTCTTAGGGTATAATCCCAGCGGTGGAATTGCTGGGTCAAAAAGCAGTTCCATTTTTAGTTTTTTGAGGAAGTTCCATGCTGTTTTCCACAGTGGCTGTACCAGTCTACATTCCCACCAACAATATACTGGGGTTCCTTTTTTTTTTTTCTTTTTAAATAATTCCTTTATTTATTTTTAGAGTGAGGGGAAGGGAGGAAGAGAGGGAGAGAAATATTGATGTGAGAGAGAAACATCTCGCATGCCCCCAACTGGGGACCTGGTCCACAACCCAAGCATGTGCCCTGACTAGGAATCTAACCGTGACCTTTCTGTTTGCAGGACTATGCCCAAACCACTGAGCCACACCAGTCAGGGCTCATGTCATTCCTCTTTAAGAACAACAACAACAACAAAAAACCTTCAGGAACAAAGACAGGTTCCTGAAGTTAGCCCTGACCTATTATTCATCATCCCTCAGCCCCAGGATTCCACAGTTTTGATATAATGGAACAGTCACAATTCCATAGAACAAGTACTATATTTTTAGGTTTTTCTTTTTTTTAATTTTTAAAAAAGATTTTATTTATTTATTTTCAGACAGGGGAAGGAAGGGAGAAAGAGAAGGAGAGAAACATCAATGTGTTATTGCCTGTCGTGCACCTCCTACTGAGGACCTGGCCCGCAACCCAGGCATGTGATGTGCCTTGACTGGGAATCGAACCGGTGACCCTCTGGTTACCAGGCCCGCACTCAATCCATTGAGCCACACCGACCAGGGCTACTTTTAGGTTTTTCAACACCCTTTATCTCTCTCCAAATTATTCCTTCTCCCCAGACATTTTTTTTCTCACCTGGACAAATCTTACCCATTGTTCAGCCCCAGCTTGAAGTCCTTGCCCTGCAAAAGCTTACTGTTTCAGACAGGATCAACCCCCTTCCTACTTTGTCTTCTACCCACTGAATTTTGCCCAAACTGCCTGCCAATGCTGTGTCTCTACCAACATTGTGAGTGCACTCTGTCACTTATTTTCTATATTATTCTGGTTCCCCCACCGTGTCCCCAAATGGTCATTTTTGCTAGGTCACCCATCGTACATGGAAGCACACAGTACCTGGCACATAGTGGGCTCTCAAAATATCTGTTGCTTTGAACTGAGTAGGCACCTAAGAGGAAATACAAACACTAAACATATATATTTTTAAAAGACTCAACTTCCTTAGTAATTAGGGAAATGCAAATTAAAGGCTGTATGTATAGTATGGTCCCAATTAACAGCCATTAAACTGTGTAAAAATTAAATACCTAACGCTGGTCAAAGCTTTGGGAAACAGATACATTCACACCTAGCTAATGGCCAGACGAACTGACATAATCCTTCAAGAAGTACACTTAAGTAACACTTAGCAAGAACCAACTGGTATCCTTGGATCCAGTCCCTCACCTAGGAGTTTAAAACCGAGTGAAATAGGCCACAAGAAAAGGGAAATCTGTATGTACTAAAATACTTAACTCAGTGGAAATTAACAGAAGCCCACCAATAAGTGACTAAATTATTAGATACTAATACTACACAACAGTTTGCAGATACCATAACATAAAAAAACATGAAACCATGTTTATAAAATAATGTGAAAGGAAAACAATATTGAAAACCATGCCTATCCCATTATCTCAGTTATCTAAAAGTGATGATGCCTCTAAAGTTTAAAGTTGAAAAGAAACACTAAGATGTGAAATCATTTGATGGGGTAGGTGAGATTATAGAAAATAATTTAAAGTATTTTTTAAATTTTCTTTCAAGACATATCATTTTTTAAATTTATTGATTTTAGAGAGGGGGACGGAAACACCAATTTGTTGTTCCACTTATTTATGCATTCATTGGTTGATTCTTATGAGTGTAACCTTGGTGTATCAGGATGATGGATAGCACATTTTCATATTATTTTATAGTTCCTTTTAAAATAGGTCTTGGAGAGGTACCATCTTAGTACACCTAGAGCTTCCTTTTCCTTTTGGATAGCTGTATACGATTTCATTATATGATACACTATGTTTCTATTGCTCAGCAAAAAGAAGAGCTTGTGTTTTTCCTTTCTGACTCTGAAGGTAGAAAAAGACAAAAATCACTTCAAATGCAGTTACCACTATCTCTGCAAATATTTCTTTCTAGCTTTCTATGTAATTATTTTTAAATAAATCTTTTTAGGGTAAAACACTGCCCCCAAAACTGAAAAGACAGGCAAATACAAAAGATCACAGCTTATAGGGAGCAGAAACCATTGGAGCCAGGAACTAGTAGGAATACATAAACAGTAATTAACAAATTCCTACAGGCTGTGTGGACTAGCCACACTTTTTTATTTTTATTAAAAAGAAAACAAAACTCTTCATTTCCCATCACCCTTATTTCCATTTTGTTTAAGAGTTTGTGGAGGATACCCTGGCCAGGTAACTTAGTTAGTTAGCACATCATCCCAATATGCCAAGGTTGTGGGTTCGATCCCTGGTCAGGGCACATACAAGAATCAACCAATGAGTGCATAACTACATGGAACAACAAACCGCTCTCTCCCCTCCTTCTCTTTTAAGACCACTCGGTAGTTGTTCCTACCCTTTCAGTGGCCTGAGCAGTGGGGCTGAAGACCAGTCCTGAGGCTGGTGTGAGAACTCCAGTCTTCAGCAGGAAACTTCTGAACTGGCACAGAGGTCACCCACCTGCCTTCAGACCAGCCTGCTACCTCAGGTCCATCAGCAGAGAACCCGGGAGCTGGAGCAGTCCATTCGCCCCATGGAATACTGTCAGTCTCAAGGGGCCCACACACTCTCATGAGTTTTGCTTCCAGAATCCTACCGGATTCTCATGGTGAGGGACAGAGAAAAATATCCCATGCTTCTGGCAGGGGAAAGGCAGAAGTGACCATCATGAAATACAATCAGAGAAAACGTAATCACTTTGAAATATGCCCAGAGCCTTTTGTCTTCCAAAGCACAGGCCTGTCTTCACAGGAAACTACTTTACCAGAACGTCATGTGACTTAAGAAAAGGGCAATGGGAGAACCCCAGCCCCTTCTAGTCTTCCTGCTTTACACTAGGGGAAGGGAAAAAAAAAGTCTTTTGAAGCTCTCAGCCCAGGAACTCAGACCCATTGTAAATAAATTGAGACTTAATAATAAGATTATAGAACTCTTCCCTCCCCTCCCAGTACATGAAGTACATGACCACCACATCAACATGGCTCCAGTGTAACAGTGACAACTGAGCTGCACTGCAAGATGAAGACGCTCTCAAAGGAATTTCTGGGGAAACGCAAAGACAACAGGGAAGGAAAAAACAAAGACAGTGAAAGAAATGAAAACTCCTGACACCTACAGCTACACCAAGCATGAAAAACAACCTAACAGCCCCCTGGTGGGGTGGCTCAGCTGGTTGGAGCATCAGTCCACACACTGAAAGGTTGCAGGTTCAATTCCTGGTCAGGGCCGGTGCGGGAGGCAGCCAATTGATGTTTCTCTCTCACAGCGATGTTTATCTCACGTGCTCTCTCTCCCTCCCTCTCTCTCTAAAATTAATAAGCATATCCTCTATCTAATATATAATAAGCATATCTTAATAAGGTGAGGATTAAAAAAGCTTTTTTTAAACAGCCTAACTCCTATCTAAGAAATCCAAAACACTAATTCAAAAAGATATATGCACTCCTATGTTCATTGCAGCATTATTGACAATAGCCAAGATAAAGAAGCAACTTAAGTGCCCATTAATAGACCAGTAGATAGAGGATGTGGTACATATATACAGTGTAACGTTACTTGGCCTTAAGAAAAGAATGAAATCTTACCATTTGTAACAACATGGATGGACCTAGAGGATTTTATGCTAAGTGAAATAAGTCAGACAGAAAAAGACAAATACCATATGATTTCACTTATACGTGGAATCTAAAGAATAAAATAAATGAACAAAACAGAAACAAACGCATAGACACAGAGAAGAAACTGATGATTGCCAGATGGGAGAGGGGTTGGGGAGGTGGGTTGGGTGAAAAAGGTGAAGGGATTAAAAAGTACAAATTGATAGTTACAAAATTGTCAACGGGATATAAAGTATAGCATAGGAAATGTAGACAATCATATTGTAATAACTATACATGATTCCAGGTGGGTACTAGACTTATCTGGGGGATTACTTTGTAAATTACAAAAAATATGTAGCCACTATGTTATACACCTAAAACTAATATAAAATAATATTGAATGTCAACTGTAATTGACAAATAAAAAATAATATAAAATAAGATAAAAACAGCCTAACTCCTAGCCGAGAAACAGAAAAATATCTCATAGTGAAAGCCTACTTATCTCAGTTCCTATTACCTGACAACTCATGTCTGACTTTCAACAAAAAATTATAAGGTATGCTAAAAGACAAGAAATCAACACCTGAAGAGACAAAGCAAGCACCAGAAACAAACCCAGATAGAGCAGGTTTTGAAATGATTAGATTAGGGCCCTGGCTGGTGTAGCTCAGTGGATTGTCGGCCCGCAAACCAAAGGGTCAGCAGTTCGATTCCCCAGTCGGGGCACAGGCCTGGGTTGTGCAGGCCAGGTCCCCAGTGTGGGGTATGCGAGAGGCAATCACACATTGATGTTTCTCTCCCTCTCTTTCCCCCTCCCTTCCCCTCTGTCTAAAAATAAAATAAGTAAAATCTTAAAAAAATTATTAGATTAGGAATTCAAAATAACTTTAATTAATATGCTGTGTGCTGATGGAAAAAGTAAACAACATGCAAGAAAAAGTAGGTAGTGTGCGGAGAGAGATGGAAATATTGAGAAACAGTCTAAAGAAAATGCTGGACATAAAAAACGTTGTAAAAGAAATAAGAAATGCCTTTAAAGCACTCATCAGTGGGTGGGACATGGTCAAGGAAAGACTTAGTGAGTGAGCTTGAAGGTATATCAATAGAAACTTTTCAAAACTAAATTCAAAGAGGAAAAAAAGAATGAAAAACAGAAGAAACAGGATATGTGGGAAAATAAGAAAAGGTATAACATTCACATAATAGGAATACTAGAAAGAGTAAAAAGAAAGAAAGGAGAAGAAATATTTGAGGTAATAATGGCTGGGAATTTTCTAAAATTAATAACAGAATCAAACCACAGATCCTGGAAGATCAAACACCACACAGGGTGAAGACCAAAAATTGTACACCTGGGCATATCATATTCAAACCACAGAAAACCTAAGACAAAAAAATCTTGAAAGAAACAACAGGAAAAAATAAATCACCTTACATACAGAGAAATAAGAATTACAGGAACTTCGCCTTAGAAACTATGCAAACAAGAAGAGTGGGTTGAAATATTTTAAGTTTTGAAAGAAAAACAATCGATCACCCTAAAAATCTGTATACAGGAAAATTAAAAGCGAAGAAGAGGTAAAGACTGTTTCAGGAAAAAAAAACTGAGGGAATTTATTGTCAGAAAAGGGCAACTATTGTATGATTCACTTATATGAAATAACTAAAATAGGCAAATTCAGAGACAGAACGTAGACTAGAGGTTACCAGGGGCTAGGGAGAGGGGTTAATGGAATGTTGTATGTTGTTCAGTAGTAGGTACAAAATATCTGTTGGGGGTGATGAAAATGTTTTAGAAATAATGATATGGTTGTACAACACTGGGAATGTAATTAATAACACTGAATTGTATACTTAAAATAGTTTAAATGGCAATATTTATATCACATGTATTTTACCACAATTTTTCAAAATTAGTGATGTAATATACCAAAATCCATTGAATTATACACAAGGGTCAAGGACTATGAGGAGGGAGTTGACTTCAAACAGTCAAAAGAGAAGTTTTTTCTAGCTCTGTCAGCTGAAAAGACCTAGGATCCGTGACCAATCCATACCAATGGGCATCTCTAGCACCCAGACTCTGTTGTTTTTAAACATCATTTCCTGATAAAAGTAACCTGGACTCCTTAGAGATGGCTGATTATAGATCTGGGCCGGGCACTGTAGAAGATGAGTTTAAAATGTCTTGCCATAGCCCTGACTGATGTGGCTCAGTGGATTGAGTGCTGACCTGCAAACCAAAGGGTCATGGGTTCAATTCCCAGTCAGGGCATATGCCTGGGTTGTGGGTCAGGTCCCTAATAAGGGGTGCATGAGAGGCAACCACACAAAAGTTGATATTTCTCTCCCTCTCTTTCTGCCTCCTTTCCCCTCTCTCTAAAAATAAATAAATGAAATCTGTAAAAAAAAAATATCTTATCAGAAGCAAAGAAGTTAATAAAGACAACTGATGTGTCAAAAGAACTCAGGAGCTAACCTAAATAAACACACACTGTTCAAAAGTTATACCATCTGAGCAGCAATAAAAGGAGTGGCTGGAGTGGACTGAAACCAAATTGGATTAAATTGTTTATTCATAATGATACTATAAACTCATTTTATTGGTCACTTTTGAAGGATGGAGTCAACTCATATTTTGAAAAATGATAAAGAAAAAAGTATCAATATTTGTTATGCTTTTTGTATGCAAACTGAGTATATCAGGGTAACTAAATAGTTGATAACAGGAAGTTTCTGCTTAGAGAAGCATTCTATCTAATGCACAGTAGAAATGGTAGAATGTAAAGCAGTAGAAATTAAAACATCACCAGTTGCAACTGCTAATGAATTAGTGGGTCTAGGGAAAAAACATCAATAGCTGATAACAACCAAAAGAGAGAGAGAGAGAAAGAGAGAGAGAGAAAGAGCAGGAAATTATGTTCCTTCTGATAGAAGCATGCAACATAATTTATAAAGTAGTCTTACTTTAAAAAAAAATCAGATTTGAATCTAACCATGCCTTTAGCTGTAACTATGAGTTTAAAGCAAATACAAAGGAAAGAGAAACATGTTAAATGATACCATGGGGATACAATGGCAAAATCTGTACTGTGGGAAACTCAGCAGGACAAGTAAGTGAGTGCATATATACAAACACAACATACATATATGGTTTATGTTATATTTAAGCCTTTGAAATTTAAAAAATTTTTAATTTATTGATTTTAGAGAGAAAGAAGAAGGAAGAGAGAAGAGAGAAAGAGAAAGAGAGACATCAATTTGTTGTTCCACTTATTTATGTATTCATTGGTTGATTCTTCATATGTGTCTTGACCAGGGATCAAACCCACAAGCTTTTTTAAAAAATATTTATACTTTGAGTATTCTAATATATTCTAATACTGCTAACATATAATAAATATAATATATAATATCTTGTAATACTTCTAACAAATTTATAATTCTAGTATTTCCTGAATTCATACTGATAAGTGGGATAGAGTATTTATCTTAAATTTTTTTATAGTCAAGCCCCATCATAATATATTAATTAATTCTAACTTTATTTTATTTTATTTATTTTTAAAATTATTTTTTAAATTTTTCAGTTGCAGTTGACATACGATATTATATTAGTTTCAGGTATATACCCCTGTGATTAGACATTATACAACTTACTAAGTAATCATCCCAATAAATCTCATACCCATCCAAAACAACACGAGGTTATTAGAATATTATTGATTATATTCCCTATGCTGTACTTTATATTCCCATGACTATTTTCTAACAACCAATTTGTACTTCTTAACCCCTTTACATTTTTCACCCTTTTCCCCAAACCCCATCCCACCTGGCAACCATCAAAATGTTCTCTGTGTCTATGAACCTGTTTCTGCTCTACTTGTTTATTTATTTTGTTTTTTAGATTCAATTATTGATAATGTATTTATTGCCATTTTACTATTCATATTTTTATTTTTATTTCTTTTAAAGGGTAGCTTTACTTTTTAAAAAAAGATGTTATTTTATTTATTTTTAAAGAAGGGGAAGGGAAGGAGAGAGGGAAATATCAGTGTGTGGTTGCCTCTTGTGCGCCCCCTACTGGGGACCTGGCCCACAACCCAGGCATGTACCCTGACTGGGAATTGAACCTGCAACCCTTTGGTTTGCAGGCAGGCACTCAGTCCTCTGAGCCACACCAGCCAGAGTTATTATTCATATTTTTCTTCTTCTCCTCCTCCTCCTTCTTCTCCTTCTTCCTCTTCTTTTTCTTCCTCTCCTACTTCACCTCCTCCTGCTCCTCCTCCTCCTTCTTCCTGAAGACCCTTTAGCATTTCATGTAATACTGGTTTGGTGGTAATGAACTCCTTTAGTTTTTCTTGTCTGGTAAGTCCCTTATCTGTCCTTTGATCCTAACTGATAGCTTGGCTGGGTAGAGTAATCTTGGTTTAGGTCCTTGTTTGTCATGACTTTAAATGTTTCTTGCCAATTTCTCCTGGTCTGCAAATTTTCTGTTGAGAAATCAGCTGACAGTCTTTACCGAGCACCCTTGTAGGTAAATAGCTGCTTTTCTCTTGTTGCTTTTAAGGTTCTCTCATTGTCTTTAACCTTTGGCATTTTAATTATGATGTGTCTTAGTGTAGACCTCTTTGGGTTTATCTTGTTGAGGACTCTCTGTACTTCCTTGACTTGTATGTCCATTTCCTTCACCAGGTTAGGATAGTTTTTCATCATTATTTTTTCATATAGGTTTTCAATTCCTTTCTGTCTCTCTTCTTCTTCTCACATCCTCATGATGTGAATGTTGGTACACTTGAAGTTGTCCCAGAGGCTCCTTATACCATCTTCATTTTTTTGGATTTTTTTTGTCTCTTCTGATTGGATATTTTCTGCTACCTTCTCTTTCAGATCTCTGATTTGATCCTCTGCTTCATTTACTCCCCTATTGATTCTCTGTAATGTATTCTTTTAAAAAAATGTTTTTTATCCTCACCTGAGGACTTTTTTAATTGCCTATGGGCAGAGAGGATGAGGGAGAAAGAAAAAGAGAAAGAGCGAGAAAGAGAAAGAAAACATTGATGTGAGAGAGAAACATCGATTGGTTGACTTCTTGTATGCATCCCGACTGGGACTGAACCCCCAACCTGTGTAGTGCCCTGACTGGGAATCAAACCCATCACCATTTGGTTTATGGGATGATGCTCCAATCCACTGAGCCACACCAGCTAGGGCTGTATTCTTATGTAATCTTAATTTCAGTTAAAGTAGTCCTCATTTCTGACTGATTCTTTTTTGTGTTTTCTAGCTTAGCTTTTGTTTCCTATCTCTTTGTTGAAGTTGTCACTAAGTTCATCTACTCTTCCCCTAAGTTTATTGAGCATCCTTGTAACCTATGTTTTGAATTCTGCATCTAGTAGATGGCTTGTCTCTATTTTTTAGGTTTTTTTCTGGAGTTTTGATCTGTTCTTTCACTTGGGACATGTTTCATTGATTCCTCATTTTAGCAGGCTCCCTGTGTTTGTTTCTAAGTATTAGGTAGAGCTACTACATATCCTGGGCTCGGTAGAGTGGCCTAATGTAGTAGGTGTTCTGTAGGGCCCTGTGGCACAGCCTCCCATTCACCAGAGCTGGGCACTTAAGATGTGTCCTTGCTCCCACCCCTGTGGATTGTGTATACCCTCCTGTTTCTGTTGAGCCTTGATTGCTATTGGTACATCAATAGGAGGGTTTTGCTTCCAGGTTGATAAGCTGCAAAGACTGGCTGCAGCCATCATGGAGGATCAGCTGTGCAGGTGCCCACCCCACAGAACAGGACTTACTTAGTGGTGCTCTGGTGCCTGCTGAGTCCACCCTTTGGATGTGTGACTTGTGGAGGTGCTTGGGTGGTGCTTCAATGTGCTCTGAAGCTGTCCATGGGTACACTGGCTCTGGAGCCTCATGGGAGGTACAGACCGTGGTCGGCCGCTGCCTATGTTCTGCTCTGGGCCATCTGGCATGAGCTACAAAGCAAACTGCAGATGGCCGCTACTTGTGCTGGGCTTGGAGGTTCACGGGAGAGGCCAAGCAGTGAACCAAGGCCGGCTGCCACTAGTACTGGGGCCTGGGGTCACTTAGCAAGAGGTACAGGGCATACTGAGGCCAGATGTTGCTTGTTTGAGAGATTTTAGGGAAAGCTGAAGCATGAGCAAAGAAAGGCCATTTGCATGGAAAAGCCACTGCAAACAGCTTGAGTGGGCCTGCAAGTTGGATGGGGCGGGGTCTCAAGGAGCCACCAGGGCAGGGCAAACAGTGCTAGCCTGGTTGATGGAGACTCAGATATGGCGCCTGTCTGCTGGCTCAATGGGTGAGGAAAGGGCTCAGAAAAGGAACAATGGCTTCTATCAGCACTTCTCTCTGGGAGAAAGCCGCACCTCCAGATCTCACCTCGATGCAATTTCTTTCCTTCCTGTATGTCTCTGGTGCCTTTCAAGCTGCCACCCCAGCTCTGGAGCTCAAAGCAAGTGAGTTCAAGTAAATCTGTGCATGGGTCCTTTAAGAGAAATGTCAAGGACTCCAGAAGCCCTCAGTCTCATTCAGCCACAGTCCCTTCTGGTTTTTATAGTCAGAAGTTATGGGGACTTCTCTTTCTGGCACTGGAACCCTGGGCTGGGGGCCTGGTGTGGGGCTGGGGCACCTCACTCCTCATGGGGGACCTCAACAGGTGAGATATTCTTCCTGATTTTTACCCACTACACATGGGTGTTGGGCCAGTCTGTTTTGAGTTTCTGACCCTCCTACCAGTCTCAATGTGGCTTCTTTTTCACATCCTTAGTTGCAGGACTTCTGTTCAGCTAGATTTCAGATGGTTCTGAATGATGGTTGTTCTGGAGTTTAGCTGTAATTTTGACGTGGCTGTGGGGGGATGTGAGGTACCACATTTACCTATGCTGCCATCTTGACCAAAAGCCCAACTCATTCTAGTTTTGAAATGTCATTTTATTATAAACTAAATATAAAGAGCCACATGGGCCTTTTTCTTGATACTCTGAATAATTTTGCTGGGAGCGTTTTGTGTATGAAAATAAAATAGGTTTAAATTACTATAGCTTTAGAGGTAATTTTGATATCTAGTAGTGTTGTGGGTAGAATCGAGGCCCTTTCAAGGAATTGCAAGGGAAATATCCCAGGGACCCACATAAGGAAGGATAAGGTTTAGTGGTAGGTATATTGAAGAAGCTGGAGCAAACACAAAGGACTGTCCTGGATTCAGCTTCAGAGCTTCACATCCTGCCATGGTTAACATTCAGCCTTGTCGTCATCAGGCCCAGTAAAAAGGACGGTATCCAAAAATTTTGTGCCATGCCAAAGCGAGTCCACAGCTGCCCCATCCAGCTAGCTTAATCTGTCCCCAGCTGTGCTCCGGCTGGTGCTGTGCACAGGCCCGTGCTCCAAGCCTGTACAGCTGCCCAATCAATCCCAGGTGGCTGTTAGGGTCACATAGCTGCTATGGAGAAAGAATGCCAGAAGGAACAGGGTAAACCTGTGTTACAGGGGTGGGGGGGTGGCAGGGGAGTGCTGGGGAAGGAGGGCTTTGTTAAGCTTGTGTTATATTATCTTGGGCTTGGGAAGGACCAGGCCCCCTGTTGGACTTACCAATCAACTTCCCAGCCTTTTGTGGGCTCTGTTGGTTCCTCCCCTTAACCAATCAATTTTCTAGATCTTCTGAGGTCCTATGTCCCTTATCCAATCTGATCCATTTCCCAGGCTAGACAGACATGACTTTATGGTCACCACCGTAGTTCCCACTGCTCATGTCAAAGTAGAAATACCTCCCCCTGCACCACCTTGACTTCTACTGGGCATGCACCCAGCAGAGGAATTGTCCCTTTATTGTTTTATCCCTCCCCCAGTAATCTGTGGGACAGCAAACCAATTGTACCTTGAGGGGATTGTAAAACTGGTCTTTTCTCTCTGCACAGGGGAAGGAGGGGTGTTAATCCCCTTGGTGGGAAAATGCTGTGATCCCCTGAGGTACATATGAATGCCGCAACTTCCTAGCAAAACAGGTTTATTATCTGATTTAGCTTCCACATCTATTAGGTTTGATGTCCGATCCCCTTTGCTCTCTTTTTTTATTAATAACTAGCTACCTAAGCTAATAGTAGGACCCATTCTTCTTCATTGTTCTTTGTCATATTTTCTTGGATCTCCTTGCAAATTTTCCCTGACAGATAAACTTCAGAATCAGTTCAATTTCATATAATATGCAATTTAGTTTTTCTCCCAGCTTTTTATTTTGAAATTTTTTTTAATTTAAAGATAAATAGAAAGAATAGCAAAATGAAAATTTATATACTCTTTTTCAGATTCATTAATTGTTAACATTTGTTACATTTGCTTTATTGCTCTTTTTGATCAGCAACTACACTCCAGCTGTTAAAAAGAAAAAGGCAAACTAGAATTCTAATACATTGTAAACGAGATTGCAAAATGGTATGGACACTTAGGAAACAGCTTGACAGTGTCTTACAAAGTAAAAACACACTTGCCTTATGACCCAGCAATCCCAATCTTAGGTATTTACCCAAGAACAAATGTGAATATATGCCCACATCAAGACTGATATGCAAATAGCATTTTTCATAATAAGAACAAACTGGAACAAACCAAATAGCTATCAACTGGCAATTGATTTCAAAATTTCTTCATTGTGCAATAGTACTCTCCACTAAAAAGAAATGCAACAACATGAATGAATCTCAAAAACATTATGCTAAGCAAAAGAAGTCAAACACAAAAGACAACATATTTTATGATGCCATTTGTGTGAAATTTTAGAAAAAGCAAAACTATAGTGGCAGAAAGCAGGTCAAGATTGCATAGAACTAAATGTTAGGTAAGGGGAATGACTGCAGTGGGGAAAGAGGAGGCTTTAGGGTAATGAAAACATTTTATATCTTAATTGTGGTGATGATTAATGACTATATAAAGTTGCCAAAACTTATTCAAATGTATAGTTAAAAATAGATGAAAATGAATGAATCTTATTTCATGAAAATTATACCAAACTTATAAATAAATTTGGAGGAATCTAGGAAAAAGAATTAGGCACCCTGACTGGTGTGGCTCAGTGGATTGAGCACTGACCTGTGAACCAAAATGTTGCCAGTTCGACTCTCAGTCAGGGCACATGCCTGGGTTGCAGGCCATGTCCCCAGCCGAGGGAGTGTAAGAGGGAACTGCCTGATGTGTTCTCTCACACATGGATGTTTCCTCTCCCTCTCTTTCTCCCTCCCTTCCCCTCTCCCTAAGAGTAAATAAATAAAATCTTTAAAAATAAATAAATAAATAATAAAAATTAAAAATAATCAGGCAACTCAGTAAGAACTGATCTGAAAAACTCTCCAGGATAGGGCTAGTATTTGTACAAGGAAAAAAGTAACCTGAGTCTGGTAATTGCATAGAATATCTCTTGAAGTCTAAGAAAGGAATTGGTAAGACGGCTGTCTGGGGGGAGTTGAGTTGTGTGGTTGGGTGAAGTGGTGGGCCTTTTTACTTTTTTGAAACTTATTCTGGGTGCACATAATACCCAGTTAAAAATAAATAACTAAAATAAAATAAAACAGGTATAAAAATAAACTGAATTTAGACTTAAAACTTTACTGAGTTTGCCATGTGCCAGGCATTGGCTAAGAGCTTAATAATAACAACTTGAGGCATACAGAAGTTAAGTAATGAGTCTGAGATCACACAGCTGGCTAGGAGCTGTGAAGGTCTGAAGGCCCTCTGGATCCTTAGAGCATGTAAGGGAATAATATTAAGTTGATGAGTGCTTCTTGTGGGAAGAAAGCAAGAGTAAGAAGAGAGGTTATGGTATTGGCACACCCACTCAAGGGGCCTTGGTCTGAAAGGCTGACCTAAAACAACTAGTGGGCCCTAGAAAACTGGTCCAGGGGCCCAAGACCTAAGGATTATGTTGTGGGAGTTACATCTTAATCAGAGTTCTCCATATTGAATCAAAGGGAAATAAACCAGGCAGGACATTAAGGATTTCCTGTCTAACCCAGGACATCCTGAAGTGTGTAACACCTGCATCTCAGACGTTCTGCCGCCTTGCAGGCATACAGGTTTTATGTGTGCTTGTCAGAGGTTGGAAGAGACAGGGTGGAAGAGAGGTATTCAGAGAAAAGAAGGAAAGTGGGGTTATAGTTGAAGGGTATTAATGGTGTAGGGTCTGTGATAGAGAAATCTCCATTGTGTCCTGTATATGGTTTCAGGGATAGAATAAGCGCAAGAGGACAGCTGTGGGATGTAACAGGGTGTTGCTTCATTAACCCTGAAGCCTGAATACCTCCACAAACTGCTGTTCCCACTTGTCTCCAGGTCACCTGATTGGGAGGCTGAGCCATTGCAAGCCAGTGTCTGGATCTTGACACCTCCCTCAAATTATTAGACACTTTTCCTAGTATCGTTTCCAATAATTCTGTTTTCACTGCTTCCTTGGGACACCCCACTTTTCTGATCCTTCTGATTTCTCTCCTGCATATCTGAGAGCTAGGAGAAAGGTAAATTCTGTCCCAGGATAGCAGGGTGATGGATGACAGGGTTTAGTACATTGAGTAGCTTGTCCCAACCATCTTGGAATTTGACACTATAGCTAGACTATAATTAGCTGGTATGAGTCTGAGTCTTGTGTTTTTTTCCTAGACTGTGTGTCCTATCTTAACCAATTTATGAGAACTTTTCTCATAGCCAGTCATGTCCGTCGTAGTCCATCCAGTCTACCGAAATCTCAAGGCTCTACCTCCAAATATTTCTGTTGCTCTCTCTACTGCACCAACCCTCGTCTAAGGCAGGAGACAAATAGCACACTCAAATTAGGTAATTCTAGGAAAGTTTAGTAAAGGAACTATTAAAGTAATAAACTGGTGTAGGGAAATACAAGTGCACTAGTGGTACCTCTATGGTCCTAGAATGAATGGGGGGAGGAAACCATTATTAGAATACAAAGAGAACTTTGTGAAGAGGGCTGTCTGATAGGAGCTGTGACCCTTCATCAAGAGATACAGTGCCCACAGCACCCCCGCAGTTTGGAAACCAGGGGTATACCCCAATCTCAGTCTCCTCATACCCTCTGATCTCCTACTAGAGCTCCACATTGGCTAGTGCTCCACATTGGCCAAGTTCGACAAGAAGAAGCCACAGGGTTCAGTCAATACAGGTCAGCTTTCAGTAGCACAGAGCAGGACAGAGGACAGAAGAGACCTGAAAGTATTAAACAGAACATCATCTTTAACCTGAATTACCGCAGTCACCTTAATCTACACTCCGATTTCTTCACAGCTGTCAAGGAGTCTTTTTCTTTTTTTAGGTTTTATTTATTTATTTTTAGAGTGAAGGGAAAAGAGGAACAAAGAAAGGGAGAGAAATATGATGCACGAGAGAAACAGGGATTGGTTGCCTCTCTCATGCCCCCAGCTGGGGACCTGGTCCACAACCCAGCCTCCTGCCCTGACTGGGAAACCAATCAGAAACCCTTCGGTCCGCAGGTCAGCACTCAATCCACTGAGCCACACCAGCCAGGGCTCTTTTATTTTTAAATTGTGATGAAATATATGTAATATAAATTTGTCATTTTAACCATTTTACTTGTACAATTCAGTGACATTAATTACATTTACAATGTTCTGCAACCATCACTATACATTTCCAAACCATTTTCATAACCCCAAACAGACACTCTATACCCATGAGACAATAATTTTTTATTCTTCTCACTTGTAAGCCCCTGATAACCTCTAATCTACTTTTCATCTCTGTGAGTTTGCCTGTCCTAGATATTGCATATGAGTAAAATTATGCAATATTTATCTGTTTGTATCTGGCTTCTTTCAAATAGCATAATGTTTACAAAGTTCATCCGTTTTGTATCATGTATCAGAACTTCATCCCTTTCTATGCTTGACTAATATTCCACTGTATTCATATACTACATTTGTTTATCCATTCATCTGCTGATGGACACTTTGGTTGTTTCTACCTTTTGGCTAGAATAACGCTGCAATGAGCATTGGCATACAAGTATTTGAGTCCCTGTTTTCAATTCTTTGGGATATATACATAAGAGTGAAACTTCTGGGTTATCTAGTGATCTATGTTTAACTTTTTGAGGAACCCCAAGGTAACCTTTTAAAAATATAACTTGATGATGTTATTTTTCTCTTTAAAACCTTTTAATGTTTCCCAATTTTAAAACTTATTATAAGTTTTATATTATAAAATTACAGCAATCAAGACAGCGTGATACTGGTATGAGGAGAGAGACAGACAAATAGAATAGAATTTAAAGCCAGCCCTGGCTGGTGTGGCTCAGTGGATTGAGCACCAGCCTGTGAACCAAAGGGTCACTGGTTCGATTCCCAGTCAGGGCACATGCCTGCATTGTGGGACAGATCCCCGGTATGGAGCGCATGAGAGGCAACCACACATTGGTGTTTCTCTCCCTCTCTTTCTCCCTCCTTCCCCTTTCTCTTAAAATCAGTAAATAAAATCTTTTTTTAAAAAGAATTGAAAACTAGACATAAACCCATGCATTTATGGGCAACTGATTTCAGACGAGAGTCCAAATGTAATTCAATAGGAAAAGAGCAGTCTTTTCAACAAATACTGCCGGGGCATTTGGATTTCCACACACAAAAGAATGAAGCTGGACCCCTTACTTACACTTATACCAACAAAACTCAAAATGGACCATAGGCCTAAATGCATAAAGAACTAAAAGTATAAAGCTCTTAGAAGAAAATATAGGAGTAAATCTTTGTGATGTTGGTAAAAGTTTCTTAGGTATAACACCAAAAGCACAAGCAACCAAAGAAAAAATAGATAAATTAGACTTCATCAAATTAAAAACTTTTATACTTTGGAGGACACTGTCAAGAAAGCAAAAAGAATCTACAGAGTAAAAGAAAATATTTGAAAAATCATATATTTGATAAAGGACTTGTATCAAAAATATATAAAGAATTCTCACCATTCAACAGTAAAAAGACAGCCCAGTAAAAAAAAAATGGGCGAAGGATTTGAACAGACAGTTCTCCAAACTAGATATACAATTGTCTGATAAGCACATAAAGAAAGGTTCAACATCGTTAGCTCTCAAGGAAATACAAATCAAAACCACAATGAGATACCACTTCACTTGCTCTAGGACGGCTATAATCAAAAAGATAAGCTTTTTCTGCTGCCATCTTGGTTCTGTGTTCCCCACACAAACTGTCCAGTGAAGCCCCAGAAACCATCCCTGCTACAGAGCTGGAGTTGCCACAGCCCCAGGCTGAGACGGCGTCTGCAACAGAGGCTGACAGTGATGAATCAGTATCGGAGCTGGAAGAATAGGATTCCACACAGGCAAGCCCACAACAAGCCTAGCTGGCAGCAGCAGCTGAAACAGATGAAAAAACAGTTAGTAAAGCAAAATGAAGCTGGAATGAAAAGAAGGCATGGAAGGCTATGTCCAAACAGGGTCTTCGACAGGTTATAGAGTTAACTAGGGTGACTATCCAGAAATCTAAGAATGTTCTCTTTGTCATCGCAAAACCAGATGTCTACAAGAGCCCAGCTCCAGACACCTACATAGTCTGAGGGGGAAGCTAAGATCGAGGATTTATCTCTGCACGAACAGCTAACAGCTATTGAGAAATTCAAAATTCAAGGTGAAGCTGTCTCAGACATTCAAGAAAACACACAGATTACAACTGTATGAGAGGAGAGTGAAGAGGAAGAGGTTGATGAAACAGGTGTGGAAGTTATAGACATAGAACTGGTTGTGTCACAAGCAAATATGTCAAGAGCAGAGGCAGTCCAAGCCCTGAAGAACAACAGTCATGATATTGTAAATGCTATTATGGAATTAACATCATCTAATAATGAGGGCTTTTTTTTCTTTTGGTGTATCAAAAGGGTTACTGCAGCTTGGTTTGAAATTTGGTAATCAAGGAACATGTATAAAGAACTCATAGGCAAAGCCAAAAGGGGGCAGGATGGAGGATGGAAGGTGGGGATGGGAGGGGCAGGGGGAGAGGTGGGGGAAATGGACAAAACTGTACTTGAACAACAATAAAAAACATAGCCCTGGCTGGTGTGGCTCAGTGGATTGAGTGCCGGCCTGTGAACCAAAATGTTGCTGGTTTGGTTCCCAGTTAGGGCACATGCCTGGGTTGCTGGCCGGGTCCCCAGCTGGGGATGTGCAAGAGGCAACTGATCTATGTATCTCTCACATATCCATGTTTCTCTCCCTCTCCTTCTCCATCCCGCCCCCTCTGTCTAAAAATAAATAAAATCTTAAAAAAAAAAAAAAGCTCCTTGAGTACTGAGACCAAATCTTATATAAGATTTATTGATCATGCCCCTGGTTGGTATAGCTCAGTGGATTGAGTATTGGCCTGTGAACCAAAGGGTCACCAGTTCGATTCCCCAGTCAGGGTACATGCCTGGGTTGCCGGTCAGGTTCCCAGTAGGGAGCGCGTGAGAGGCAACCACACATCGATGTTTCTCTCTCCCTCTCTTTCTCCCTCTGTTCCCCTCTGTCTAAAAATAAATAAAATCTTTTTAAAAATGTTTTAAAAAAAGATTTATTGATCACAAACTTTTAACAGGTTTAAAGCTAATGTCCCTACATAACAAGTTATCTCATCTAATCACACGTGTACATTTTGCAACTAATTTGTCTTGGAAGAATCACCACAAACCTGTATTACATTTCCTGGTAGTAGGGGTAGACATGTGTACAATATTTTAGAGGACATTGTAGCAATACAGTAAGCAGCTGCTTTCTTACCACTGTAGAACCCAGGGCTCCAGGAATGGCTGACCGATGCCTTTCACACTGTGGTTATCATATCTCTTTCTCCAGGTAGCCTGTCACAGTACTTAAATCACCAGTATGAGCTGCTTGTAGACTCACTCAGATCCAATGAGAAGCTTTTATCTCCCAGATCAAATATCTTAAATATAGCTCACCAGTGAAGAACTTACAGAGAGGAAGCTTACTGCAGGAAGGAACTCAGAAATGTGATGAGAAAAAGGTAGTTGAAACCTCCACCTCTGGTCAACAGGGAATAACAGGGACTGGATTTACACTCTGTCTTAAACAACTAGAAAACAAACAACAAAATATATAAAACAATGGTTTTCAGACACTGGACAGTAGGTAGCACAGGACTGTGATATCTGCAAAGAAAGAAAGAAACAATGTGAGCCTATGATTGCGCTGTCTTACTATGTGGAGGTAGCTTCCAGGCTGCAATATAAGGAAGGGGAAACCAAACGTAGCCTAGAAGTCTCTCTGCAATGAGGAAATGGGCGCTCCGGAAGGCCAAGGTGGATAACCTGCAGGGCAGTGTGTTAGAGAGGAAGGAAATGCACAGAGAAAGGATTTTGGAAATACAAATCAAAACCACAATGAGATACCACTTCACTTGCTCTAGGATGGTTATAATCAAAAAGATAGTAAGAGATGAAGTGATATATTATTTAAAGGTAGACTGATATTGAAAGATGTATTTTATAAACTCTACAACACCAACTAAAGAAATAAAGGTAGAACTAATATGCCATTACTGGGGACAAAATGGAATTATGAAAAGCATTTGATCCAAAGGAAAACAGGAAACAAGAAAAAAGGGACAGACTATGTATGCTGTCAGATGGTCCTAGACTTACCAGGGCAATTGCTTTGTAAACTATATAAATGTCAATCACTTTGTCGTACACCTGAAACTAATACAATGTTGTATGTCAACTGTTTTTTAAAATCATGATTTTCTCCTTTATTTTGTTGATTGGTGGTTGTATCAAGTAAATTTTGAATGTTAAACCAACTTGCGCCTTTTATAAGCACCGTGTAAGTGGGTTTTTTTTTTAAATATACAGTCTGATATCCTTTTTTATTGAAGCATTTAGCCATTTGCATTTAATCAGCTACTGGTTTTATAGATGGGCTTAGAACTACTACCTCGCTATTTATTTTCTATTTTTTCCACCTGTTCTTTACTCCTCCTTTCTCATTTCCTTTTGGATTAATGAAGTAATTTGCACTTCACTTTTTTCCTGCTGTTTGACTTTTTAGTTGTGCTTGTTTTTGTTATCTTGTAGTGATTACTTCAGAGATTACAATATGCATCATTACAAGAGCCTACCTGCGTTTACCCCACTTTAACAGTCAATGTTAGCAGCTCGTGTAAACTGCTACTTCCTTTTCCTTATTGCATTTGTTTGAACAGCTGCATCACATTCCATCGTACGTGTAATATTGTTGAAATAAGACCATGATTTCTGACACATGATTTTTGGCACTTACTAAGAAATCTCTGTGCAGGAAGAAGTGAGAGGAGCTTCCACCAGTCAGAAGCTGGGCAACTGTTTCACCTCAGTGAACACATTGTTTTTACAGGCACTCATATAGAAGCCAACTCAAGACCTGCTGCCTCCCCAATCTTTCCAGAAATCATTTTGGGATCTAAAGATAAAGAAGGGCCTTGTCCTGACAAATTTCAAAGGCTTGTAAAGGCATTACAGTATATATTTTGAAAAGGGCAGGAGGTACTACTAGCAATTAAGATAAAATATACATTCGAAAAATGCTCCCAATGTACATTTTTGAAAACAAGTGGATCACAATAAACAAGAACAAAGTACACATCTAAAAGGAGAAACAAATATTTATTTGAGGAAAAAAAGGGAGTCCTGGTATTGTATTCAGGGTGTTTAACCTATTGAATATGTGCTTAGAGTTCCTTTGATTAGGGAACCGGCAGCTTTCCCTATCAGAAACTGACATATTCATAGGTTTCCCACACCATCCTCTGATGGGTCACATTTATATCCATACCCAAATCTCCAAGCTCTGATTCCAGGGTCTCCCTCTACAGTTATTTCCCTAAGTCTCCTTAGAGGTGGGATTGGAGATATTTATTATTCATAGACTCAGAACAGCTGCCAACAGTGCTGCAAGCCATCAGCTTTCGTTTTAACTGCTATTGTTGGTCTCTTCGCTATTGCTCTGCTGGCTACTCTCCCCCTGCTGCACACAAGCCAAAGCCCATGTCACTGCCAATTAATCATGACAGGGTTCAGGCTGCTGCTCATCTCTTCTTTTCTTCAGTGTCATGGCTGCCTGGCTGGTCACTGCCTCAGCAGCTGCAGTTTCTGCCAGCCTCCTCTGAACTGCCAACCTTTAGTGCTCAAAAGCCTCTGGACAATGGGAAAATTCCTCTAGCACAACAAGAGGGGATCCCCAGAGCAGAGAGGATGAGCTCCTAACACTCAGGGCGTCCTTTGGCGCCTTTCACGGAACATACAGGCTCTCTGAGAGGTTTCGTCATAGAGTGATCAGGATTCCTGACCACCACAGGTTCCTAAAGTCCATAGTCTAGAAACACCAGGAAAGGGACATCATACCATCAAAGACAACTTCAATCGTAAAATATAAAAAATACTATTATCTATGTTTCCAGACTTTGTGGCTATCCTGTTTACGGACTGGAACCACTGCCCTTAACAAAACCCAGCTCTGCTGTATGTATGGTCCCGCCCACTCTAGCAGATTCCAGAAGATGATTTATCTTTCAAGATTTCCAATGATTCTCACTTTTTCAGAAACCCTTAGGCCATATGGCAGCTTAAATTTGAGTTCTATATAGGGGCCAGGTTCCAGTTCTTGCTTTATATGACTCCTAGGCCTGGTGCTTGCTTCACGTTTTAGTGTCTGTCAACATTACATGACTTTTTAAGAAGAAGCACTCCAGTATTTTGATAGGCGAGAGGTCGGTGTAGAATAAGCACACAGAGGACCTCCAGCCCCATAGCGCCTCATCTCTGCCCAGCCAAAATACCACTGTGTAAATTTATTATTACACACATAAGTTAGCTAACACAAGTTAACGGTGAACATTGTTTTCTTTTTACATTTTTTTCTTTTATTGATTTTAGAGAAGGGGAAAGGAGGGAGAAAGAGCAGGGGAGAAACATCAATGTGAGTGAGAAACATCGATCAGTTGCCTCCCGCATGAACCACAACCAGGGACTGAACCCGCAACCAAGGCATGCGCCCCAACTGGGAATTGGCCCCATGACCATTTGGTTTGCAGGACAACACCCCAACAACTGAGCCACACCGGCCAGAGGAACAATTAACACTGATTTTAAGGTTGGATTGAAAATGCTTTAGGCTCATTCTCCCTCCCAGAAGCACGGCCACGTCCTTCTTCCCTCTCAGGCGTGCATCTCCTAAACTATAAGGGTCCCCACAAGACTTGAAACCAGGGGAGCAATGGGCAGCAGCAGCTCATCCTGGGCTAACTCCCTAAAACTGTCTCCAAAGCCCCCTTTTCCCTGGCTTCCCAGTGAGCCAAAGCTCTCTCCTGTTGCTTCATCTATCCCAAGCTCTTCCTTGTTTCACTGTAAAACAGAAAAGAAAAGAGAAGAAGACCCTGTAGAAGCAGTAAGCACTGGAAAGATTACAATGCTCCTTCCCACCTCTATATGGAAAATAAAAACAATACTGATGCTAAATCAAATATAAGAAATACCAGCAAAATTGATTTTTCCTCAAGATGATTTATTCAATGCTGTTTTAGAATATAAAATACCAAATTATTTCAAAAAGTTTTTTTCTCCTTATTTTGCTACCCTTGCTTTGTTGGTATGCTAAGCAAGTGTTTAATATCCCTTTCTGTCCCAGCACTGACTCTTGGAAATATGTAATTTTCTAACTGTGTGAGCAATTCTCAAGCACTTCTCCCTAGAAGTAGAATTGTTAGAACAAAGGGCATAAAATTTAAAATTTCAAAAGATATTGCCAAATTGCCCTCCCTAAAAAGTGTATCAATTTGAACATTTCCAACAGTACGTAAGAATGACTATTTCCTTACACTGTAACTGGGTTTTATTAATTTTTTCATCTTTGCCAAACTAGTAGGGAAAAACAACTTTTGTTGTATATGTCAATTTGTTTATTTAAGTAATAGTGTGGTTGACCATCCTTTTAGATTGGCCATTTTTGTTTCATTGTCTGAAATCTACTCATATATTTTACCCAATTTTTTAATAGGGTTGTTTGTTTCACTTTTGTTTTCTTTGTCTAATAGGGAAATGCTCCTTTGCCTGTCCTATGCTTTGCAAATATTTTTCCATGTCTTCTCCTTCTTAACTGTTTTTTAACCCATTGAAAGATGTCCTACATTTTTCTGTAGTCTAACTTATTGTTTTTTTCTTCCCCATGGTTTAATATTATGCTTTGAAAGATCTTTCCCATTCAAATATTATAGAAATATTTCATGTTTCACATTTAAATCTTAATTTCATCTGAGGTGTTTATTTGGGTATAAGAAGTGAGGAAGTCATTCATGTCTTGCTGGTGGTTCTATAAACTATTAGCAGACACTTTGAAAAGCAGTCTGTCAGTGCTTCAATGTCTTTTTTTAAAAGATACTTTCTTTTCTTTTTTTTTAAGATTTTATTTATTTTTCAGAGAGAGGGGAAGAGAGGGAGAATGAGAAGGAGAGAAATATCAATTGGTTGCCTCTCACATGCTCCACACTGGGGACCTGACCTGCAACCCAGGCATGTGCCCTGACTGGGGAATCGAACTGGTGACCCTTCAGTTTGTAGGCTAGCACTCAACCCACTGAGCCACACCAACCAGGGTAGTGCCTCAGTATCTTAAACAGAGAGTTACCATATGACTCAGTAATTCCACTCTTAGGTATGTAACCAAGATAGGTGAAACAATCTGATATGATTCAGCACATCACTGAATAGATTACAATTACAAGAATATGATAATGTTCGTTATCTTGATTGTGACAATGATATTGCAGGTGTATACATTTGTCAAACCTCATAAAATTTACACCTAAAATGTGTGCAGTTTATTGTATGTCAATTAAACCTCAATAAAGCTGTGAAAAAAAGGTAGAGAAAAGATAACCAACTAAAGCAAATATAATAACATGTATTTTGATTTTATAATGCATCGACATGTTATGACAACAATAACACAAAGAATAGGGTGGGAAAAATGGAAGGTTTTTTATATTATACATAAATTAAAAAGTAAAATGAAGAGAGAAAGTGGGATTAAAAAAAGAAGACCGAAAAATGAAACAGATGGGAAAAACAGAGAACATAGTAAAATGATAGATTTTAATGACTATACTGAAAATTATATTAAATATAAATGGTCTAAGTACATCAGTTAAAAGGCAGAGATTATCAAGCTGGATAAAAATATAAGACTATGCTGTTTTTTAAAAATCTACTTTAAATATAAAGACATGGATGAAAAGTAAAAGGATAGAAAGAGATAATACTATTCAAACATTAACCAAAAGAAAACTGGGATGTCTATATTAACATCAGACAAAATAGACTTCAGAACAAGAAATATTAGAGATAAAGTAGGATTTTTCATAATGGTATGTTATATCAAGACAGACATAAGCATCTTAAAAGATATAAGCATCTTTTACCCAATAAAAGAACTTCAAAATACATGAAGAAAATGCTTAAAGAACAGAAAGGAAAAACGGATAAATCCACAATCATAGTTGCTTCAATACATCTCTCTGAGTAACTGAACAAATAAACAAAAAATCAACAGAGATGTAGAAGACTTGAAGAATGCTATCAACAAATTTACCCTAGTCGACATTTATGGAACATTCCACAAAAACAAAATACACGCTCTTTTTAAATGCACATGGAACAATCACCAAGAGAGACCATATCCTGAGCCATAAAACAATCTCTATAAATGCAGAAGGATAGGAAAAAATCAACATCAGGTGAACTATAAACCCAAACAAGAAAAACAAATAATAAAACTTTAAGAACATAACACAGAATATCTTCATTATTTCAGGATAAGGAAACTTTTCTTAGACACACAAAAATGCTAATTTTAAAAGAAAAGATTAATAAATGTATCAGTCAGAAATGCAACAGAGAACAGATGACGCACTCAAGTTAAAGTGGTCTGAGAAAAGGTCCTTTATAAAAAGATTGTTTACAGAGGCGTGGATAAAGGGGAATATAAGGACAATGCTATGATTTGGGCAAAAGCAATGAGATTAAGGAGAAGGTTCAGGATTCCTGAAGGGAAAAGTCTGTAGAGGAGAATTCCTGGGTTGAGGACAAAGCAGGTTGGAGCTAGAGAAAATAAATATCTACTCCCAGTCTTCACCTCCTTCTGATTTCCTGCTAGGGCACCCCATTGGTCAATCCCAACCAGAGGGCAAAGGGCGCAGAGCCCAATAATGTAGTTCCTAGAGGTCAACTTCCCTAGAGAAACAATGGAGAAAGGCGGAAAGTGTATATGGAGAGACAAATGGAAGATATCTGGCATATATGACTAAATAAAAAGTAAACTTTCTATTCATCAAAAATCCAGTAAAGATATAAGGGGAATAAATTGTAATGGAAAAATACAATTAAAAAGTAAACTTAAAAAACACAATAGAGAAAGTAAAGCAAGGCACAGAGCTGAAGAAAATTTTTACACAGCATAAAACCAATAAAGGAATCATCTCCAATAGATATAAAGAACTCTTAAAAATCAATGAGAAAGACAGACAACCCAATAAAAAAATGGGCAAAAGAGTTAAGCAGACACTTTCAGAAGAGAAAATCCAAATAGTCAATAAAGATATGAAAAGCACAATGAATGTTCATGAATGTTCCACAATGATGTTCAACATCATTGGTAGTTAGGAAAATTCAAATTAAAGGCACAATAAAACCATTCCACACCCAGAGCAAGGAGGCTTAAATTGGAGGGAAATTTAATTCAATGACTTACCTAGTATGGGGGAGAATGTGGAATAAGGGGAGCTCTCGAGCTGCTGGTGGCAATGTAAATTAGTAAACACCTTTGGAGAACTGGCATTATCTCCCCAGGGGTGTCCAACCCATGGCCCATGGGCTGCACGTGGCCCAGGATGGCTATGAGTGTGGCCCAACCCAAAATGGTAAATTTACTTAAAACATTATGAGATTTTTTTTGTGATTATGAGTAGGAATCAAACCTGCCACCTTTCAGACAACATTCCAACAAACTGAGCCACACCAGCCAGGGCCTAACAGAATATTTAATTTCAGCTGATTACTGTATTGATAATCCTTTTAGATGCAATAATAGAATTGGAGTTATTTATGTTTTTAAGTATTTAATCTTTAGAAATCCACATGTAAATTGTTTATGGATATAATTAAAATTTTGTTTTTATTTCAAAAAAATTCAATGGGAAGTGGGTGGTGAAAGATATGGTTTGGGATATTAGAGATGGAATAAGCTAGAGCCTAGATTGATAAAAAGTTTGGTAAGAAGATG
Organism: Mormoops blainvillei; assembly: GCA_004026545.1. Lineage (NCBI taxonomy): Eukaryota > Metazoa > Chordata > Mammalia > Chiroptera > Mormoopidae > Mormoops > Mormoops blainvillei. The sequence continues at coordinate 215,569 of PVJD01000779.1, read as the reverse complement.
GAAGTTTAACTCTGGCTGGGTAGCTCAGTTGGTTAGAGCATTGACCTGATACACCAAGGCTATGGGTTCAATCCCTGGTCAGGATACATACAAGAGTCAACGAATGAATGCATAGATAAGTGGAACAATAAGCAGATGTTTCTCTCTCTCTCTCTCTGTCTCTCTAAAATAAAACAATTTTAAAATTTTTAGTGGGGGTTTATTATAATATTTATTCTCTCTACTTTGGTATATATTTGAAATTTTCCATAATAAAAAATCTTTAAGACACATGTCATGAAGCTAGAGCCCCCGTGATGAGATTAAGCCATTATAAAAGGAGAGCAGAGAGCTTGCTGTCTCTCTCGCTGCCATGGGAGGACACGGCAAGAAGCTAACTGCATGCCGGGTAGAGAGCTCTCATTAGGAACCAAGCAGGCCTGCTTCTTGATCTTGGCCTTCCCAGCCTCCAGAACTGTGAGAAATAAATTTGTTGCTTAAGCCGTCTCGTCTGTACTCTCTTGTTATAGCAGCCCGAGCTAACATGCTCAGACACTTCAGTTCTTCCCATTGCCTTCAGAATAAAGACCGTAATCTTGAACATGCCTTACCAAGGCTCTGCATACTCTGGTCCCTCCCTACCTCTCTAGCCGTATCTTATGTTGCTCTCCTCATCACACTGCCTGTCAGCTTCGTAGACCTTTCACAGCTTGGAGTCTCCAACTCCAGCTCCCTCTCACCAAAAGGCCTTTGCACGTTAGTCCATCTAGCTGGAAAAAACACCCAGCCCTGCTCATCCTCCCCACCTTTACCTAAGTAACTCTTACCTTAAAGTTGCAGTTGAAACATCACTTCCTCAGTGATTTTTATTGCTATGGTAACCATGTCCTGACTTGCCTAGAACAGTCTCAGATTGCCCCCTGTTCATTTCAGTCTAATTATTAGCAGCCTCCCTTTCACTCTCAAAATCATCCCAGCTTAGATGATAAATGACATGGTCACCAAATCCGTGAGGAAGGCCTCTATCGCATGGGTCAGTTGCCCTGTTACCTGTTCTCATAGCTCTTTGCCCCTTGCCTTCATTGCGCTGAAGTTTACGTTTCCACATTTGTGAAGATTACTATCTTTGCCCCTCATCAGAGTAGGTAAACTTTGATTGCTGGGACAGTTTGGCTTTTTTGTTCATTCATGATTGTGTCAACATCTCTCACACAAAATCACACATTATGTGCCAGCACATAGTAAGCACTCATATTTGCTGAATGTATGCATTTCTGTGTCTGGCAGGTTAATTTATTGAAGTACTCTGTACTCCCCCCACCTTCGAACCACTTCCAAGTTGGAAGCCTGGCGTATGTTCTCCTCGACCCTGTGTCCATGAAGGGGTTATGCTGGAAGAGGAGGGGAGAGAGGGAAGATAAGGGAAAGTGCCACAACCTCTGGGCACCCAGGCCTAGGAAAGACACAGGTCTGCAGGTTACATATGCAGTGGGGACTCCAGTGCCCTGCAGAACCTGAAGGGAAAGTTGGGGGTTCCATGGTGAACATCCTCTACTAGCCATGCTGCCTGCCATGGCTATCGGGTGACAGGTGATCTCTCATGGATATCTAGGGCTAGAAGATCAGAGGAGCCTCCTCTGTCCAGCCTCCAGAACAAGGGTCCTCAACCGAGGGCCTATGTCTTCTTCATTTCGTGGCTTGTATCCAAAAGCTCATGGCAGGTTCTCTGTTTGTTGAACGTAGCTGGAATGACAATGTCAGGCTTCAACTGAAGTCTAGCCCAACTCCTTGTAGTGGGCAAACGCCCCACCTACTGGACTCTTCAGTAACTGCAGGCTGCTTAAGCAGGCTATGCAGGGATCAGAGGATGAGCTCAATGGTCAGTAGGAACTTTGCTTTCCTGGCAGCTGTATTAGCACCCGGACATTGCACTTAACTATCAATCTCCTAAAATACCCAGGGGGAACAAAATAAAGTACTAACTCCTGACTTGGGTACCAAAGGTCATTGTCCCCTCGGTCATATGTGGCATTATGTTACCCCTGCCTTCCACACACCCTCTTGATCCATCCTAAGGGCCATATTCTCCCACTGGAACACGTCCTTTCCTTTGCACGGCATGTGCCTTCCTCACACCTGGTAAGCTGTTACTCTCAGAATCCTGGGTCAAGGCCAGCCAACTCTTCTTGCTTGTCCCCTTTGGGGAGCTAGTCTGGCCCTTGATGACAGGACTCAGCATACTGCACAGACCTGTCCCCATGTCCAACTTCCCCCATTAGACCTTGAGCTCTCTGGGAGTTATATGGTTGGCACATAGGAGGCAATGTTGAATACAGGAAGACCGATTTTCATTGAGAGGCCTGGGTTCTTGTCTCAGTGCACCACTAAGTTGTGGTTTTATCAACCCTAAGCCAATCACATCCTACTATTTCCCCAGTAGTTCTCAACTAGGGGCAATTTTGCCTCCAGGGGACATTTGGCAATATCTGCAACGCTTTGGGTTGTCCAAACTGGGGGACACTACTGGCACCTAGTAATTAAGAGGCCAGGGATGCTGCCACACATGCTTCAACACACAGGACAGTCCTCCATAGCAAATCATTTCGTGCAAAATGGCAATGATGCAAAGGTTGATAAATCCTAATTTAGTTCGTACCCGCCTAACGGGGTTGGGTTGCAGGTGAGGACAAACCCTGCGATGCACAAGATTGCAAGAGTGTAGGGAAGTATCCTGCCTGGTGTTATCATTTTGAGGTACACCGCAGAGGAGCATGAGCCATCATGTATGTGATCCACACAACTTGTGGATTTCAGCAACAGTGCCAAACCCATTAGCAATAGCTGGGGATTCCAGGTCCCTCACACAACTCATGTTTCTGAGAAATAAAACCAATTCTGCATATCAACATTTGGCATCATTAATGAAGATGCCAAAAAACAACAAAAAACCCATTGCCAGGATATAGCGATTAACTCTGATATGACTTGAGACTTTCTTGAAATGGCATGTTGCACATCACAAAGACACCAAGGAGTCATTTCAAAAATTCTTTTATTGTGCAAGTGGCAGTCAGGAGTGCTTACAACATGCCAGGAACTGTGCTAAGTGTCTGAGATAAATTCTCAGTCCTTACAACAACCCTCCAGAGTAATCAGATTTTACAGACAAGATGAGAAAATACTTTCACTTTAAACATGAGAAAGCAGGCTCAGAGATGTTAAGTAATTTCCTAGTAAATGCTTTTAGACAATTTGCTAAACTGCTTCATTTGTGTAACATTATTAACTGCATGTAGCAGGTTGAGATTTACAAGGCTTAAGGGGAAAGGAGGTTTAAAAAAAAAGACTGGGAAAGGTTGTATTTGTAAAATGCAAAAGAAAAAACAATAAGCCATAGCTTTGGTTTTATATTTTTAATTTTTTAATCCTTACTCAAGGGTATATTTATTTATTTTGAGGAGCAGAAGGGAAAGAGACAAACATCGATGTGAGTAACATCGGTAAGTTGCCTCCTGGACACTCCCCAACGGGGGAATGAACCCACAACCTTTGGTGCATGGGACGATGCTCCAACAGAGCTATTCGGCCAGGGCAAGCCATAAACAATAAGCAGTAAACTTACAAATTATTCATTTAAAAAGAAAAGTTAATGGATGTATATTCCATTTTAAGGTGAAAATACCTGAAGAGACAAACATCTGCAATCTACAATATGGGTAACACTAAAGCAACCCAAACATGTACCAATAAGGTACTAGTTTAAATAACTTACACCATTTCCATACAATGGAATACAGCGCAGCCACTGAAAATGAGCTGCTGTGTTATGAAATGAGCTCCAAAGTTGTAAAATGCCGCATACAGCAAACTACCCCTTTTGTGTAATGAAAAGATGAGAGGATGCACATAGTACATATAGAGAAACTATTTAGGAGACACAAGAATCAAGTCCCCCAAAATGGGTCTAGGAGATTGAAATTTAAGAAGTACATTAGCAAATGGAATCATGAGGAAAGAAAATGAATCAATTCATTTTTTCCCAAATACTCTTAGATCAGTGGGTGTCAACACTGATTGTTTTTGAGTCACCTGGGATTGAACACTCAGGCCCCACCAGAGAACACCATGGTCTGACTCAACCAGTCTGGGATGCGCTCCTGGATACCAGTGCCCCCAATTTAATTTTCAGCCAGTATTATGAAATCACTGATTTATACCAAGAGTTAGCAAACATTTTCTGTAAAGGGCCAGCTAGTAAATATTGCAGGCTTTTGGGTCACATGAGGTCTGTCGTATTCTTTTCTAAAGCCCTTTAAAGATGTAAAAATCATCCTTAGCTCCCAAGCAATACAAAACAAACTATGGTCTGGATCTGGCCCAGGGGCCATTTTGCCATCCCCCAATTTAGACTACACACCAGCTGGACTGCTGCCTGGAAAAGGCACCATGAGATATGGCGAAGAAGAGCCAGAAAGCTGTTGCCAAGAAGGCTCTGCAGTGAACTCACCGGTCTGGACCCCAGCCCTCCAACTGGGACTCAAGTTGTTACGGTTTGAATAGGAGGTGGGAGGGCTTTGGGCTCACAATAAAACTCCCAAGACATATTATAAACCAACCAGTTTATTATTTTATAGTAAGATGTATAACTTTTACCATGCAGACTGAAATACCCATGTCAGCATGAGCAGTGCATTTCTTTCCTAGAGGCAGTTACATGGAAAACAAGGTTAATTACAGGTTATTTGACAAATATGAAATCCAAACAAGGGGAGGTTAATTTTAAGACCTACCCCTTGTCCATGAAACTGGGGCACACCTTCCTACCACAGGGACAGCCCAGCCTCCAGTTTGCTGACTCTTCCTTCCCCACCTTGCTCTGGCTGAGCACTGCCAACGCGTCCTGCAGATTTACCATTAGCCAGTTTAGCCTGGGAGTTACACCTCTGCTCAGTGTTTTTAACATTACCCCCACTGTCACTGACGGTGGTGGTTCTGAAGGGGGCACGTCAATGGCTCCCATGTACCAACTACAAGACACAATAATCCTTTTAGGATGCTCTCCCAAACCCACTCTACTCAAGTTTTAGCACTTATGTAGGTGACCTATAAATCTGCCTGATGTAACCTAATTCCTACTGAGGATTGAGGTTATTAGTTTTTCTTTTTTTACTTTTTTGATCAGTAATTCCCAACCATGTAGGAGTTAATGAAACTAATTTTGTGTCACCACTGCTATCAAGACAGACATACCGAGTGATTAAATTAATGTTATTTTCCCCCTCTGAAATGTAAAAAAAAAATCAGACGATACAGTCCTCAATTTAATACTCAACACTGTTATGGTTAAGTCAGCAAAACAAGCCTTTTGACAATAGAAAAAGTTATGCTTTCAAATTAAAAAACATGTATTGCAAATATCATTATGTAATAGTAATAAAATAACAGGAATCAAAATATTCAGACTGATTCCACAACATTCACATTACACCATAATTTTGCCTGTAACAATACAGTGAATTTTATCTCCCGAAGTAGCTAAGTCCACACTGGCTGAAAACTTCAGTCCTAGACCCTGTGAATAGGATGAACTACATAGTGCATGCTTAACAGACACATAAATTAACCATTCTTAACTGGCCCTCAACAGGGCGGATGGGGTAGGAGAGATGAAATGTGGACCTATGCACTCATGTAGGTAGGCTTCTCTAATCGTAAAAGTTCATACACGTGACCTTCACTTTGTCTTGGGTAATAGCTTTTATCTGTGGGAAGACACCTCTAAAAATCACAACAAAAAATCAATAGGAAATGATTTAATATAAAATATACAAATTTCTCAGTATGGGGACTTCCATAGAACAGTGAGAAGGGGACCACTAAAACAAATTTTTTTTTAAAAAGAACACACCCCTTACCTTGTCCTTGCTACTCAACACTCAAAAACAAATCTGTACAAAACTACGAACATAGAAAAGGACCAGAGAGGATGTTCCTATGCAGTCTTCGGACCTATTCTAGACTCCTGTCCTCATCAATACCTCCCCAATAGAGCTGAGCGCTCCCAGGCCCACTGGGGAAAGTCAGTAGTCTTGGACCATCACCCCTGCTTTGTTAGAATGGCCCTAGGTCACTCGCTGTCAAACTTAACTGAGTTAACCTGGACAGAGATGGAGCCTCCCCTGTAGCTGCCCCGCTTCTTCTTGGTCTTCTCATGCCGGAAAGATTTGCCTTTGGTGAACTTCAGGACCTGATTGGCTCGTTCCCCCCAATCTCCAGCTGCACCTTGCTGGTGAGTAGAGGGAGATGCTTAATGCAGAGAAGGGCCTTGTTATATTCTTCTCCCTACTCCAGGCAACCTGAACCCAGAAAGCTTCCTACCGATCTGAGGCAAAACTGTCCCCTCTTCCCCCACCACCCACTGAAGAATGGGGAACTCGTCCTGACTGGTGTGACTTGGTTGCTTGTCCTTCCGCAAACCAAAAGGTCATCAGTTCGATTCCCGGTCAGGGTACATGCCTGGGTTGCAGGTTAAGTCCCAGGTTGAGAGCACATATGAGAGTCAACCAATCGACCTTTCTCTCCTCTTTCTCCCTCCCCAACCCTCCAAAAATAAATTTTAAAAAAGGGGGACTCCCTATCTCACCTTGGCATCAAAGGAGTTGTCTGCCACTCGAGCATCCACCTCAATTTCCTCCTCCCTGACCCTTCGGAATGGGGATGATGACCTTTTTTCTGCCTGAAGAAAAATTAAGTACAAAATTAAAGATGGAGTGGTCAGGTAACAGAGAAGCATGTGTGCCAGGCCAGGCACAGAGCTGTCAAGATGATCCCAGATTCTTTTTTCTACTCTTTAAAGGCTAGCGCTCCATTCTCACTCCTGAAATCTAGTGCCCCATTCCCTGCTTTCTCCTTTGTCCAAATATGTCTTAAATGCCCAATGTTACCTCACAGTCTTCAAAATTTTCATGCCTATGTAAATTGCCCATGCACATGTATTAAAATTTTATTTCCTCTTGTTAAAAAAAATTAGCCCTGGCTGGTGTGGCTCAGTGGATTGAGTGCCGGCCTGTGAACCAAAGGGTCGCTGGTGCGATTCCCAGTAAGGGCACGCGCCTGGGTTGTGGGCCAGGTCCCCAGTAAGGGGTGCATGAGAGGCAACCACACACTGATGTTTCTCTCCCTCTCTTTCTCCCTCCCTCTCTCTCTAAAAATAAATAAAAACTAAACAGAAATATTTTTTTAAGTTTAAAAATAGCCCTGGCTGGTGTGGCTCAGTGGATAGAGTGCCAGCCTGTGAACCAAAGGGTCACCGTTCAATTCTCAGTCAGGGCACATGCCTGGGTTGCAGGCCAGGTCCCCGGTTGGGGGCAAGCAAGAGGCAACCAATTGATGTTTCTCTCATGCATCAATGTCTCTCTTCCTCTCTTTCTCTCTCCCTTCCCCTCTCTTTAAAAAATAAATAAAATCCTTTTTTAAAAATAGAAAAATAAAAAATAAAGGGTAGCTCCTGAGAAGAAAATAAACAATTTACTTTCTTCCTTTTTGGAAATGTGTTGGGGGTCTGAGGCTTTATCTTCTTGGCTAGAGGAGTCTCTGCCTCCACGGCAGCCTCATTCCGCTTTTGCTTCTTTCCTGAACCTACAAAACAAAAAGCCAAACTCAGGAGACCAGTTTCCTCTTCCTCTGCCCAGGTCACCACACTGAGGGCCTGCAACTGAAACCTAGTCATTTTGCTTCCTCTCCCTACCCCATCCCCCAAGAGTATATATCCCATCCTGATTTTGAGGGGCAAACCCAGGGGCCAGCTTTGGATACAGACCTGGTTTAGAAACTGCCACTGCTGCCTTTGTCTTATCTTCCTCCTCCTTGTTGCTGTCCCTGTCTGCTTTTCCGTTCTGGATAGTCAGTGCGGAGCTGCTGGTTTTGGGGGCTTGTTGTCTAGTACCCTTGCCCTTGGGCTTCTCTTCCTCCTCCTCCTCCTCCTCACTGGAGTCATCAGAAGAACTGCTGCTGTTCTCAGCCTTTACTGCCTTCGCGGAGGCTGGCTTGGAAGGGGCTACGGCTCCCAATGTCTTCTGTGGTTTCTTAACTGGGGCTTTAGACATCTTCTCTTCCTCCTCACTGCTGGAGCTGTCTGAATCAGAGCTGCTCTCCCCACCACCCTGAGAGGCCTGTTTGGCAGGCAAAGATAGCGCTGCTTTGGCCATCGCCTGGGACTTGGCAGTGGCCACAGCCTTCTTCGCCTTGTCCTCCTCCTCACTAGAGCTGCTCTCTTCCTCGCTGGAGCTGCTATCAGCCTTTCTGGTCAGAGGCGTCCGGCCACTGCCTGCAGGCTGCTTGGGAGCTGCGGCCGGTCTAGCTGCAGGCTGCTTGGGAGTGGCAGCTGGCTTGCTTGAGGGGTTCTTGGTGGTGCTGGCTGGCTTGGCAGGAGCTTCCTCCTCAGAACTATCAGAGTCTAGGCAAGAGGAGGACAGAATGAATAGCTCCTCAGATTAGACTGGGGAGGGCCGCTGGAGCTCCCACTGCTCCGAGGACCTCCATATGCCTTACCTGAGCTGTCTGAAGAGCTCTCTGCTGCCTTCTTCGCTGGAGCTGGTTTAGTGACTGCTTTAGCGGTGACTGTCTTAGTTGGTGGTTTCTTTTCTTCTTCAGAACTTGAATCTGGAGAGAACCTATACATTAGGCTGGGCCCAGAGTCCCAACCCAACCAGGAGCAATAAAAAGAAAGATAAATGGCCCACAGAGCTTTAGCCATCTTGCTTCAGTGAAAAGAGGGACAGAGCATTTATCTTCCTATTCCTCAAATGCCCCTCAGACCCACTCACCACTGGTGATGACTCACCAGACTCATCACTGCTGTCGTCACTGCTCTCCTCGGGCTGCTTCTTCGCTGCAGCTTTCTTGGGAGCCTGGGTTCCCAGGGACTTCTTGGGTGGGGGAGCAGAAGGGGGAGGTACTGAACTATAGGGACCTGTTTAAAAGGCAGAATGTGGTGGTTTTAAAATACGTACACAAATTCTTTGACACCTCTCCTTTCCAAAAATGAAGTTTAACTCCTTCCCTGGAGTGGATTAGAAATAGCAGGGATGCTGACATGTCATTTTTGAGACTACAATGTTCCTTTCCCTGAGAGAAACTAGCCTTCACATCAAGCAATTCTATGGAGACTACACGTGGTGACTACAGAGGTCCTCCTGCACACGGGCCCTGGTAACAGTCATGTAGCTTGACTCCCCATGTGCAGTCACCTGGTTTTTTCTTCATGGGCTTTTTCTGTTCCTCCTCCTCTTCCTCCTCGCTGGAGGAGTCCTCACTGCTGGAACTCTTTTGGGTAGGGGTGGGAGCTGCTTTCACTGAGGCCTTGGCCACTACTTGCTTTTTAGGGACAGTCTGTATCATACAAGAAAATCAGTTACCACAGGAAAATGTCCCAGCCAATCCTGCCAGGAAATGGAGACTGCGCCCTCCATCCCCCAGTCCCCTCTTCCTTGGTGGAAGTTATGGCCCAGACCTTCTTGGAGACGGCTGCTGCCTTCTCCTCCTCCGAGTCATCGCTGCTGCTGCTGCTGCTGCTGCCGCTGCTGCTGCCACTGCTGCTGCCACCGGCTGCTCTGCCATTTGCTATTTTAGCTGTTGCTCGAGCAGGTGCGCCTAAGAAAAAAGAAATAGTGTAAGAAGTATCTAGAAATCAAAAGAACAAAAAAAATTCCTTCCTTTTAACTCAGAGCTTAGGAGTCTATCAATGCTCTTACTGTTAGAGCAGCCGTGTAGGAGAGTGCTGTGGTTTACTGTAACAAAAGGTGTCTTTCCTGCCCAATTTCAGGAGTTAAACTATTCTACCTTTTAAAATGATAGGATGTGAATAAATATGTCCATGAAGTCTTTCACTTCAACTTCTAGAGAAGCTCCTATAAATCAAAACCTAACCTTCAACACAGGAAAATTACAGAAGAAATTAAAATTTCTCACTTGTACTATGGAATGAAAAGCATAAAAAGAAAAAAATGGTAGTGAAAAGCAAAAATAGAGGTGTAAGTGGTCACAGTAAAACGGGATTTGCGCAAACTCAAAATGTCTATGAAATGCAACTAAAGAATGACAAATTGATACCATTTTTTAAAACACATCTTCCCTCATTGCAAACTGTTTCTCTAGTTACTGGCCCCTAATTATAAAATCTTTTGCTCATTAATAGTTTCTTTTTAAAATTATAACACTAATCAACCCTGGCTAGTGTGGCTCTGTGGACAGAGTGCCGGCCGGAAAACCAAAAGGTCACCAGTTCAATTCCTAGTCAGGGCTCAGGTCTGGGTTGCAGGCCAGGTCCCCAGTAGGGGGCACAAAAGAGGCAACCACACACTGATGTTTTTCCCTCCTCTCCTCCCCTTCCCCTCTCTCTAAAAATAAGTAAATAAAACCTTTACTAAAAGCAGGGGGGAAAAAAAACACAAACACTAATCAGTATCTCTAGTTCAACAACTGGTACCATTTCACCGCTGAGCTAAATAAGCAATTTAAACACCCATCCCCAGAACCAGCTGGTCCCCTGCCTGGCCTTTTAGAAAAAGAAACAGTACCTGGTTTCACTGGGGCTTTAGCCTGAACTTTAGCTGCCACAGGTGTTGTCTTTGGCTTCTGGTTCTTTGGTGCCTCATCCTCTGAGCTTGAGTCAGAATCGGAATCAGAGCTCTCAGCCTTCTTAGGAGGAGCTTTGACTGCCTTGGCTTGGGGCTTTACTCCCTTCTGTGAGAAAACACACAATGAGGAAACTCAGCAAGGGCTTCTGGGTAACCAGTGGCATCCTAAGGCAAAACGTTTCCTAGGCTCCTCTTATTTTTTAGGGGCTAGCAAAGCAGTAGGGAAAAGAAAAAGCTAAGCAGAACAGCATATGAAAAGGACAACAAACTCTTAAAAAGAAACAAAATGTTCAGCCCTGGCTGGTGTGGCTCAGTGGATTGAGCGTCTGCCTGCGAACCGAAGGGTCACTAGTTTGATTCCCAGTCAGGGCACATGCCTGGGTTGCAGGCTAGGTCCCTAGAAGGAGCGCGTGAGAGGCCACCACACATTGATGTTTCTCGACCTCTCCTTCTCCCTCCCCTTCCCCTCTGTCTAAAAACAAAATAAATTTAAACAAACAAAAAGTTCGGCCACATGATCTATTGGCCCTGGTCCTGCCATTCCGTCTGGAGCTCCCAACACTGTCTACAAAACACTCTCTTACTCTTGGAGTCATAGACAGTGTCCCAGAGAAACCCAAATACCTCTAGGGAAAGGGCTGATTTCCTCTAGATTCAGAGTCTAACTTCAACCTCACATATCCTTTTCAGACCTCATATTTCTATCATCTCTCTGAAAAAGCCCCCAGGTTTTCTGCCTCATAATCATCTGCCCACCCCGACCTAGGTCACAAAACTAGAAGCCAACATTTTAGGTTTTTTCTTTCCAATCCCTTAAGCAACCCTTTTCCTTCCCAAACTGCAAACCTGGACTGGCTTTTTCTTTTTGTCCTCTTCCTCTTCCTCATCACTGGATTCTTCACTGCTGCTACTCTCTGATGCTTTGGCTGCATTCTTACCGGGATGCTGAGGCAGACTGGCACGCTTAGCAGGTGCAGCTGAAAAAAAGCACAGGTACCACTAAGAATCAGCTGTGCAGTGTAGGCAGACTATAAATCCTTTTCCTGGAACTGCTAATCCTAACTCCCCACCCTGCCTTACCAGCTTTCTTAGCTGGAGGTCCTTGGGCTTTTTCCTCCTCACTGCTGTCTTCACTGCTGTCACTGGATGAAGTCTTCTTCTTAGCCTTCTTAGTCACTGGCCCATTTGCTTGTAACTTCCGTTTTGGAGCCTTGGTGGACCTGCTGAGGTAGGTCAGGCTAACTTCTAGGTGATCAGGACCGTCCCAAACCAAGAAACACAGCCCAGCCCACTTGAGGGAGAAAATAGTCAAAGGGGTACAGGGAAGACTTACTTGAGCCAGAAACTATAGATGTCCAAGAGGGAAGAGGCATTGGCATCCTGCTGGGTCTGTAGCAGAAAAAATAAAGAACTGGGTAAGAAAATTTTATCTTGGTTATTCCAGGGGAGATCAGATTTTGTGTTATTGTCTTGTTAAACAGAATCTGTTTATAGCCCTGGCTGGGTAGCTCAGTTGGTTAGATCAACATCCTGATATGTGAGGGTTGCAGGTTCTATCCCTGGTCAGAGCACATACAAGAATCAACCAATGAACGCATAAATAAGTAGAACAACAAACATGTTTCTCTCTCTCTCAAAATCAATAAATAAAAAGATTTCTAAAATAAAAAAATAAAAAAGTGACCTATTTTATACCTATTATGGTTCATATAAATGTTAGTTCCATGACTTCTCCTACTTGCACAAATTAGGAGAAAAATATTGTACTTACGTATTTCCCAATATCTGGTATCAAAAACTTGGGCTATTCTTATAGTTTCAGACACCATCTATTCCCCACCTGTCAATTCTATTTATAAAGGTTTTTTAAATATGTGTTCCTCTTATTTTAGAGATGTATTATCTAGGAATTTATCCTTACCATGAAATAAGAGCACAAACATTCATAAGAGTGTGTTTCTTATAATGTTGTTTATAATATCAAATCACTGGAAATCAACTTCCAAGAGAAGATTGGTAAAAAGCTACATCATATAAACAGTATAGAATTTCATCCAGCTGCTAATCACACTTATAGATAGTATTAATTGGTGCAATAAAAATGGCAAGGCATTACAGTACACACAAGAGTACAGGTTCAGCCCTGGCTTGTGTGGTTCAGTGGACTAAGTGTCAGCCTGTGAACTGAAAGGTCACTGGTTTGATTCCCAGTCGGGGCACATGCCTGGGTTGTGGGCCAGGTCCCTGGTAGGGTGTGAGAGACAGCCACACATTGATGTTTCTCTCCCTCTCTTCCTCCCTCCCCCTCTCTAAAAAAAAATAAAATAAAATCTTAGAAAAATAAAACAAGTACAGGCTCACAGTTAGATGAGTAGAGATGTGAAATTCACCTCTGCCAGTTATTACTGGGTGACCATGAACAAATTACTTAATTCTTCTGAGACTGTTTTCTTCTGTTTAAGATGGAAATAATACTACACATCTTAAGTTGTTGAGAGGGTAAGAGACAAGCCATACCAAGGGTTCAGCATCTGAAGAAATCATCTGGCCCTTACTAAGCCCTCCACAAAGATTAGTATTGGCCACATTTTTTTTAAAAAATGCTTATTCTGAAATGCCCAATTTCATCTAGCCCATTGTAGAAAAACTCTTTGCAGTCCTTGTAACAGTCAATTCCAAAAAGTTCGAACATGAAAGCAGTTATTTTTGGTCACATGGCAGGCTGCCTCAGCTGAAGGAAGCCCGATCCGATTCTCTCCTTGTGCAGCCTGATTCTACCACACAGAAAAAGTCTATCTTAGTTGAAGACCGGGACTGCCGAAGATCCTCTACCATCTCTCAAGGTGTTTGCCCATGCAATCACGTCTGCTTTAATTGAGATGTAGATTCCAAATCTTTCACATTCTTAGTCATCTTCAGTTTACAAGTCTTCGGAACATCCTAAGTTACCAAAACTATGGTAATAGCTTTCATTCATGGATGTTTTCTAACCACCAGGCACTGGGATTGGCACATGGTACATATTGTATTACTGAAACTTACAAAAGCCCTATAAAGTGGATGATGACATCTCCATAGAAATAGAAGCAGACTCAGTTTAAGCAAGCTGCCCTGGTCATACATCTTTAAATGAATAGCAGAGACTGGTCCCAAACCTTTATGTATTTGATTCCACAAGTCAAAGATCCAAGCGAACTGCTATGGCTGCATAGGACTCTGATGCTCATTGCTGCTTCAGTATAACTAAAAGCAGAACCCTGCCCCTACTTTCGTTTATTTCCTTTACTACTGAAAATCCCACCCTTCTAAAGCAATTTTATTTATCTTAGAGTCCCCAGTAAACTCGATTGAGAGTTAAGGTCCAAGCCATGCTTTGCACCAGCCAACGTAAAGCCAAAAGAAGGAACCAGGAGCTTCCAATGCCTCGGGTGGGACTGGGTGCTCCCCCTCTTCAACGCACTCTGCGAGCCACGTGATCTGGGCCACGCGGGTGCCACGCTGCCGCCACTGCGCTGCTCACTAGCAAAAAACAAGACTCAGACGACACTATCTAGTCAGACCTCGTGGACTCCAGGCTTTCTCCGATCACCACCGAGAACTCGGACAAAGGCTCACCAGACACTCGGCTTGGCGGACCCCACGGACCTCTCTACCTGGGAGCCTAAGCATGCCTGGGCCCAGAGCCCTGTAGTCAGCCTACCCCCGCCCGTGCGCCAAGCCTGGGACTCACAGCGCCTGTTGCCTTGGCGAATTTATTGGCCACCTCCGAGAGCTGGTTATCGCGCAGAAAGCCGAGAACGAGAGGATACAGATCGCTGGGAACCACGCGGCGCAAGCCGGCGTCCGCCATCCTCCGGGCAATACGCGTCACTACCGTTGCCGTCGCACACGACTCAGGAACCCCTGAGAGGTGGGGGCGGGCCCGTGTGACGCTATCACGCCGCGCGGGCGCAGGCGGAAGAGGCGGGTGCAGAGAGGGAGGGGCGGGCACACGCTGCAGGGCCGTCCCGCCCTCCCGTAGGAGGCGGAGTTTCGACGAAGTCTAAGATTTCCGTTCCCACGAGTGTCGCCATCTTGGTAAGGGTGGAGCCCGCCGTCTTTCACTTTGTAAAGGTGGGGCCTGACGTCAGGGGTCACGCCCTCGGCGTGGCGGGAAAACACCCGACTTCCGGCACCGGTTTTTTTTTTTTTAAACGGCCTGCACGTTTTCTCCCAGCTGCGGTTTTTCGCGCCGTACGTGGGATTCGCATTTCAGGGAAATGAGTGGACCGACGGGCCCCGGCTGTCCTTGGACTCTCTAGACTTAGTAACAAGATCTCCAAACCGCCCCCTAAAGGCGCTGCCGCTGGATTCCCACCCTTCACCTTCACTGCCTCCGTCACCCACAGCGACCCTTTTTCAGAGACCACCCCAGCCTCTGGACTCCATTCACTGCTTAAGATCCTTCAGATCATCCACGGTAGAAATGGGGCGTTGATCCCCAAAACTGCCCCTTCCCCAGTCACGTCTTGCCCATGAAACCTTTCCCCAACTTGGTCAAAATTCAGCTCCACGAAGGTAAACCATAATCCTGAAAATAACACTTCTACCTCCTGGGTCAGTTCATACATCGAACTCTCTCCCCTATGGGAGAACTAGAAAATTGCCTCTCCCTTTATCATGAATACTCAAATATTCAAATAACCAGGCCTGCCAGGTCAATTTCAAAATTATCCTTTTTTAAATTCACATTACCGGCAGACCTTCAATCCTACACACTACCCCCCCTTGACTACTTCCCATCAGTGCCCCTCAAAAAGGGCGAGGATGCACTTTTTCAGGGGACACACTTCCTTGCCTTTCTCAAAATAGGCATCCCCCTCTCCTGGATAAAATAACTACATCTCCCTCTGCCCCAGAGGTCTATCCATATGTATGCATTCTTTAAACATCTGAACTGCTGTGTGCCAAGTGTTGTGCTCAAGCTAAAATGGTACACCTACACCAAAGTCTGAGTTTTAAAAAACTTTATTTCGAACAAGTGTGAGCTTCCCCTAGGTCCTTGATATTAAAACCTCTTCCAGCCCTGGCTGGTGTAGGTTCAGTGGATTGAGCACTGGCCTGTGAACCAAAAGTTTGCCGGTTCAATTCTTGGTCAGGGCACATGCCTGGGTTACTAGCCAGATCTCCATTTGGGGGAGCTGCCAGAAATAACAGATCAGATTCCTTCACACATCAATGTTTCTTTCCCTCCTTTCCCCTCTCTCTAAAAAATAATAATAAAATCTTAAAAAAACAAACAAACCTTCCAAAACCAATAGCATCAGCAACCCCTTGTTTGAAATATGGAATCTCAGGCCCCATCCCAGAAGTCAAAATCTTCTTTCTAAAACGATCTCCAAGTGATTCAAATGCCCTTTTCAAGTTTGAGAAACACTGCCCTAGATGACTGATTTCACTAACACCATACTTGAGAAGCAAAGTTGCAAGTCCAATAGGATTTCGTACCTGACCAAAGAGGGGTCCTAAGAACTCAACAGAGGTAAACCTAACGCTGATTGTGTTGAGAGGAAAAGTGAGTATATCTGGCACTAACACCACAGAAAGAAAGAAGCACAACAGCACTTGGGAGTTGTCTCTAGTTCATATTTATTAGTCTGCATAGTGACTTAGGGCATCCAAACACTGGGGGAACCCCTCATCCTCATCCATCTCACATAGGAATGCAAATTAACTTGTTTCAATGCCTGTTATAAAAAAAACAAATACCCTTTAAAAAAATCTGATTTAACAATTTTTATTTCACTTTTTTCATTTCTTTATAAAACAGTCATCTCCTCACTAGCAGCTCTCCCCTAGAGTTGGGGAGGGGGGTGGAGATGGTCGGACACCTCCAAAGAAAAGGGGAAGGGGGAGAAGGGCCCAGGGTTACCTCCTGAGGTTCTTCTGGGCCTGTTTCAACAATGTGTCAAAGTCAAGAGAATCAAATTTGCTCTTTACAGGAGCAGGGTCAAAGTCTTCCCGGTTGGAGTCTGTAAAGGTAGAGAGAAACAAACATCAATGTCTCTGACCATACTTGCCAACCTCAGGGTTCTCAAATGGCAAGCCACCTCCCATCCCATGATTTTAAGTCATCCCACCCTTTAGGTCCTTTGTGAGTCAGATAAAGACAAGTTTGCCTAGTCCGCTCACAAAAGGCTGGGAACCCATCTGGGAAAGTCAAGTACACCAAAGTCTCTGGGTCTCCCTCCACTCACCGAGATCAGAATAGCTTCTCTTGCAGAACTGCCTTCGGCCCCCAAAGCAGAGATCAAAGGGCTGCTCATCTGCCTGCCTCAGCTTATGGCCACTCTCGATGGCTGCAAATGCCTCCTCAGCATAGCGGTAAGTGACGAAGCCATAGTTGTCACTGATGGGGAGGATGAGGCAGAGGCTATATGGGCACATGCCAAGGAGAAGAAACAGCCCTCCAGGGTACAGAGAGGGACTAGAGTGATTCTTCTCACTCCCTAAATAGTTAACCCTCTGAGTGAAAAAATGAAGTCGCCCTATACTGACCAGCACACCAAAGCAAGGAGGAAAGACAAAGATGCATCAATGTACATGAATGGGACAGAAAAGACATCCTGACCTTAGGGCCCAAGCTCACCCTTGGACACGGAAGTGGATGGTGCACTCCTCAATCTCTCCAAAAACAGAGAACCTCTGTTTTAGCTCTGACCGAGTCATGCGGCCAGGTATCTTCCCAATAAAGACCACTCTTCTTTCTTCCTATGTGGGATCAAGGAAAATTCACATAACCATGAGCCAGGGCCAGAGCTACAGGCAGCTCTATGAGCATATGGCTCACGGGCAGGCCCCCTCCTCCCATGACCTGTTCCTCTACTTACTATTGCACGCTCCTTCTGCAGCACTCTCTGCCTTTGGTAATGATCGTGGGAACGATAAGAGCTGTACCTGACAAAAGGAGAAGGTGCCATCAGCGCCCCCAGACATTAGACAGCTGCAGTCTCAGAACTCTCAGGCACTTGCACCCCAGATACACTGACTCCCTGAACACATGCTCACCGCCGCCTCCTGTCACTTCTCCGGCGGGGGGATGGGGAGCGTGACCGGCTTCGGGAACTAGATGATGAGGATGAGGAAGATGAGGAAGAAGAAGAGCATCTTCGGGAACGTCCAGAGGAACTGCAACTGGACCTAGAAAATAAATGGGCACGTAGGAATGCTGGAAATGGTGCGGGTATATTCCACTTACTTCGCCTTGGCTGCAGTCCTGCCTCCCTCTCAGGAGGCTCAGGACCAAAGGCAAAGGAGAGCTGAAGAGGTCTACAAAAACCTCTCACAGATGATCAAACTGAAGCCTTCATAAACTTTAGATGTATCTGGAATGTTATAGTGTTTTGGCATAGTCATATTTATTTTCAATTATGCAGTAAAGAATTGATAATATTTAACAAATCAGAAAGGAATAAAAAAACAAATGAGCTTAAGAGATAATGACCTCCTTATATCTAAATGGGAAAACTTTGGGTCTGTTACTGAAGAAAAAAAAAGTACTGCCAGAAAATAGATGAGGCCACAGGGATACCCACAGGAACCACCCAGACTCTTTCCTCAAGAGAAGATTAAAAGGACTGTCTGCCATTAACAACCCACAATCCCACCAGGAAAACACCAGAAATGAGGACTGATACAGTATTCCAAGAAATCAACAGTCAAAATTAAAGATGGTCTCTCCAAGGCAGGTCTCAAGGAAGCAGAGACCTCGGGGATACCCCAAACTTCAAGAAAGGACAGAAGCTATTTTCTCACAGCTTGCCTCCTTCAATAACCCGGGAAGCAGAAGATAAAAGCCAAAGACAGAAATAGAAGTCTTAGTGCCTGCAAGTATCAAACTCAATATGCAAAAAAAGCTTTAGAAATAAACCAGAGTCGTACATGAACTTCCTAAATGGAGAGGACCTAATATACCATCAGAGCTCACCTTCGCCACCTCTTGTGTGGGGGGGAGAGGGACCTGGACCGGGATCGGGATGAAGACGACGATGAGGATGAGGAGGAAGATGCTTCACTGGTCCGGTTGGACCCAGAGCTGACAGAACTGCTGCGGCCACGATGGCCCTGCCAGCCCCGGCTTTGGGGGCTGGCTGACCTGCAGGCTTTTCGATAACAACGCATTGACCGCTGCTTGACTGAGGGCTCAGGGGCAGTCCTAGTGTTCATGTCATTCCGGCAGGGTGAGGCCTCAGGGGACAGCAAGGCAGATGGAGCAAGGCAAGGGGCTGGGGGATCTGCCTGTTTGTTGCTAGTCCTGTGATCAAGTGGCTCCTGGGAGGCAGCTGGGCCTGGGGGCAGGGGGAAAGCTGGGCCCAGGGACAAGACAGGTTTGATGGTGATATCCTGATGGCGTTTGACGTTCCATCGGGAGCCTGCCTCTGGAAAGACTAGGGCAGGCATCTTTTTTGGGGGGGTCCTGCTCCGGACACAATAGTCATGATCTCCAGAGCCCACATGGACTGGACTAGGGCCGGGGACCCCTTCTTGGAGGCGGGCTGCAGCTGGATGTTTGGCCTCTGTAACTCCTTCAGGCTTCAGGGTTCCCTCCTGGGCGGTGGACTTAGGAGATTTGACTTTGGCCAGCAGGGAAACAGCAGCCAAGGGCTTCCATAACTGGTGGGGAGGGGTAGCTGGAGGGGTGAGCCCTGTGAGGGGAGGGAGGATGGAGATAGCAGGATGAGATCCAATTCTATACTTCTAAACACTGTATATAGGCTCCAGAGAATCCCATCTCTTCTCACAAAGTACACCAATTGTCCACAGCCCAATCTCACCAACTGCTGCGACTACTCCTTCCCCCACGTTCCCCATGTTGGGGACCAGCTACATAACCCAGCCAGCCAGGGTCTTCCTGAAACCTTCAACAACTCACTCAAACCTAACTAGTGACCAGGTCCTGCCTGGTCTACCTCTCCATCCCTAGACCACTCTAACCTATTCCAGCACTGTCTGACTTCTGGCTGCATCTTGCCTGGACTCAGGTAATCATGTTCCAATGATTCCCTTCCTTGGGTTTTATACCTGTCCACCTGTCTTCTACATTCCTGCTGGAGGGACACCCAAAAACAATGTGGTTAAGCTTTTTCAATTGCTTCTTTAATGCACAGGATCAAGTCCAAATAGCTTACCATTACATTTAAAGTTTCCATAATCTGACCTTCTACTTACCACTCCAGCTTTATCTCTTGCTTTGGCTCTGGCCCTGACCCTCATCAGCCACTATGCTACAGCCAAACTAAACCACTTGCAATTCCCCAAAACATACCAGGATGATTTTATTTCTTCGGTTCACCCAAGATGCCCCATCTACCTAGAATGCTGTTCCCTAAACCTGTCTGATTGTTACCAGTGATTTTCTAAGGCCTCTGCTTTGGAGATTACCTTCCATACAACCCTTCCCTGGCTGTCCCCCTTCAGACCCCACTATAGCCCACGCTGGTTTCTTTAACATACAACCCCTGATACTCAACACACGCATTTTACACACTTGCCTCTGGACTGTGAGAACCTCAAGGATGAGGATCAGATCTCTACATCCCCAACTCCTACCCACACTTGGTGCAGAACAGGCTCTACAAACATTTGCTGCATAAACTAATCAAAGGCAGAGTTCCCCACCCTGAACCCACCTGCCACGTTGGCCAATTCTGGGGCTTGTAACCGGTCTAGGGGCCGCTTCTCCTGGGGAGGGTCAACGCTGCTGGTGGGGGGGAAAAGGGAAAGCCTGGTTCATTGCCTCCTTGATATCTTATACATCTGCTTTCCTCACAAAGCAATAGGAAAAGGGTGTGTGCAGAGAAGAATAGGATGCACCACTTGACCCGATCATTCTACTCCAGCACAAAAGGGGTCTTGGTGACCAAACTGTAAGCTGGGGCTTGGATGAGCTCAGCTCTGCTCAGCCCAATGCCAGGAGGCAGGCCTCCTTCAAGCCAAGGGCCTTACCTGCCCAGCTCAAACCAACCCAAAAATCAATGTGGAGAGGAATGTGCTTGGCACAACAGCATGGACTCCCATCAAGAAAAATGGAAAAAGGCCTCTTGGTACTGTGAGACTTGGAAATGAGGAGGTCCAGGATACCTGTGTCCTCCAAGGAGTGAGGGAAGCCCTAGCCATGAACATCTTCCCCCACTTATCTTGAACTATCACCAGTGTTGAGCAATTTTAAAATCTGTTAAATGTGCCCTGGTTCATGTGGCTCAGGGGATTGACTGCTGGCCTCCAAATCGAAGGGTTGCTGGTTTGATTCTCGGTCAGGGCCCATTTCTGGGTTGCAGGCCAGGTACCCAGTTGGGGGCATGTGAGACACAACTGACGTGTCTCTCACGCATCGATGTTTTCCTCCCTCTCTTTCTCCCTCCCGCTCTCTCTAAAAATAAATAAGTAAAATCTTAAAAAATTTTTCTTTTTTACATGAAAGAAAAATCCCCAAAGGCATGACTTGCCAGAAGACAAAGGGTACTCCCAGGGCATTTGGAACCACAGAGTAGAATGAGCCAAAGGCTTGGTGCACGTCCTCCTACCTCTGCACCCAAGACAATGCCCAGTAGTGATGGGCCGAGCACGGGGATGGGGAAACAGGGAAAGACTCTAGAGTTGAAGAAATGTCCCTGCAACAGAGGCATCCAGTGGGTGGTTCTGGAGCACCAGCCGGCTGCTGACCAACAGCTGTAGGGTAACTCGCTCACATGTCCTCATACTTACCCTGAGTTTCCTACAGCCAAGCTGTCAGCAGGAGCCGGGGGAGGGCACTCCTTTTTGGCTGTAAAGAAACCATACTGATTAAAAGCCCAACCAGATGTTCCAAATTGAGGAGGTGTAGAAGAGCTGGTTTTGAGACCCAAAGAAGGAAAATCCACTTTGCCTACATATTCCACTGGGCTCCCCACAAAAAGATCCATTGTCTTCCAGACCCAGGCACTATTTTTAAGGTCTCTTTTCTGCTCAAAAACATCTGCACTCCCCAATGAATCTGAGATAAGAGTCCAAACTTCTAGGTCTCACTCAAGGGTCTATATGACTGGCCTAACTTTTTAAGTCTTACAGCCCATTCTTATCCTACACTTATATTTTGTCTGAGTTAGAGATCCATTCCAATTCAGGAATCATTTCTGCATATATCTCTCTCCAATTTAACCATAAGCTCCTTGAGAATAGCATATAGTATCCTCCACAGCACCGAGAACCACGCCTTGCACTGAAAAAGGTAAGCTATCCATTGCTTTCTAAATACACCATAGTCAACCATTCCCATATCTCTGCCTTTACTCACCACATGCATTCTATGAAATCCTGTCTTTCAAAGTCTAGCTTGAGAGCTACTTCCCTCTAGAAAGATGTCCCCAAACAATCCAACCCACATGGACCTCTCTAATGGTTTACTCTTTGTATTAAGTACCAGCTGCACCTTCTCCCTGGCTTAGAGTGCTCTAAGTAGCTGAGACTGCCCCTCCCCCAGTTTAAGTGACTATAAACTGGGCCCAAAGGGACTTTTGACAAAAGAGTTTGGAGCAAAGCTACCCAGGTTCCCTCACCTTCTGACTTCTCAAACTGCTCCAGCAGACTGGACAGGTCCGATGCCTCAATTCCTGTAGAAGCATACAACACAGGACTGGAAACCAGCTCCTATCAACTGAGTACACAGGTCCCAGGATGTCCCTAATCACCTCACTCCTCCCTTTATGCCCCCACCCCACCCCCTGTACTAAGTAAATCAAGACAGAAACACAAAGCAGGGAAGAATTAAACCCAGGGTTCCCTCTCTCAAGAACCCTCCAAAGAAATGCAAAGGCCAGTCCATCTAGGTGTTTTATCCTGATCTATGGAGGATATTCTCCACCCAGCCCCCATACCTTTCTTCACACCAACTAACCTGTGTGGCACTCACCAATCTCACTGATGAAAGCCTGCACCACATCCTCAGGACCCTGGGTACGTGGGGTTGGCAGGAAGGAGAGTTTTCTCAGACGAGCTGGGTGGACAGCAGACAACTTGGTGACAGTGCTCTGCCTGGGTGTGGGAACAGCCTTGGCAACAGGAGAGGGGGTCTTCTCCCTGGACATTGTCTCCTGGGTTTCAAGAGTTAGCATCTCTGATGTAGGCTCCTCAATAGTCACACTCTCAGCAGACAGGTATGGTGAAGTCTTATTCTGTGGGTTTTGCACTGGGGAGGATACCTTGTGTTTTGGATGGGGAGATACAGGCACTGGCTTGACTTCCACCTTGGTGGACTCTATCTGTGGAGCTCCCTGGCCAGCTGACCCAAGACTGAGGGGAGCCACCATCGGCACAGGAAGTACACTTTCAGGAGAGCCAGCTGGGATGACACTAGGCTCCACTTTGGGTGGGGGAACAGCTCTCCCAACAGAGGCTAGAGGCAAAGGTGGTGGGGGCACCGTAGGCCAGAAGGGATGATGCTGCAGCCCTGCACCCCATCCCAAGGGCCCATAAGTACAGCTAGAGCTGTAAGGTGGGACTGGGGCAGGAGGGGGTACCCAAGGCACATTGCAAGTGGGGGCAACAGCATAGGCGCCAGGAGTACCAGACACTAGGGGCACTGTTGGTGGCGGGGGCAGACAAGGATAGCCAGGAGACACTGGGGGATAACAAGGCCAAGGTAGCACGGGGGCATAGTGAGTGTAAGAATCAGGTGGCACTGGTCTCACAGACACTGGAAGACTAGGAGGCTGAAAGGGTGGTGGGGGCACACTGGGGACCACTGGCCCACTTGCAGGAAGGGGCAGCATAGGGCTCATGCCCACCCCACCTGGTGGAAAAGGCAGAGCAGTGGGCATTGTGGGGGGCATGGATTGCACAGCAGGAGGTGGAAGTCTTGCTGGCAGTGTCATCTCTTCGAATGGCACCTGCTCAGTAGGAGTTGAGGCCACAGATTTGCTTGCAGGTGGCTCAGGACTCGGAGAAGATGGACTGGGACCCACAGGGGCAAAGCAAGCCTCAGGGCTTCTCTGCAGAGCTGTCTTTTTGGCTGGGGCTGGTGGGATGACAAGACAAGGGATGTCTGCCAGCCCCGTAGGGGTCTCTGGGAGGCTGGGCCACTTCCCAGATGGGGGCTGGGAACTCCTTTCTTCTGCCTCTGCTTGGCGTTGCTGCCTTCGTCGCCGATACTCAGACAGGCTAAGAGGCCGAGGTCTAGTTTCCTGGGTTGTGGCATTGGTACCACCTTCCACCTTCGGAGGACCCACAACTTCTCTAACTTCAGGAATGATGGCCTTTGGGGGATCCAAGGACTCTGACTCCGGAAGGAGCTGGGGGGCTGGACTCCCCTGGCCTGATGACACTGCACCGCGTCGGGGATCAGTTGGCCTAGACTTAACTAGCATAGGGTTTACTGGAGCCAGGTCATCAGGAACAGAGTCAACTGGTGCTAGGTTGGCTGAGACAGGGTCAACTGGTGGCAGGTCATCTGAGACAGGAACCACCACTGCAGGGTCAGTTGCTACTGAGTCAGCCAGGACTGGCTCAGTCAACGCTGGGCCAGCTGGGAGGGCATCAACCAGCTCCGAGCTGGCTGAAGCAAGGTCAACCAATGCAGGGTCAACAGGTACAGGGTCAGCTAAAACAGGACCAACTGCAGTGGGATCGGCTTCAACAGAATCAAGTGGCATGGGGTCGGCACCAGCAGAGTCAGCAAAGGAGTGATGGGTTGGAACAGGGTTGGCTTCGACGGTGTCACCCAAGTTGCGGCAGAGGTCTAAAGGGCCTTCTTTAGCGGGACTAGCTTGTCCAGTACTACTCTCCAAGTTCCCAGAGCTGGGTTTCTCCAAGGAAGCTGCCCAGGCCTGAGCCCAAGCCCGGGGCTTCCCTCCACCACGGGCAGGCCCAGCCTCTCTTTGAAGTTCCTCCTGAGGCAAACTGCCTGCCTGAGAGATCACCTCTGTAGCCACAGTAGGTTGCCCACAAGAGGATGACCTCAGCCTCCTGGCATAGCCTTCTGTACAGGCTGCTGGCTGTTCCTTGTTCTTCTTCCTCCTGCCCTTTCGAGCTCTCTGGGAAGTCAGCACAGCATTGGCTGGTGGGTTCTTAGGCCCCTTGGGTGCCTTGGGTGCCACTGGCTCCATGACCTCCCTGGGCTCCAACAAGGCTGACTCCAGCTTTTCCTCTGAGTCCAATGACAACCCCTCTTTCTTAGGGCAGAGGGCTTCCTTGGGCACAGCAACCTCTGTCTCTGACTCTAGTGTAGGTAGGAGCAGCTGTAAGGCCGGGCTGGCCTCCAGCGAGTCATCCAGGAGAACAGGTTGGGGTCCAGCAGGGATCTGATGCAGCACAACTGGGATCTCCAGGTCACTGCCAGCTGTGGCTGCCTGGCCCACAATCTCCAGCACCACACAATCCTCAGGCAGTGTCAAATCATCTGTCTGCTCCTGAAGTTCATTCTCTAGTGATGTCAGGTGGGTAAAGTTGGGCAGGCAGTATGGGTGCATGGCCCGCACCAGCTCACTCAGGGAAGAGATGCTCTTGTCACCAGCTGCCTGCACTGCCATCTCCGCTGCTGTTTTATCCTCCTCTTCGGGGCAGGCCAGGTGCATGGGAAAGTCTGGGATGCTGCTCATGGAGTTGTCATGCTCCCCAGCAAGCATCTGGCCGCTGAAGCTGGCCACCTCCTCCTCTTCTTCCCCATCACTACGCTGTTGGGGAGAAGGAGACTGGCTCCTGCGGGGTCTGGATCTTGGGGGCCTCCAGCTAGGAAGTTTGGGGGAGGAGGTCTCCAAGAAGGAGGGTGGGGAGAAGTCCCAAGGAGAATCTGTGAGAGACATCTCAATCTACAAGAAAGAAGTGAAAGAAGGCATTTTTTCCAGGAATATATTTTTCCAGAGCTGTCCCCACACACTCCTCCCCCCTAGGATTCCCTGAGGTTCCCTACATCAGGCTTACCCCACTCACTCTACTACTGCCTGTGCTGGGCCCCAGAGGGTCAACTGGGGTGATGAGGTCACGTTCTGAGGGTGTCCGAGAGAGGGTCAGCAGTTTGTGCAGCTAAGGGGAAGAACAGGACTTGAGATGAGTCTGTGCTTCAGAACTATGTGGTAGGTCCACAGACATGGTTTTAACCTTTGCACCAACCATGCAGCCCCTCCTCCTGGCCCCACACTCACAGAGGGGCCCTCCCGAGGTGACACAAGCAGCTCGGAGTCAGGAATGCTGTCAAATGGAGACAGGTTCTCAGAATCTGCATTGTCCAAGATCTCCGTCAGAGCTGTGAGCAGTGATACTTCATTCTGGTCCTCCATCGATAACCTGCTCTGCTCCACAAAGACAACAGGAATGTCCCACACCAACATCCCAAATGACCTACTGAGCCACTAAGAGCTAGATGCCAAGAGAATCAGTCTCTCAGGCTCTCAGTTTAGCTCAATTTGCCAGGGACAAATTTAAGTACCAGGATGCCTGAGTTCCAATCTCATTTGCCACTTTCCACCACCTCTCTAGTGTCAACAGAAATCTGTCAAAATTGAATCTTAAACTTATATTTTAAAAACTCCTTCCACCCTTAAGTTAAAAAATAGGATGCTCAGCATACAATCCTTGGCTAGGCTGGAATTGGGCTCAAAACAGAGATCAGAGCCCTCCGGATCTGTAAGTCGGGGGCCCAGGCAGGAGAAAAGGCCTTGGACTATAGTGCAAGCCTGTCAGGTCGTCCTTAAATGGGACATAATCTGGCAGCCTGCAGGCCAACTCTCACTTACAGACAAACGTACACTTCAATGCCTCAGGCTGGGTATCCAGGAGCCAAGGGTCTGGGAGGACTGAGCCACTGGGACATAACCTCCCAAGCAAAGCTTCTGTCTGAAGACTTCCAAGCCCAGATCTAGCTCACCTCTCCAAGACTCCCAAAATCCTCGATGAGGGAGATGAGGGAGGCATCCATATAGCTCTGCATGGTCCCCAGGAGTGTTTCATCCTGCAGCATCAGCTCCTCCATCTCCAGGTCCCTGTCCTTCAGACAGGGGCCCAGCCGAGACAGGCTGACAAAGCCAGAATCATCCACCTCTTCATGCAGCAGCACCTGGAGCAAAAGGGGGGAAGG
Organism: Mormoops blainvillei; assembly: GCA_004026545.1. NCBI lineage: Eukaryota > Metazoa > Chordata > Mammalia > Chiroptera > Mormoopidae > Mormoops > Mormoops blainvillei. The sequence continues at coordinate 188,869 of PVJD01000779.1, read as the reverse complement.
TCAGAAGGGCATTGTGAAGGCTACAGGATATGGGCCCTCTGGGGCAACTGATTGATATGCTCTGTAAACTAGGTGGCCGGCCCTCCACCAATGGCCCCAGACTCAGCAGGAGCCCCACCACAGCCAAATCTCCAGACTTGCTGGACAGGGAGAAGCACAACTCCTGAGCCAAAGCCCCAACCAAGATGGCAGTGTTCAAGGACCTTCGGGGCCAAAGAAATGTTTGGACTACATCCAGAAACAGCTGGAGCCACATGAGATTATTAAACTGGGGATTCAAAACATCGAGATTGTTCAGAAGAGATGTCTGTTGGAAGTGTGAAGGCAGACAGTCTGAAGGGTACACTAAAGGAGATTGGCAAGTAGGCAATTTCAGCTACCACCACCTTACTTCCTCAAATCCTTCTTAGACTTCTCTTCCCTGCTTAGCTCAAATCCCACCTTCAAGAAGACTCCTCAGAGGAGCCCAACTCAAGATGCTCTCTCCCCTGAATTTGCTTGTTTCTGTACCACTCACTTTTCTGGCAATCACATCCTGCCCCCTCCCCAGCCCATATTTCTTTCATCATTACTTAAACTAGATTCCAAGTTCTTTTAGAGCAAATAAAACAGCCCTTCATATCCTATTAGCTTCTATATTCTTCTTGACTCTTAGAAGGATTTAAACTGTCCATACACCTCCTGGTCATCTATGATGTCTAGCACGGTGTTTTATACACAGATGATATTCACACTTACTTGGCACTTCTTTTTAAATTTTTCAAAAATATGTTTATTGATTTTAGAGAAAGAGGAAGGGGAAAAGAGAGAGAAAGATGAATGTAAGAGAGAAACATTGACTGGTTGACTCCAATATATGCTTGACCAGGAACTGAATCTACAACCTAGGTTATGTGCCTGACCGGGAATCGAACTCCCAAGCCTTTAGTACAGGATGATGTTCCTACTAACTGAATCATGGCAGCCAGGGCACTTACTTTACGCTTTTATTTTGAAGGCCCTACAATGAGCCATCCAAACTCTAAGTGGTAGTCCCAAGGGAAAGCAGTCTCTTCCCAACCCCTACAGGGTGAGAGAAAAAGATGAGAAAGCTTGATTCTGTAGATGGAGAAGCCCCACCCCACCACTTCCCTGAGAACCAGTAATGCCTTCAGCCTTGTTAGGCAGGGAGCCACCCGTCCAGGCCTGTCAAGCATGTGGGCGTGGGTAGGGCCAGAAGTGGTTGTAATGGGGCCGGCATTGCCAGAAGCCAGAGGCCAAAGCCACGGGTATCTTCACTATAGGAAACATGATGCAAAGGCTGGAGAATAGGAATAAACATGGATAAGTCAGCCCCCTTCCCCTCCTGCAGCAAAGGGAAACTCTGCACCTCTTCCAAGGGGAAAAAAAAGGAAAAGGAAAAGAAAAAGCAACAGGTGTAACTACACCCCACATCCAGCTTCCTACCAGCTGAGGATACCCTGGGAGAGGAAGGGTTAGATAGGAACTCCTTAGAAGCCAGACCCAGAGAAGTGAAAGGTGGCAGGTTTTAGGCACTAACTCCTCCCAGGCCTTCACAATCCTGTAATTACAACCAGCAGCTGAATAGCACCTGGCTCAGCAAACACTCCTAAGTGAGCAAGGAGGCTGCATCTCAACTTGCCCTGCCACTTACCTGGCCCAGAATCACAAGACAATGACCAGCTCTACAAACCACTCATCACCACCTCCAACAGACAAGTACTGGAGCCCCAGTCAGAGACAACCCCTCTTCACCTGACCTCACCCATCACTCAATCCCCAAACAGGAGAGCTCCCAGAACACCAAGATCATCTAGGGGCTAAGCCCAGGCTAAAAGTAAGCCCACATGCAGTCTTGTCCCTGTGTGGTTCAAAACCAGCTACAAACTTTTAAAAATAAATCTGATCACTTCCTGAGACCCTCCCTAATCCCTCCAATGGTATCTTACTGCCCTTGGAATTAGGTTTAAACTCCTTAATATGGCTTACAGGGATCCTGATCTTCCCCAACAGACTTTTCTGCTCCAGTGGGTCCGCTTTCACTATTCTGCCTGTCTCTCTACACGCCAGCCATACAGATCTCTCAGTTTCTGCAATAAGCCATGTTCTCTCCCACCTCAAGGCCTTCACATACTATTCCCTCTGATGAAAGTGTCCCCCACCTACACACAAAACCTTTGAGTCTCAGCTTAAAATGTCCTTTCTCAGACCATGCCAAGTAAATTACTAATGCTCATTATATAATCTCAAATATGCATTTTCCTTATTGTCTGTCTAGCCTGATAAAAACACAAGATCTGCCCTGACCAGTGTGGCTCGGTTGGAGTGTCGTCTCGTACACCGAAAGGTCGCAGGTTCAATTCCTGGCTGGGGCACATGCCCAGATTGTGGATTCAATCCCCTGTTGGTACAAGAAGGTGACCAATGGATGTTTCCCTCCCCTCTATCCACCCTTCCTCTTTCACTGAAAAAGCAATGAAAAAACTAACCTTGGGTGAGGATAAATAAGATCTTAAAGGACAGGGCCCATGAGTGGTTTATCGCACTATTCCCTGTGTCCCAACATAATGCTATCTCAATAAATAGCTGGTTGACTAGCTTCCACATTTGGTTCTTGGGGAAGGGGGTGGAACAGGACAATCTCCCCATGAAACCCTCTCCAACCCCAAATGACCACCGAACTGGGATTACAGCTAGATCAAGGATTCTTCCTGCCTCTCCCACAAAGGATAGGCAGCAGCACTCCCACAAAATGTGACCTCTGAGAAAAGGAAGGAAGAGAGGGTGACAGCTCACAAGTTAGGGACCCAGAAGTCATTCTCCCCTGGGCAAGGGCCTGGATTGGTCTACTGGAAGTGACATTACCTGGCAGCCTGCAGCCCAACTCCCACCTGTAGAACAACAACAAAAAAGCTTTCAAGGACTCGGCTTAATTGCTTGAGTTCAAACCAAGTCCTGCTAACCTCCACTCTGGGTGGGAACTTTTAGGAAGCTCTCTGCTAAGGAGTAAGGAGATACCTTTTGAAGCCTATGGAGAACTGAAGGTCAAGAAAAACGATTCTAACAGAAAGAATTCCCCCATCCAATAAATGTTCACCTAGTGTCGTTCTCAAATTGCCTCCAATTTTTCTCATCCCCAGCAAAAATTCCAGACAACCTCACACAATGACCACCCCAATGTAGTATCATCAGTTCACAGGAGCAAGGCTTAGCTGCCTCCTCAAAAGAGATGCTGAAGGAAAAAGTGAGAAAAGTTGAAAGGATTATTCCTTCCCTAAGTTTGCCCCATGTACATATAGACACTCTCCATTCCCCTTGAGTAAGAACGAGGCAGGACTGCAGGCAACCAAAATGCCAGTGCCCGTGACTCACAACCCAGCCCAAGCTGGTCAGGCAGAAGCCGCCACAAGCTCACTCTACAGCCCTTCAACCTCAGCCCTCTACCCTCCCCAGCACATCCCGCCATCCGCACTGAACAGACTCCCGCACTGCTAAAAAGTCCTTCACCTTCCACTGTCTTAGAGGCGCCGCGGACCAAAACAAGAGTAAAAAAAAACCTCCAAGGCTCTGAGCAAAGTTGACTCTAGTAGACCCTACCTTCCTTCCCGGCCAGGGGCCCCCAAGCCGCGTCGGAGATGGCGGGACCCGCTGAGACACACCCAGTTCCCGGCAGTGCGGCTCCAGCGCCGATACGAGATGCCGGGCAGCCTGAGGCGGGAGCCACGTGGACATCCCTCCCAGCCCCAACGTGGACCCGTGGCCCCCCCCAACCCTGAGCCCAATCCACGTGGGTGCCAGGGCCCTCTGGAGGGGGAGGGGAAGCAGACAAGTTCTCCGGAGAAAATCGCTCCCCCCACACCACGTGGCTCCAAAAAGGCACTGCGGCGCGGGGTTAGGGGCAACCCCCACTCGGCATCCTTAGAGGGAGGTCTTAGCCCTCATCTCCAAGTCCAAATCCCTCCCCCGCCCCCATCAAGGGACACATTTCTAACACCAGGCTGTGCCCCTTCGCTGTTCAGCAGGAATAGCCGTAGGGACCTTGCCTCTGGCCACTTCCCACCAGCAAAGGGCCCAGTCCATTCGGCCCAACCTGTCTCCCACAGACACCCGGCACAGACACCGGAGCGCTTCCTCCCTTTCCTGTGGCGTCCACGTGTCACCGCCCGGCACACGCCGCTTTGCTGCCAGCCGCGGGCCGCCCGCCAGCCTCTCACCTGCTCCCCGCCGCTCACAGTGCCCACAGTCCCATACGGCGCTTGGCTCCGGCCCCCCCTCCTGCTGCCGCGGACTCCACCGCCAGGGTCGGGGCCAGGGCCCCCACTCGGAGGCGGCGCGACTCGGTCTCTCCGTCCCCGGCGCGCCGCCATCTTGGCCCCTGAATACCCAGCGCAGCTCTGATAGCCGGCGCCGCCTCTAAGTCGCCTGCCTCGCCCAGCCGGTTGTGGGAAGAGAACTACAACTTCCAGAAGACACTGTAAGACTACGAATTCCAGAAGGCCGCGCGGCGAGACCCACTTCCCCCCTACCCCCCCAACACACTTGCACCGGAAAGAGGGCCGCGGTCTCGCGTGGGATCCTGGGAATAGTAGTCGCTTTAATGGGGCCCGACTGGTACATGTTATAGGCATACGTACTGTAATGCTTAGTGTTTCTTTGTGGGGTACCAGTTGGGGAGCGAGAGGTAATAAAGGGAGAATTAACATTTACGCATCTTTTTATTTTCCTAATCTGTCCAACTGTCGGAACACCCTCTTTTGTCTGATCTCTACCTGCTATATGGTGCATTGCTTTCACTAAAATCCAAGTGTGCCTATGTTTTGAAACAGCACCCCCTAGTGGGCACGCTCACTCCAGGCTCTAACCCTCACCTAATCTCATTCTGCGGCACTACTGCGAATTTCATCTTAAAACACTCCATTCTCAGCGTCTATTCGGGACGCTCAGAAACCCAGGTTGGCGTCTCATTACCAAATGTCCTGCGACGATGTAAACAGATCACCTTTTTACCTTTTTGCTGCCCACCGAAGGCAACAGGTGTTCTCCTGCCTTGGTTTTTCAGTCCGGAGTACTCGAACTTCGAAACACCTTTCATTCCCTATTTTATCCAGGAAAGCCTTTTTTGATCATCCCAGCCAATCGTGTGATCCCTCTGTACTTCTACAGTCCGTTACTATCTACTGTTCACTCATTTACCATTTAGAAGCTACTTCATATTGTTTTCCAGTTTTTTTAAAAAATTGTATTACAAAAGTTTAAAAATCATTTCAAAGAGTGCAAAACTATATGAAGTAAAAAATACACTTGGCCTACAAATTCCAATTCTCCCCAGATTTAACCCTTGTCACCTTCAGTGTATATTCATCCACACTTTTTCTATGAATATAAAAATCAATAGGGTTGCACTTGGTTGGTTGGTTGTTCAAAAATAGAACCATTCTATGGCCTGGCTTGTGTGGCTTAGTGCTGCGGTCCCCAACCTTTTTGGCACCAGGGACCGGTTTTTCCACAGACGGTGGTGGGGCCTAGGGGGAGAAAGAAGGCGGAGCTCAGGTGAGCTTTATTAGCTTGCCGCGGCACACCTGCTGTGGACCGGGGGCGGGGCCGAAGAGAGCTAGACAGGAGGCGGAGCTCAGGAGAGCTACCCTCGCTGTCCGGTTCCTAACATGCCACGGGCTGGTATCAATTCGCGGCCTCTGGGGTTGTAGACCCTTGGTTTAGTGGAGTGAGTGCTGATGTGCAAACTGAAAGGTTGAACCGAAAGGTCGCAGGTTTGATTCTCAGTCAGGGCACATTCCTGGGTTTCCGCCCAGGTCCCTGTTTGGGAGCGCGAGAGGCAATGGTTGATGTTTCTCTTCCTCTCTCCCTCCCTTCCCCCCTCTAAAAAATAAATAAAATCTTAACAAAATAAAAATAAAAAGGATCATTACATATGTATGGTTCTACGACTTGTTTTTTTCTTTTTTCATGTAACATTATGTTAGTTCATTCATTACCCAAATATTTACTGAGATCTTAGAGAGTACCACTTCCATTATATGGATATATCATTATTTAAGTTATATTTATTTCCAGATTTTCGCTGTTACAAATTAAGTTACAGTGAACATTCTTGTATGTGTGTACATGTATATTTGCACTTTGTATACTATGTAATAGTTTCCTCGAAATGAGATTGCTAAGTTAAAGATATGTGCATTTGGAATTTTGGTGCATAGTGCCAAATTGTCTTTCAGGAAGATTGCATCGACATACATTCCCACAGCCTCCACTGGGTACTCGATGGGAGTGTCATCCCAATAAGCCAAAGTTGCAGGTTCAGTCGCCAGCCAGGGTACATACAAAGAATCAACCAATGAGCGTATAAATAAGTGGAACAATTGATAGATGTTTCCCTCTCTCTTCCCCTCTTCCTTCTTAAAATCAAATAAAAATTTATGGGGGTGTCCTGGGTGGCGGGGGGTGAAATAATTGGAACTGTAACAATAAATAATAAAACATTTAAAAATTTTTAGAAATATATATAGAGCCCTGGCTGGTGTGGCTCAGTCGGTTGAGTGTCAGCCTGCAAACCAAAGGGTCGCTGGCTCGATTCCCAGTCAGGCACATGCTTGAGTTGTGGGGCAGGTCCCCAGTAGGGGGCATGTGAGAGGCAACCACACATTGATGTATCTGTCCCTCTCTTCCTCCCTTCCCTTCTCTCTAAAAATAAATAAATAAAATCTTTTTTATATATTTCATGAAAGGAGAGGACCTCTGTTATGGACTGAATTGTGCCCACCTCCGCCCCAGCACCAGGCAAAATTAATATGTTGAAGGGATCTACTTCCAATATGACTGTATTTGGAGGCAGAGCATTTAAGAAGATGAAGTTAAATGACATCATAAAATTGGAGGCCTAATCCAATAGATCTGTTGTCAGAAGACGAAGCGACACCTGCAAGACAGGAAAAGAGGTCTCACCAAAAACCAACCCTGCCAGCACCTTAATCTTGGATGTCTAACCTCCAGAGCTGTGAAAAAATAAATTTCTGTTGTTTAACATATAGTCTGTGCTATTCTTTTATGGCAGCCTGGGCACACTAATACACTTGCCTTTTAGTCGGTTTCATAGTCTTTCAGGTAAATTAGTTTTGTATTCCCAAACAGGCTTTAAAAACCACAAATTGAGCCCTGGCCAGGTACTCAATGGTTAGAACATCGACAGATGTGCCAAGATTGTGGGTTCGATCCCTGGTCAGAGCACATATAAGAATAAGCCAATGGGGAGAAAAAGGGAAAACCAATGAATGCATAAATAAGTGGAACAATAAATCAATGTTTTTCGCCCTCTCTCTATATAATCAATTTCCATTTTTTTTAAAAGCCACAAATTCAGAAACAATCTGTTCACAATTTTCTGTGTAAAATTTCTGTCTTATGAGGGCGACAACGAAGTTTATTTCCAATAAACTTAGAAATAATTTACCTATGAGAAATCAGTAAGAATAGACACATTATAACACAATTCTTCATCTGTGGAAGAAACACACTCTTAAGAGATGACCCACACATGTTGGTGATTTGGGCAGGAATTATGATCATTATTATGGTGATTAGGCTTTGAGAAGATTAATGTTAAAGAAGGAAGAAAGTTGTGGCATTTTTGCTTTGTTCAGCATCTGACAAAACAATGTATTCACCTAAATACAATGTCTGCATGGAATCTACTCAAAAAGATAAGAATATCTCTCTTTTTTAAAATATCTATTTAGAGAGAGGGGGAAGGAGGGAGAGGAGGAGAGAATCATCAATGTGAGAGAGAAACACACCCCAACTGAGGACCAAACCTGCAACCCAGGCATGTGCCCTGACCAGGAATTGAACTATGACCTTTTGGTTTGCAGGATGACTCCCAAATAACCGAGCCACACGGGCTGGGGCATATCTCTCAGGGTTCAGTGCCACTGAGACAGGCGGTGTCGTGGCTGCTACTCTGCGTGGCAGACGCATTCCTAAGGGCCATGAAGGAGAACCTCAGAGATGTAGGCCACCAAATATTGGAACCTCCAATCACACATTCTTGCCTGACTCTATGCTCACCAGACTCATCTGATTATAATAACTAACTTCCCATATCATTTTCTATGGGGAGAAAGAGTGTTGATCAAGTGAGACAAAACTTCAAGTTCACATAATCTGTATTTGTCATATAAATTAACAAATCAGCATTCTGGCTTCTTTGCTGAGTGCCTACTATGTGCCAGGCTCTGTGTTAGGCACTGGAAATACAGCAATAGCAAATCAGACCAAAAAAACAAACAAGAGTAAAAAACCCTCTCTAATGAAGTTCACATTCTAGCTGAGAGACAATCTCCAAGTAAACAGGGACAAAATAATTTCAGAGAATTTTATTAGGTACGATCAGAAAATAAATTGGGTGGGGAGCATAAAAGGTAAAAAGGAACAATTTATGTGTGTGTGTGTGTGTGTGTGTGTGTACACACACATATATAAATTGTATATAAATTTTATATATATAAATTATATATAATTTTTTTAAGAGGGAAAGGGAAAGAGAAAAAGAGGGAGAGAAACATCTCCCGCATATGCCGAGGGGACACCGAAACCTAGGCATGTACCCTGACCAGGAATTGAACCTTCAGCCTTTTGGTTTTGGGGACAACACCCAACCAACTGAGCCACACCAGCCAGAGCAAGAGGGAACAGTTTTATAGAGTGTGATCAGGTAAGGACTCTGAGGTGGAGATATATGAAGTAAGATCTAAATCACAAGGAAGACCTTGTGATTCAAAGGACATTCTGGCCCTGGCTGGTGTGGCTCAGTGGATTGAGCTCCGGCCTGCGAACCTAAAGGTCACCAGTTGGATTTCTGGTCAGGTCACATGCCTGGGTTGCAGGCCAGATCCCCTGCTGGAGGTGTGTTAATGTTTTTCTCCCTTCCCCTCTCTCTAAAAAGTAAATAAATATAATCTAAAAAAAAAAAAAGACATTTCTGTGTTAAGAATAGCCAATGCATAGGCTCTGAAGCAGGAACACATAAAAGGAAGACCAGTTTACCTAAAGAGTTCTGGGAAAGAGAGGGAGAGGCTTCCGGCCAAGATGGTGGCATAGGTATGTATGCTTTGCCTCCTCACACAACCAAAAGAAGGGCAACAACAAATTTAAAAACAAAAAAACACCAGAATTGCCAGAAAATTGAACTGTGTGGAAGTCCGGCAGCCAAGGAGTTAAAGAAGAAACATTCATCCAGACTGGTAGGAGGGGCAGAGATGGGTAGGCTGTTGGCGAGGATGCGCAGCAAGGTGGTGGACTGGGTGGGCATGCAAGGAGGTGTCTGGTGAACCAGGCAGTCCCGTATTTGAGTGCAGATAAGCCAGGAGGAACAACTGGGGAGCAAGACAGGCTACACAACCCAGGGTTCCAGTGTGGGAAATTAAAGCCTCAAAGCATCTGTCTGTAAAAAGCTGTGGAGGTTGCAATGGCAAGGGAAACTCCCAGCCTCACAGAAGAGTTTGTTGGAGAGTCCCACAGGATCCTAGAATGTACACAAACCCACCCACCCGGGAATCAGCATTAGAAGGGCCCAGTTTGCTTGTGGGAAGCAGAGGAAGCGACTGAAAGCCAGTCGAGAGCCAAGCAAGCAGCATTGTTTCCTCTCTGACTTCTCCCCAGCACACAGTACCACAAGGAAGCAAAGTGGGTTGCCCTGCCCTGGTGAATACCTAAGGCTCTGCCCCTTACAATGTAACAGGGACACCAACACAAAGAAATATGGCCCAAATGAAAGAACAGATCAAAACTCCAGAGAAAGAACTAAGTGACGAGGAGATAGCCAACCTATCAGATGCAGAGCTCAAAACACTGGTAATCTGGATGCTCACAGAAATGATTGAGTACGGATGCAAAATAGAGAAAGAAGTGAAGGTTACAAGTGAAATAAAGAAAAATATATAGGGAACCGATAGTGAAGGGAAGGAAACTAGGACTCAAATCAACAATTTTGAACAGAAGAAAGAAATAAACATTCAACTGGAACAAAATGAAGAAACAAGAATTCAAAAAAATGAGGAGAGGCTTAGGAACATCTGGGACAACTTTAAATGTTCCAACATCCAAATCAGAGGGGTGCCAGAAGGAGAAGAGGAAGAGTAAGAAATTGAAAACTTATTTGAAAAAATAATGAAGGAGAATTTCCCCAATCTGGCAAAGGAAATAGACTTCCAGGAAGTCCAGGAAGCTCAGACAATCCCAAAGAAATTGGACCAAAGGAGGAACACACCAAAACACATCATAATTAAATTACTCAAGATGAAAGATAAGGAGAGAATCTTAAAAGCAGCAAGAGAAACGGAGACAATTACCTATATGGGAGTTCCCATCAGACTATCAGCTGATTTCTCAAAAGAAACCTTATAGGCAATAAGGGGCTGGAAAGAAGTATTCAAAGTCACGAAAGCCAAGGACCTACATCCAAGATTACTCTATCCAGTAGAGCTATCATTTAGAATGGAAGGGCAGATAAAGTGCTTCCTAGATAAGGTAAAGTTAAAGGAGTTCATAATCACCAAGGCTTCATTATATGAAATGTTAAAGGGGCTTATCTAAGGAAAAGATCAAAATTATGAACAGTAGCCCCAGCTGGTGTAGCTCAGTGGATTGAGCGCTGACCTGCAAAGGAAAGGGTCACCAGTTGGATTCCCCAGTCAGGGCATGTGCTTGGGTTGCAGACCAGGTCCCCCATGGGGGGCACGTGAGAGGCAACCATGCATTGATGTTTCCCTATCTATCTCCCTCCCTTCCCCTCTGTCTAAAAATAAAACAAATAAAATCTTTTTAAAAAAACTATGAACAGTAAAATGACAACAAACTCATAACTATCAACAACTGAACCTAAAAATCAACAAACTAAGCAAGCAACTAGAACAGGAACAGAATCACAGAAATGGAGATCACATGGAGGGTTATCAGCAGGGAGGGAGAAGGGGAGACAATGGGGAAAAAGGTACAGGGAATAAGAGGCATAATTGGTAGGTACAAAATAGACAGGCGGAGGTTAAGGACAGTATAGGAAATGGAGAAGCCAAAGAACTTATATGTACAACCCACGAACATGAACTAAGGGGGGGAAATGGTGGCGGGAGGGGGGTGCAGGGTGGAGGGGGATAAAGGGGAGAAAAAAATGGAACAACTGTAATAGCATAATCAATATACTATACAAAAAAAAAGAAAAGTGGGAGAGTAGTATCAAATAATGCTTAATGTGTGTTTAATTTGTGTGAGTCATTCTCCTGAATCTGATTAATTATGATTCACAGAATCTCCAGACCTGCAACACTGAGGACCAGCCCTGGTGAGTTGGAAATTCCCAAGATGGCCTCCAATAATCTCTGCCTCCTATAATTCACACTTTTATGTCAGTCCCTCCCATATTACATACCGGTGTTAATCTGTGTGACCAATAATACAAGGTGGAAGTAATGATATAGCACTTCAAATTTTAGGTTATAAAAAGACAGTCTTTCAGCCTAGGTACCTGTTCTTATGTTCTCTTTCTCTCTCTCCCTCTCTCTCTCTACTCTTTCCCTCTCTCTCATATCTTACTCTACTACTCTACTGAAAGCAATGTGCCATGTTGTGAGCAGCCCAATGGAGAGTCTCATGTGGAAAAAAAATTAAAGCCTCTGTCAGTGGACTGAGCGTTGGCCTGCAAATTAAAGGGCCTTGGTTAGATTCTTGGTCAGGGTACATGCCTGTGTTGTGGGCCAGGTCCCCAGCTGGGGGCATGTGAAAGGCAACCCATTGATGTGTCTCCGGCACTTCGATGTTTCTCTCCCCCTCTTTCTCCTTCCCTTCCCCTCTCTCTAAAAGTAAATAAATAAAATCCTAAAAAAAAAATTGAAGCCTCTGCTTAACAGCCATTGAAGAGCTGAGGCCTACGAACAACCATGAGAGTTAACTTGGAAGCAGATTCTTCAACCACAGTCATACCTTGAGATGGCTGTACACCTGGACAACAGCTTGACTCCAACCTTGTGGAAGACCCGAGCCAGAACCACCATCTCAACCACTCCTGAATTCCTGATTTTCAGAAACTGAGGTAATAAAAGTTTATTGTTTTAAGATGCTAAATTTTAGAGTAAATTGTTACCCAGCAGTAGATAATTAATATACCTGAATTGCAGTTATTTCACCAGGTAGCTTCAACCCTAAAGCAATGTCTCTTTTAGTGCTTTATTTTTAGGCTCAAACAACCCGCATTTGAGGAATGGTTTACAGTCTTCAGCTTGTTGTCACATATCGTAGAATTTTTGCAATATCCCTGGAGGAATTGGAAAAGCAGGGATCACTATTCTCATTATTCTGAAGAAGAAATTGGGACTAAAATAGGATTAAGCTGCCTTGGCTGGTCCCGATACCCCAAGACTGCAGTTCAGTCCCAGGTCAGAGGACATATAAGAATCAAACAATGAATGCATCAATAAGTGGAACAACAAATCAAGGTTTCTTACCCCCTTCCTCTCTTTCTCTTTAAATCAATCGATGAAAAAGAAAACAAAGGGTTAAGCCATTTGCCCTGGGCCCACAGCATTGTTTTCTTTGGCTACTAGGTTCCTAAAGGGTGTATCCTTCATTGTACTAAGCAGTTGTTTATGGAAGGAGACACTAATAGGCTTTGCCCACTGGGTGGGAATGCCCTGAAGGGTGGGGATCTTTTTAGAAGAAAGAACTATTACCAAATATCTTTAGGCATGAAAATCACCTGGAGCTTTTCTTTCTTTCTTTTTTCTTTAAGATTTTATTTGTTTATTTTTAGAGAGGGGAAGGAAAGAAGGAAAGAAACATTGATGTGTGGTTGCTTCTTGTGCGCCCCCTACTGGGGACCTGGTTTGCAACCCAGGCATGTCCCCTGACCAGGAGTCGAACCAGTGACCCTTTGGTTCGCAGGCCAGCATTCAATCCGCTGAGCCATACCAGCCAGGGCTGGATCTGTTCTTTTAAGATTTTATTTATTTATTTTTAGAGAGAGGGGAGGAGAGAAAGAGAGAGAAACACCCATGTCAGAGAGAAACATCAATCGGTTGCCTCTCCCTACGTCCCCAACCAGGAACCTGGCCTGCAACCCAGGCATATGCCCTGACTGGGAATCAAGCCAGTGACCTTTCAGTCTGCAGGACGACGTCCAGCCCACTGAGCTACACCAGTCGGGGAAAGAGGAACTTAAAAAAAAAAAAATTTACTGATTGATTTTAGAGACAGGGTGGGAGAGAGAGAGAAAGAAACATCAATCTGTTGTTCCATTTATGTATGCCTTCATTGGTTGATTCTTGTATGTGCCCTGACTGGGGATCAAACCTGGCAACCTTGGAGTATTGGGACAAACTTCTAACTGAGCTACCTTGGCCAGGGTCCCTGAGGAATTTCTTTAAATTTCAGATTCCTAGATCCTTTTCCCTCTCCAGAGATAAGATCTCTTGCATCTGAGGATGGGGCCTTCTACGTATTTAACAGGTTTCCTGGGAGTTTCTTATGCACTTTGAGAAAGTCTTTTGGCAGAGAAATGAAGAAATGGTGATGGTAAATGGTGATGGTGATGATGATGACGGTCAATGGACAGTCATCTCTTTCTCAAGGGAGAAAGAGAAAGAAGTCATGTGTTGAGGGAGGGGAAGAGAAATCCTATCACATAATTCTTATCATTCGACAAATACAATAGGACACATATTAGGTTCTAGGTACCCTGATAGGTGCTGGGGACACAGCCATCAGTAAGACAAATATCATCTACCATCATGATGGAAGAATATTTATCCTTGAAAGACCAATGCAAGTAAGAATTTGAAGGAGTTTCAAGGCTAAAAGAAATGTGGGAGAAAATAGAGAAGGCCAACGTTAAGGTCAGGAGAGGGAGTTGGATGGGACAAGTTCTAGGGGTTGGAAGAAGCAGGAAGCCTACCTCTCCTGGAGTCAGAGCCTAGTCAGTTGCTTCTGCTCTCTGTCTCTCTGTGGGGCTGCTCTTTCCGTTTTCTCACCTCACCTCTTCTCAAGTACCTCCCACTTTGCTTCATCCCATCCAGAGTCCACCTTGTACTAATAAACGACATTTAAAAATACTGGAATGCCAGCCACTGAGTTGTTCACTTTAAGATGGTTAATTTATGTAACGTGATTTCAACTCAGAAAACCCCCCAAAACTGGGTGTTCATATCCATCCATCCAAATCAGCTAAGCCATCCTTGCTGGGTAGCTCAGTTGGTTAGAGCATCAGCCTAATAGGTCAAGGTTGCAGGTTGATCCCTGGTCAGGGCACATGCAAGAATCAACCAATGAATGCATCAATAAGTGGAACAACAAATCTCTGTGTGTGTGTGTGTATCTCCCTCTCTTCCACTCTCTAAAAAAATCAATTAAAAAAATTTTTTTTAAATTCAGTTAAGCCTGCTATCCTCCAGGACATGGTAATTAAATTATAGACTTTCTGCATAGGCTCACTGCCTTCCTGTCACACCTCAGGTCTATCTGCCAGGCATCCATGACTTCTCTTCCTATTTCTGCCTGCAGCACAGTTCCCAGAGCTGCTCCAAAGGTGTTCTTCTCTCTCTCCCAGGGCCTAGTCCATACTAGAAGGCAGGGAAAAGAACTTAGTGCTTAGCTGTGTGACCTTGGGCCAGTTACTTAACCTCCCTAAGCCTGGTTCTTCAAGGAGCTGAAACCACCTATCTTAATGACTCATTCAATGGTCATTCAGATTTTTAAAAATTTTATTTTAGAGAGAGAGAGAGAGAGGAAAGGAGAGAGAGAGAAATATTCATTTGTTGTTCCACACTTATTTATACCTTCACTGGTTGATTCCTGTATTCTATGTGCCCAGACTGGGGATGGAACCTGCAACCTTGGTGTATATGGTTGATGCTTTGACCAACTGAACACCCAGCCAGGGTTTTCTTTTTGTTTCTTTTTTGTAAGATTGTTTTTAAAAAGATTTTATTTATTTATAGACAGAGAGGAAGGGAGGGAGGAAGAGAGGGAGAGAAACATCAATGTGTGGTTGCCTCTTGCATGCCCCCAAGTGGGGACCTGGTCTGCAACCCAGGCAGGTGCCCTGACTGGGAATCAAACCAGTGACCTTTGCTTCGCAGGCCGACGCTCAATCCACTGAGCCACACTAGGCACAGCAGATTTTTTTTTAAGAGTTTTTTTATGAGTTTATTTGAGATAAATTGAAGGACAATTGCCAGGAAGCAAAATCTGATACTCCATGTGAGATATTTTCTTAAAGGCAACAGGGTCACTAGATTAGCTGGAGTGGGAGTGGGAGAGGTATCTTCCTAGAGATGAAGCTGGAACTGAAGTTTAAATGAGGTATTAACTAGTTAGTAGGTAAAGAGGAATAAGAATGGCTTATAGCCCTGGCTGGTGTGGCTCAGTGGATTGAGTGCTGGCCTGTAAACTAAAGGGTCACTGGTTCAATTCCCATTCAAGGCACATGCCTGGGTTGCAGGTCAGGCCCCCAGTAGGGGGCACACAGGAGGCAACCATATGTTAGTGTTTCTCTCCCTCTTTCTTCCTCCCTTCCCTTTTCTCTAAAAATTAAATAAAATCTTTTTGGGGGAAAAAGAATGTTTTATGGACAAGTCACATTTATTAACCTCTCTAAATCTGTTTTCTTACTTGTTCAATGGAGGTAATAGCACCTTCTTCCAAAGGTCATCAGGAACAGTAAATGGGATCTCAGGGTGTCAAACACCTAGTACAGTGCCTGGCACATAGTGTATATAGTGTATGCTCAATGAAAGCTGTTTTTTCTTCCTTCCATCCTAACTTCCACAGGTGTTAACACAGAAGAAGGGAACCTCAGATTCAAAGGAGGCAAAGTCCCCTACATAGGGTAGACTGTAAATCCCTTTGTCCACCCAGGTACTTGGTGATTACTGTGGAATCTGGCCAAGCTAGTTGTTTGGAATGAGTGGCCTTAGGGATAAAGTGGACACAGGATTGGGGGAAGGCAAATTCATGAAGAGCAGAGAGCGAAAGTGGTCAGGGCAGGTAACCCCTCTCCCCGACTGTCTCTTTAATCGTCCAGCCAATCCAGCCCACAGCTCTTGAAATAACAGATAACTTCAAAGAAAGCAGAAAGGGGCTAATGTATATTGAGTACTGACTACATGACTGGCCCTTGGTTAGGTGACCGGCCATACATTGTCTAATTTGATTCTCACCAATTACAGAGGATAAAGCCGGAGGGTAAAGCTTAGAGTGGAGAAGTCAGTTGTCCTATTTGCTAGTGAGGGGCAAAGCTGGAATTCAGCCCTAGATACCCAGAATTCCAGGTTTGGGTTCTGTTGCTTTAGGTTCTCTTTACTCCCTCTAGTGCTGACTGCTCTCTGGGGGAATATGGGGAGGAGGTAGTCACAGGCAGGGGATGCTGTCAAGGATACCTGTATAAGTGTGGATGGCTTCAGTCCCTGCCCCTCCCTTCCCCACTGCGTCTAATGAAGGTGAGGATAGGGAGCTGGGGTGGGGGAATCCACAACGTAAACGGGAATGCTGGAGTATGTGGCTGAGCTCACAGCTCCCCTCCCCCATACTCTCCTAAGTATGGGGGAGAGGGTCCCCATACCTAGGAAAGCCCTCTTCTCAACCCTCAGATCCTCATCCTCCCATCATTTCATGCTTCCTCAGAAAAAGGTAAGGTGGAGAGCAGGGATCTTATAAACACTTAAGCCTCCACATCTGTAACCCTCCCCCAGCCAGTCAAGCCAGCTGTGCAGACTCTGGGAAGGAGGAAACCTTCACAATCAATCCCATCCTAAGTAACAAAGGGGAGCAGGACCCCCTACCCAGTCTGAGCCACATGTCCTAGGGAGGAGGACACCAGCTCAGGTCCCCAGTGGCAGCTACTCCTGGAGCCCACCCTGAAGCTTATGGAAGAGAAGCTAGCAGCTGGGGACTCCCCAGAAGGGAGGGGGCCAACTCTTTTCCAGACGGCTCCCCTCCCTCTCCCTGCTAATAGATATTTCCTGTTTATGAAGCAGCCAAGGCTGGGCTTTTGGGAAGGGACGGAGAAGGAGGAGAAGGAGCCTCCCCCCACCCCTACCACGGCTGGGTTGGGGAGTCCTTGAAGAGTGCCTGAAGGTTGGGAGGCTCCTCCCTGGGGAAGGAGTGTTCCTTACATTGATCATCCAGATCATCCTTCCACATACCCCACTCCCACAGTGGCCAAAGGCCCTACGGGTAGGGGACACCGGAGGGGGTCTGCTTCGAGTTCTCCCCACTCTCCAGGCCTTCAAAGGAGAACGGCTTCCAGGCGAGGGGCGGGAGGCAGGGGGCGGGGTGGGGGAGGCCGAGACTGGACGTAGAAGGGGGGAAGGGAGGAGAGGAGAGTGTCTTGACTGATGAGTCAGAGCCTGCAAGGGGGAGAAGGACAGCCTGCTGATTCCCACCTCCCCAATCCAACGAAGCGGTCATTTCGCTGCCCCCCTCCCCCCAAGAAAACGCAGATCCTGAGCCCTTAGGCGGGGGAGGGCGGGAACCCCACTTAATTAACCCTTTTAGCTCTAGGCCCAACTGGTTTAACAGGCAAGGGAGGGGTGGTTAATTTAGAGAGGAGGTGAGTTGAAGGGTTGCTACAAGAATTAGGATAGTGGTCCTTTCTCCAACCAGGTTGAGATGGGGGGCGCAAACAAGGGTCCAGAGTAAGACTGCCGTCTCAACAGGGAGCATGGGTGGGGGTGGTGGGGGGCAGCAGTCCCTTTTCCCTCCCAATTCGCTGCTGGGGTGGAGAAAGAGCTACACCTCACAGCCCACCCAGGCTCCGCCTCCCCCAGTCCCGGCTCCCGCTCCGGCTCGTCTACGGCTCCGAACTCAGGGGCGCTGCGAGGACCGACACAGAGTGCGAGGCTTCGCCTCCTATCCCTCCCCCTCGCCCTCCTTCTCTGGGGTCTCTGCCTCCATCTCCTTTTTTAAAAGCTGCGTCACATGCTTGCTGTTCCTTGAACGCTCCCGGCCCCTAGCCGCCCGCCCGCCGCGCGGCGCACGCACGTCGTCGCTCGCTGCGCGCCCGCCCGGGTCACTTTGACACCGCTCTCCCCTCCCACTAGCAGGCAATTAGCATATTAATAAAGCCCGGCCCATCCCCGCTAAGGCCAGAGAGCGGGCGCCTACGATAGCGGGAGGGAGGAGAGGGAGACGGGAGCGAGCGGCGGCGGCGGCGGCGGCGTTGGCAGCGGGAGCTCACAGACACGCACACGCGCACACACAGACACACACTCGGGGGACGCACACCCGCGCGCACACACGCAGAGGCAGCTCGCCTTCCTGCCTGGCTTCCTTCCTGTCTGCTCCGCGCCGGACAGGCTCCTTGCTGCAGCTAGGGCCCGCCCGCACAGGGCAGAGGCCGGGCCTGGCCGGGCCGGCGGCGAGGGCAGCGGGGACCGCAGGCAGCGGCGGCGGCTCATGCCCGGCTTGTCCCCGCGCGGGGCGGGCACCGTGACTCGGCTGGGCCCCCAGCGGCGGGCGATGTGAAGATGTCAGTGGGCTGTGCCTGTCCTGGTGAGTGGGGCGCACGGCCGCCCGGCCCCTCCCTCCCTCACCTTCTCCGCGGATCCCTCACCCCTTGTTTGGCGAGAACTTGTGTGTGGGGCGTCGATGGCATGGCGGAGGTAGGGGGCTGTGAGGGGTATGCGGGACCTTAGTCGGGGGGAGGGTTTTCCCCAACTGTGTAAATGCGCAG
Source organism: Mormoops blainvillei (assembly GCA_004026545.1). Taxonomy (NCBI): domain Eukaryota; kingdom Metazoa; phylum Chordata; class Mammalia; order Chiroptera; family Mormoopidae; genus Mormoops; species Mormoops blainvillei. The sequence goes on along the minus strand of PVJD01000779.1, from coordinate 170,139 downwards.
CAGCCTGGAGGCACGGGGAGGGG
>PVJD01000779.1:0-170016 GCA_004026545.1 Mormoops blainvillei | reverse complement strand
AGGTCATTATAGAGTTGTGATTGGCTGGTTTGGGTTGCCCCCCCCCTCCCTGCTGCCTATTCCCTCTTAGAGATCCTGTGACACCCCCCTCCAGGCTGTTTCTGAGGGCCGTGTTTGGGGGGAGGGATTAATTGGGGCCCATCTTCCCCCCCCTCCAAAATTTCCTGCCTGTTGCCAGGGAAGGTTGGCTCTCTTGAGGGACAGGAGGTACTCTGGGAGGGGGCAGATAATTGGGCCCTAGGGTCTGGCATCGCCGCCCTCGTAGGAGAGGGAATGTGGCCGCCCCAGGCAAGCTAGGGACTAGAGTGATTTGTGGGAGTTGAGTTGAGGGGAGCAGTGCTTGACCCCAAAGTGAGAACTTGAGAAGAACTTAGGCTCAGATTCCCGCCTCCCCCAAACAGAGCCCTTGCCAGTGACAGCCTGGATCTGAGTTCTTTCCTGGGGAGGGGAAGGCCCTCCCCCTCTGCCTGGAGGAAAGAGAGAGGCCATGTGATTGGAGAGGTAGTTTTCAGAGAGCCTCAGAACACTGTCTATCCACATACCCAGGACTCTCCAGGACCCTGAGTTCTTACTTTCTTTTTTTCTTTAATTGACTTTTATGGAGAAAGAGAGAGAAAGGGGGTGGATGAAGGAAGGAAGGGAGGGAAAGAGAGAGAGAGTAACATGGATTTGTTGATCCACTTATTTATGCATTCATTGGTTGATTCTTTTATGTGCCCTGACTGGGGATCGAACCTGCAACCTTGGTGTCTCTGGTTGATGCTCTAACCAACTAAGCTATCTGGGTTCCTGAATTATTTGCAGGCCCCCCTCCTGTCCCAGGCTGGAGTTAGCTTGCTTTTCTTCTGAAAGTCAGTTGTCCCTGAATCTAGCCTGGTTTGGGCGCTTACTCCTCTAGATTCCCTGCTTTCTGAGAGGCCCATACCCCACAAGTGCCCCCCCCCGCCCCCCTTCAGTCCTCAAGGGAAGCTGCCAGTGAGGAAGCTTCCTTGAAAATCATGTGACCCAGGCCAAGCTGGTCTGGGCACACACTTAAAGTGCCTGCTGTGGCAGATGTTTAAGGGGCCCAGGGCCCAGAGGGAGGGCTAGTAGAGCCTGAGAATCCTGGAATATCTGGGTGTGGGAACCCCTGGCTCCTGCTGCAGAGGGTGGGGGAGAGGAAAGAGTTTACTAAGCTGGAATCCTGCCTGGCCTCATCATTCCTCCTCATAGCAGCATGGTGTGCGTATTTGCGTATTTTCTTTAAAGAACTGCTGCATGCTGGGTACCTTGTTTGTATCATCCATGCTGTGTGTCCACCGCATGGCCTGGATCCTCCACTGCCACACATGAGCATAGCAGAAACTAAGGCTCTGAACAAGCTAGGGGCCCAAGTCTTACATTTTGAAGCTGATTCCTACTAATAGTGGGTAGGAGGTGTGTAGAGGGGTTGTCGGGCTGGAGGGAGATGAGAGGTTGGCCCTGAAGTTGAGGCAGGGTGCCTGGGTCCAGAAGAGAAGGGAGAAAATTTCCTCCTCAGCCTGTCTGGAAGCAGCATGGGGACAGGAAGAGGACCTATTCACAGGGTGTGTGTGTGTGTGTGTGTGTGTAGGGACATCTTCAGTCAGTGCCCCAAAAGGGATGTTCCGTTTGTGTGTCTAGTGGCCTGGTTGGGGGAGAGGGGGCAAAAGATGGCTAAGAATGGAGAATCTTTTTACCCAATGTGAAGAAGTCTTATGAATTGATGCCACAGAGGATGGATGGAGGTTAGACTTAAAGGAGAACCACATGCAGAAAGGCTTGAGAGTGGCCTGTGGGGGGTGGGGGGGAATGGTAGGAGTTGGGTAAGAGAGGGGACCAGGCTTGCATGGGTGGGTGGGAGCACATGGCTGAATACAAGAGCGTCGTGGCAGGATATATAGTCTAGGTCCAAAGACCCCCCACCCCCCAACTGGAGCAGCCCTAGGGTGGGCGCCCAGGCGCCCTGGCAGGCCGCCCGCCTGCTGCCTGCCTGCCTGTCTGAGGCTCTCCTTTGTGCTCTGCTGTCTCCCAGCTCCTCCTCCTCCCCCAGCCCAGCAGAGACAGCACATGCCCCACACATGTGACTGAGGGAAGCCAGAGCACACACAGACCCACACACATGCACACAGAGAAGGAACACCACAAGATATACACATAAACACACACCCAGCTCCCATAGTGCTCCTGGGGTGGGGTATAGCTTCTGGGGCTTTGGTCAAGAGCAGATAGAAGCTCTGCTAAGGGACATCACCCTGGGTAGGGCAGGTTGCTGAGGGGGCCAGGGCCTGTCTGGGGCAGCATGTGGCTCAGAAGGGTTAAGGCAGGGAGGAGTAGGGGGAGGGGAGGAGGCAGCAGTGGTGGCGGCTGGGAGCCAGGAGAAGAGGATGGCAGAGCGCCAGGCCAACGGGAGGCCGGGCACAGACAAAGGAAGGGGGGCAGGCACACTGGAGGCCTGGGTCAGGGAGCCCCAGGGGCCCGGGCAGGGGGCAGTGCTGGTACCTTATCCTGAAGGCTACTGCCCTTCAAAGTCCTCACCTCCAGGAGGGGTGCTCTCCCTCTACTCTTCCCTCATCACCTTTGTCATTCTTTGAAGCCCCCTGTTCATCCCCACCCCAAATATTAGGGCTAATTCATACTTGGTCTCTTTAGCTGGACCTCTTCTGCCCCTGTGCAAGTGGGAGAATTAAGTCAGAACACAGAGAGGGGCAGACTTGCTAGAGAAGGAAGTAGGAGGGGGCCCATTTTGAATGATATGCCAGAGTCTTGGTACATCTCTTGTCTTGGTATTTAAGGTCTCTTCTCCCCGAAATTTGAGGAGACAGACTGGGTGGGGGTTCTGCGCTCTGAATTGGGAGAGGCAGAAGCCAGAGCACACACCTATACCCTTTCCCACGTAGACAGTCATTTTGGGGCCTGGAGTGGCCATTCCTTGGAGAGGGAGGAGAGTAGGAACCACTGCAATGCCCCAGGGCAGGGCTTGGCTGAGTGAGGTTAGAAATCCAGGACCTCAGGCCCTTCTGTCTCATTCTAACCTGTTCTAGTTAGGCTACTATTTGGCCCTATGTGCTGTAGGGATCTCTTGAGATACTGCCTGTGAACGCACTTTGGAAAGTTTAAAGGCACTAAATGACAGGAATTGTCAGTGGGGGGGGGTGTTATCTTAGAGTTGGGCTGTAAATTTGGGTCAGTGAGAATGTCTCAAGTCCTGGTGTAGGTAGTATGTTGCAGGGTCTGGTTGAATGTCAGAGATTTTGATACGTGTGTGAAAGCCTGGGTGTATCAGGGCCAGGCAGTGATGGAGGATGGTGCACAGGTTTCAGGAAGCATAGTAGTTTATGGGCTTAGTCCCTGGGTAACAAATGATCAGGATGTGTATGTAATAGTCTGTCACAGGTTCAGAGGTATATAATGTACTTTTGATGTGTATGTTGGGGTCGGAGGCATGCATGTCACTAGTCCCAGTGTGTATGGAAGTCATGGTCTAACATAGACTGTGTATGTGTGTACATCTTGAGTTTGGGTTTATTTAGTTTGAGGTATATCACTGGTTGCAGTAGGTATCAGGTACTGATTTATGTGAAAGTGAGATGTGTTACTTTTATGTGGAAGATGTTCACAGAGCCAGGCATAATATTATTACTGCACAGTCAACTGCTGTATGTGTCATTAGAAATCCTGTCATGGGGCAATGAGTGAATATGGTGGGGATGGGTAGGGAATAGGAAACGGCAACTCAATCTGCAATGAAGCAGGAGATTAGATGCTGCCCCCTTCAGTGTGTGTGTGTGTCTGTGTGTGTGTGTGTGTGTGTGTGCGTGTGTGTGTTTGTGTTTCTTTTTTCCTCTCTGTTTAGGGAGTAGGGCCTGGACTCCTACCCAAGTTTTAGAAACACCCCCTCTCTTGGGAATCCCCCTTTGCATTGGAGAAGAGGCTCTATCCCAGTAACCACATACCTTTTTTCCTGGGGTGATGGGGAGGTTTCAGCAGCAGACTAGGCCCCTTCTGGGGACACTTGGTTGGGCAAGTTTGCCTTCCGCAGCTCTGACAGCGACTCTTTCCCTGCACCCACGTGTCTCCTGTGGTGGTGCTGGTGGCGGAGGTGGTGGTGGTAGTGGTGGGGGAAGAAGCTTCCTGCTAAGGCAGATCTAAGTCAGAGCTGGGATCTTAGCTGGGTTGGGGGCCCAGGAACCAGGAGTGTCCCCCTCCCTCCAACCAGTTGTTTATAGGCTGAAGTCAGAGTGTATCTCTGTCAAAAATAACCCCCTGGAGTCTCCCCGCAGCTAGCTGCTCTGGGATTTCACCAGGGGCTGAAACCCAGGGCAAGAGAGATTTGGGGCACGTTTGGGAGGTGGTTTGAAGATACTGGGAGTCTCCAGAGAGGAGAGCACCCTCCTGCATCCCTGCCTGTGGCTGAGCACCACACCTGGGGCTGGGAGCGAGCATTTCAGTTCCTGGCCCCCACAGGCCTCCCCTCCATCCAGGTCTCTCCAGGCCCAGTCTGTTTTGTTTCCATCTCTCCATCCCAGTCTGTCCCAGTCTCTGTCTCTCTTTTGTTTTTCTCAGCAGTCCTCCCTGCCTGCCTGCCTCTCTCGCTCCGCGCCCTCCCTCTTTCCCTCTTCCTCTTCCCTGGCTGGGAGGGGGCGGGGCCGGTGGGGGCAGCTCCACCCTCTGCCCGCCCTGGGGCCTCATTCTGAGAGGCTCCGTGAGCAAGCAGGGAGGGAAGGAAAGAAAGGGAGAAAAGGCTGGGAGCTGGTGGGCGCTGCGTGTGTCTGTGCGTGTACGATTGTGAGTGAGTGTGAGTGCCGGGCCCTGCCAGGTCTGATACCCCGGCGTAGGGGCCTGTGGCCTGGGGAGGGCGGGCGGGCTGCTTGGAGGTAGAGGCAGCGCGAGGCGGCGGCGGGTAGAGCCGAGGAGGAGGAGGAGGAGAGAGGAAAGAGCGGAGCAGCCATTGTTGAGGGAAACCTTGCAAACAAAGAAGGCTCCAGACTCCCCGCGGCCCCCCGCCCCCCAGGCCGGCCCCCTGGCCCCCGGCCCCCGGCCCTGTGGCCATTGTAACTTTCCCCCGGGGCTGTGGCCGCCGCGGGGCAGGCCAAGGCTGTGCGTGCAAGTCTTTGTGCGGCCCACGGAGTGGAGCTCCCAGCCAGGCCTGCCCGTCCCACTCGGGACATGAGCGGCTGAAGTTGGCCCCCCCTTCAGTCCTCACCCCTGTCAGGGCCCTGGTGGGCTTCAAGTCGCTCCCGCACCTCTCCTGGCCCCCTCAGTTCTCCCAGGTAAGTCTGGGCACCATGCAAGCCTGTAGGGGGTGGGTAGAAGGTCCTGGGTCTGGCCCTGGCCTGGTATGCTGGCTGGGGGAGAGGTGCCTCAGCTTACAGAGGCCAGGGCTTCCAGGCCTGCTGACCTCTGGTCAGCCCCAAAAGGGAGGCAGGCTGGTTACCATGGAAATGCCCAGCTGGAGGTGCCCCCATCAGCCTGCCCCAGGATGCAGCTTCCATCCTAGGAAAACTTTACTAGTTCTGGGCTCTTCCTCTCTTCTCCTTCCTAAGGGCTCCCAGATTGCTAGACGTGGGAGGGGGGCTATGTCCGACTCCAAGGCTGGATGACACATCCCTTTCACCCCCACCCCCTCTTTTCTCCCTCTACCCCTGCTGCTGAGGACAGGCAGCCACGGGGACAGATGGTCTGGGTGATGTTCCCTCCCCTTCTCTTCTCACTCCCAAGCCCCTGTGCTGGGGCTACGGGGAGTTGCTGTGCCTCTGGAGAGATGCTGAGGGGGTTTTTTGTGTCCATTCACTGGAGGTGTAAATAAAGGCCCCACAGCTTTGGATTTTTGCCCCTCAGAGCTGTTACCCAGGCCCAGACAGTGCCTTTCAGTTCACTAGTGAGAGAAATTGAAGGTCCGAAACTTCTTTCAGAATTAGAGAGGAATCCAGGTAGCCTGCCGTCCTTCTTTTTAGGGTCTTGAGCCGGCTCATTTCTTTAAGTGGCCCTGAAACTGAGGGGCAAGGGCAGTAATGCTTTTGGGGGGAGGGTGGCCTAGTTAGGCCCAGGTCTGATCATCTAGACTCTTGGGTTCATTGCCCAGGCCTGGCCTCTGGTGAGCTGCATGAACTGTGGCTTCCTATGTGGCCTTGGTCTACCTGTCTGCGGAGTAGGGAGACTGGGGGCTGGGTAGAACCGTCTCTTTCCTGAGGACACAGGCTCCTCATTCAGTCCAGACAGGCATGTGAAGGCTGTGTGTGCTGTGCTGGGAGCATACGGATGTGGCCTGCGAGAGCTCATGCATGGGGCCTGTTTTGGGCCCACTGATCCTGCCTGGGGCTGCTGGGTTCCAGCCCTTGGCAGGCATGTTGGGGCGAGCTGAGGGTAGAAGCCTGCTAAGCAGGATGAGGCACACGCGTGTGCAGGTACACACAGGCTCTGACTCTTGGCACTTTCAGGGACTGTGTGGTGTAGGCCTCTCTGGGACCCTCCTTTTGCCCATATTGTGAGGAAGGTTCCCTGGGGAGAGAATTAAATGACACACATTGGCACAGGGTCTTCCTTTGTCTCTTCCCCCTAAGGAACAAAGTAGATTTTGTCCAAATTCGGGAGGAGACTGAGACACAACCAATACAGCTACCCTTCCAAACGCAGTCAAGCTTGGGGACATGAGCAAGCAACTGTAACTGGGGTCAGGATCTTTGGAATGGTGCCTCAGTTTTCTCTCATCTTGAAGGGTGGGAGAAAATATAGCACTGCACAGGTACTTGGCTTCTACCCAACTATGAATATAACACTTCTTCCAGTCAGGTAATACAGTACACCAGGAACTGCATGCTTCTAGGTGAGGGGAGAGGGGACACGTGTACATGTGCAGATACAAGTAGAGATCCCTGTCTAGTTACCACTTGCCTCCTAGACTGAGCCCCCGTGGAGCCTAGCCTCCTTCTCAGGCCTCCTCTTTTCCTTCTGTAAGTAGAGTGAGATCCAGTGGAGGCCCCTCTACCTTCCCCCTGCACTGTAAGTTTTAGAAGACAAAATGGGTTGAAGCTTTGGGTTTCTGGTTTAGAGACAATGCTAAACTCGTGGTGGGTGTGGGAGAGGGGGTTGGGCTGATAAGGGAGTGGCCGTTAGTGGGGTGGGGGGTCAGAAGGCCCAACTGGTTATCTGGTGGGCTGCACCCAACAGGCACCCCCTCCCCCCTTTATCTGTCTATCCCCTGCTCTCCTGAGACCCTGGGTGTGGAGGAGGGGCAGGGAGTTGGCCAAATCCCCTTCTTTCACAATTTGATCTGCAGAGGTCAAAAGAAGGGTAGAAATACTTAAGGATATCGGAATCAGAAGATCTAGGCTCAAGCCCTAGCTCTATGATCTTGGCAAGTCCCCTTGAGCTTTTAGTTGTCTCATCTGTAAAATGGGAATGTTACAGCTGACCTCACGATGGTTGTGATGATTGAACAAAATAATGTACTTGAGCCCTGACTAGTATGGCTCAGTGGGTTGGGCGTTGTTCTGCAGACTGAAAGGTTGCTGGTTCCTTTCCTGGTCAGGGCACATACCTGGGTTGCGGGGCCAGGTCCCGCTGATTGGGGCATGGGGGCGTGCAGAAGGCAACCAACTGATGCTTTTCTCGCACATGGATATTTACCTTACCTCTTTCTCCCTCCTCTCTCTCTAAAAATAAATAAGTAAAATCTTAAAAAACAATAGTGTAGTTGAAAAGTAGGTTTATTAAAATTAGATTCTAATGTTTGGGCATTTAGTTTTTCTACGGTACTGGCATTTCTTCCCAGCTTCGATTCTGTCATCCAGGCCTCAGTCACATGAAGAAATAAGGTCTTGGGTATTGGGACTGGGCACTTCTAGTTTCTTAATAAAACAAGATTGGAGCCAGATTTAAAAGCCGAGGTAGGTGCTCCTTAGGGTAGTGCCCCTCCCCTACTTCTCTCTGGTGGCTTCAGAAGACCAGTCCCTGTTCACCCAGTCCAGCTAACTTCAGAAGAGCTGCCAAGAGGAACTCAGGTCCCCCTTTTTCCTGTCCCTTCTAGGTTGTTCCTCAAAGTCATTCAAGCTGTACTCGCCGAAGGAGCCCCCGAACGGCAACGCCTTCCCCCCCTTCCATCCCGGCACCATGCTAGATCGGGATGTGGGGTGAGTCTTGTTCACTTCTCATCCCTTTTCCAGATGGGATCCTGCCTAAAAAGGGGAGGGAGTGACATCCCCCAATAATTCCTGTCTTCCACCCCCATTCTCATAGCCTCTTCCCTTACACAGCCCAACTCCCATGTATCCGCCTACATACCTGGAGCCTGGGATTGGGTAAGTGGAGTCAGTGGAGTGGGAGGTACTTTCCATTACATGGGTGAAGGCAGAGGTGGGGAGTTTTGGGGAGGCTCTGCTCCTACTAATCTCCCTTTTTTACTTACTCCAGGAGGCACACACCATATGGCAACCAAACTGACTACAGAATATTTGAGCTTAACAAACGACTTCAAAACTGGACAGAGGTATCCAGAGGAAGAAGGAGGGAGAGGGCCTTCTGGGCATCCCTGTGGGATGTCTTCTGACACAAACACCTCTCCCTGTGCTCTTAGGAGTGTGACAATCTCTGGTGGGATGCTTTCACAACCGAGTTCTTTGAGGATGATGCCATGTTAACCATCACTTTCTGCCTGGAGGATGGACCAAAGAGATATAGTGAGTGGCCTCAGGGGGGTTCCGCCAATTCTGCTGTGGGAATGTATACCTCCTCTGTCCTTCCAGGGCCTGGGACTGTATGCCTCCTGTGTCTTTCCAAGATCTGGGAGTGCGTATTTGTCCCAGGGTGTCTGTTTTGGCAGGGGTAGCGTCTGCCTGACCCTTTCTGAGGTTCTGCTGTTCTGAAGAGTTTGTCTCTTCTCTACAGCCATTGGCCGGACCCTGATCCCACGCTACTTCCGCAGCATCTTTGAAGGGGGTGCTACGGAGCTATACTATGTGCTTAAGCACCCCAAGGAGGCATTCCACAGCAACTTTGTGTCCCTCGACTGTGACCAGGGCAGCATGGTGACCCAGCACGGCAAACCCATGTTCACCCAGGTCAGCAATCCAGATGGATGTGGAATGCTGAAGCACCTGAGTTTGGTTCCCTTCCTCCTTCCCAAAATGTACTCAGCTGTTCCCCGGGGAGGCATAATGGGGCGTGGCCAGGTAAGAAGGGAGGACAGGCGTGCCACAGCACACAGCAGGCATTTACTGAGCTTTTACATGACCACATTCTGGGCTACAGGGGTATGTATACCAGGAAATAAGAGCCTGCCCTCACAGAAAGCTTATAGGAGATGAGTGTATCACTACCTACCTGGGAGAGGACAGGATTGGTTAAGCATTTCTACTCTGTATGTGGGTATGTGTGAGGGTCAAGGGTATAACAGGTATGTGAGGGGGTGGTCAGTGTCGGTTACACACCCAGATTTAGTTGCAGGTGGCAGAAGTATATATGGCAGGGGAGTTGTGAGCAAATGCGGAACAGGTATACTTTCATGTATGGGGAAGGGGGCAGAGCTGTGACATCCCTGTCTCCAGGTATGTGTGGAGGGGCGGTTGTACCTGGAGTTCATGTTTGACGACATGATGAGGATAAAGACATGGCACTTCAGCATCCGGCAGCACCGGGAGCTCATCCCCCGCAGCATTCTTGCCATGCACGTGAGTGTGGGCAGAAACCAAGGCGAAAGGGGAGGGCAGACAGTGGGAAGGGTGGAATAAGGTCTCTCATGTCCTGACAGTGACCTTAGAGGGTTGGAGTATCTCCACTGGAAAAATGGATTTAATAATAGCTCCTCTTCACTTTCAGGAGTGTCACAGGCTCAGATGATAGGGCAGGTGAGCAGATGCAACCCAGGTGCTAGTATCCTTGTCTTTCTCCCACTCTAGGCCCAGGACCCCCAGATGTTGGATCAGCTCTCCAAAAATATCACACGGTGTGGGCTGTCCAATTCCACTCTCAACTACCTCCGAGTGAGTCTGATCACTCAGTCTCTGCCCCCTCCCATTTGACTGAGCTCCATGTCTCTCCCCTAACAAGCTCCCTCTTGGTCTCCCCACAGCTGTGTGTGATACTCGAGCCCATGCAGGAGCTCATGTCCCGCCACAAGACCTACAGCCTCAGCCCTCGTGACTGCCTCAAGACCTGCCTTTTCCAGAAGTGGCAGCGTATGGTAGCACCCCCCGGTGAGTGCCTTGCACCTATACCTGCTCTTACCAGGATCTGATACCATCCCACAAGGCTGTATCTATTTCCTCGTGAAGCCCGTTCCTTGCTCTTGGGTGTGCAAGACTGGGATCAGGGTAGGCTGAGGCCCCTTAGGAGCCAGAATAGGGATCCAGGGGCCCAGGACCCTGCCCCACCTGAGTATCCTTTCCCTGGCACAGCGGAGCCCGCCCGGCAGCAGCCCAGCAAACGGCGGAAACGGAAGATGTCAGGGGGCAGCACCATGAGCTCCGGGGGCGGCAACACCAACAACAGCAACAGCAAGAAGAAAAGCCCAGCCAGCACCTTCGCCCTCTCCAGCCAGGTACCTGTAAGCATCTCGGCTTTCTTCTCTCTTCTGGGCTCCCCCACTGCTGACCCCTGACCCTTGACCCTGTCCCAGTGTGAACTCACCAGCAGGCAGAGAAGCAGAGGCAGTTTTCCCAGTGTACTCTTCCAGGATGGGCTGCCTCCAATCACTGATGAGAGTCCTTGTTAGTCACATGTATGGTTGTGAGCACACAGACTCAGACATAGCAATATAGATATAAAGGGACAGAGTTAGCCATGAGAACATACGGACGTTCAGGGCAGACAGCTTGGGAGCACACAGGCCATCAGAGACATAGACACTCACTCACAGAGGGACCTGCAAGCCTCACTTTGTGTGAATCTAGACTACATGAACATACACGTGCACACACTTCCCTGTTGGTGTTTTTGATCTGCTCCCTCTCTTACATATGGACAGAAGTTTAGGAGCCCCCTAAAATTTTGGGGAGATGGACTAGGGAGGTAAGGGAGTAGATTGACTTCTCCCAGAATCTAGTGGATGTGCATTATAGAGCGTGATGCTCTGCAGTCCTTCAGTGGGAAGGATTCCAAGGGCTAAGGGTGTCAGAGGAGTTGATGCTTTAAATTGGGGTATGAGAAGGGGGTGGGGGTGTTGAGTTTTCTGGGTGGGTATTGGGGCTCTGGGGGTTTCTGCTGCCCTGGGCTGGGCGAGCCCCTGCCCCGATTATGTTTGGGGACCTCCGCCACTCTCAGGATGTGATGGTGGTGGGGGAGCCCACCCTGATGGGCGGGGAGTTCGGGGACGAGGACGAGAGGCTCATCACCCGGCTGGAGAATACCCAGTTTGACGCAGCCAACGGCATTGACGACGAGGACAGCTTTAACAACTCCCCTGCCCTGGGCGCCAACAGCCCCTGGAACAGCAAGCCTCCATCCAGCCAAGAAAGCAAATCGGAGAACCCCACATCACAGGCCTCCCAGTAAAGGCTTCACCAGGGCCACCCAGCGCTCTGCCTGCCCCATCCCTTGAAGTCCCAGGGAGCAGAAGACAGAATGAAGAGACTGAGCATCTGAAATGGGCAGCCTCCATCCACCCACTTCAGGGAGGAACTGGACTCGCTGGGGGCAGGTGCCAAGATTTGCCCCGCAGTGGCTCTGGGCTGGGCCTGGCCTCTGCAGAGCCTTTTGGGGGAAGGAGGTACTCATGTGGATGTCTGCGTGGACCCTGGGCCTCTGAGACATGTCCTGACCACCCCCCAGAGCATTTGCCTCCATCCTTACCCCAGGTTCTGGGTTCCCCATCCTCCTGACTCTACCCCCTTTAAGCCCGGGGTTGTCTCTCCCCACAGCCCTTAGGGACTTAAAGTTGTGGGGCTTGGTTGAGTGCCCTCCCCCAGACCCGCCCCCTAGGTGGCTGGTAGTAGAGGGGCAAAGCTCTGGGCTCCTCCTCTCTTCCATCACCTATCCCAGCTCCAAGTTTTTAAAAAAATAATATTATTAAAAATATAAGTTAAAAAAAAAATCACTCATGTCCCCCCCCCCCCCTTCCCCTAATTAAAAGTCAGCTACCTCCCTTTGCCTGGCAGATGGGGGGTTTAGGGCCCAGGTGGAGGTGAGCATATGGGTAGGGTAGGGGGGTTATACGTTACCATTTTATATAGTTTGAGAGCTTCAGACCAAGGAGACACTTCGCTATCTCTCTTCCCTTTTCCTCTGGGATGATTGGAGTTGCGGAAGGCATGCCGTGGGGTAGGGGGCCATTGATTTGTAACAGCTCCCAGCTGTTGTCTCTGTTTCCCCATCCTCCAGGACTCTGGCCTGTCCTCCTAGTGCTTATAACTCCCTCAGTCCCAACGCTGCCCTCCCCGCCTTCCCACCGTGTGTATATTCTTTACAAGTCCTCCACTAAAGCAGCTGACTTGGATGGGGGAGGGGGAGGCTCCCTCCCTCAGGGAGTGTGGAGGGAAGGAGCAGCCTTGTTTGTCACTGTGTTTTTTGTTTTGTCTCAGTTGGGTAGGCATGGGATAGGGGAGGGGTTCATCCACTCTCTCCAGTACTCTCTTCCTCCAGTCCTGAAATTACGTATCTAGTCCTCCCCTGCCCCCCACAGAGGGGAAGGAGCCATTGAGGATGCCCTGCCTCCGAGCAGGGAGCAATAGTTCTCTGTTCCCCATCCGAAATAGAGGGTATTCATCTCCCATACCCCCTCTAGTCCTCGTTCTCACAGAAGGAAGGGAAAGCAGCCGGATCCTCAGCTGTACTTCAGTCGGACACGTGGAGGCTCTGGGCCCGGGGTGAGGCCAAGAGTCGGGTCCCATGCATCTGGGCCCAGCTCTGGCTTTGTTGCCTTTTCTGGTGGCGAGCTCCAGAAGTGTTAGTACCACCTATCTTCCCGGCCTTTCTTCTGGATTCTGGGGCTCTGTACACTGTTTCCTTCACTCTAGTTGCCACTGCTGGAAGGGTGTTGTGTCAGGAGCTGAGGGAAGGGGTGGGGAAGATGGATGGCCCACCCCAACTGTAATGCCTTTTTTTTTTTCCCTCCATTTGAGTCATGTATGGTACCGATCAATAAAGAGACTTTTCAGTTTGAGTGTGTCTTGGTTGGTCATTGATGCCCAGTAATGACTCAGCCCAAGACAGTCTTCTTTTCCCCTCCTTCTTGGAATCCTAAGACCAGTCACTGGGGAGGAGGTATGAATTGGATTTATGGATTCCCTTTCCCTCCCATCTACATTTCCCCTTATTCTTCTTGTGTAGCTCTTGAGGTGTCCCAGCCTGGCCCCTCCCCCCTCAAAAGTTGACTTCCCACCCCACCCCGCACTGTTCCTCACTCCTGTCATGGGGTTGCTAGACAGGTGACGCGCCTGAGGCAGGGGTCCTGGGATAGCTCCTCCTGGATTAGGCTGTTGGGATTGGGGTGGGGAATGGCGTCCTTGCCTAGGAGGGTACTCTGAAGGAGCTTTGGTGGTCAGAGTGCCTGGGAGGCTCAGTCAGTGAGATTCCTGCCCCTCCTGGGGAGACCAACCAGCCCAGCTACCTAGGTGGGGGAGTCAGAGAGTAGCTGGATTGTTTATCTCCTTGCTGGCTTTGGGTGAGGGCATGGAGGGGGAGAGGAGGATGCCGAAGAGCTGTTGCTGGGGGGCAGCCTGAAGCTCCATAGAAAGATGGAACGAGGAATAGGACGCTTTTTAGTCTCCTTTCCGGGTAGCAACTCCCCCCTCCCCCAGTCTCCTCCCCCGCCATTTAAGAAGATTGGCAAGACAGGGACACCCTACTGTGAATTGGGGCTGGGGTCTTGGCACCTACAAAGCCCCCTACCCAGTTTCCCTCATTTTCGTCCCAGGCAGGGAAACCTGAGGCCTCAGACTATTTCCCCACTAAGGTCTCTCTGGGTCTGAAGTAAGGCCTCATGGACCTACGCCTCTCCCCTCACCTCCCAGCTGGTAGAAGAAACCAGAAGACAGCACTTCATGGCCCACCCTGCCCCCTCTCCAATTCAGCAGTGACCTTGGCCCTGCTGCCAACCCAGCTCCTTCTCATTGCCCCAGCGCCTCAGGACCCCAAGGCCTGCCTTTGCACACACACAAACACGCCACTCCTCCTCTGCAGGCCTGACCTGACTGAAGGACATTTACCAGCCAGCTGCTACCACCACCTCCCCCTGGGAGTGCTAGGTAACACCTACTTGGAGCATGTCTGTCCGGTATTAGGTGTACATCTGGCCTTTTTGCCTGTGTGCCAGTGTATGTATGTATGATTGCTGAGCTGGGAGAGGGCTTAGATATGTGTATGTAATGGAATGTATACATGTGTGAATATGTATGTGGGATAGTATATGCAATTGTTTATGGTATGTGTCTTGGTGGATTCATCCATTCAGCTGATAATCTCTGAGCTCTCTTCAGGTGCCAGGCCCAACTCTAGGTGCTAGAGATATGGCTCTGAACAAGGCAGAGAAGGCATGATTGCTGGGTGTGAGTGGGAGGCTACAAATACAGAGGTGAGGATGTGTTGTTGAATGCATGGCTTAGTGGCATGATTATATTGGGTTTGGGGGCTGCTGGGGCAGCAGTTGTGTGACTGGTTTGGGCATTTGAAGGTTCACAGTGTGTGTGTGTGTGTGTGTGGTGTTTCAGAGGAAGTGGGAGTCCAAGAAAGGTGAACTACCAGTCTTGGGCTCTGCCCTCCTTGGGGAAAGGGAGTATGTCTCAGAGACAGGGGGATATACTTTTTGAACTCAGGAAACATAGTGGCCAGCAACTTCCTCTGGATCCCCTAGATCTGACCCCTAGATCTGACTCCTCCCTGTTTGCCCCAGCAAGCTCCCTGAGGAAGGCCCTTGGTCAGGAGGCATTGGTAGGGCAGGGGACGGGAGGCCCTTCAAGGCCATCATGTCCCCTGTTCCCAGGTGCAGGCGAGGGCCCTACCCCAGGTCTCAGCATGATACTGAAAAATTTGTTTTAGCCCAGCCAGAACCCACTGCAGACTCCGTAAAGCCCCAGACTCCCAGCTCAGCCTGGGTTCAGTTCCTCCTTCCTTGTGTTTCCTATACCAGCCTGACTGCCAGGTCCTTTTTTTAGGACTCCTAGTCTAGTTCAGTACAACCTCCAGCCCCTCTTAAATTTAACACCCTTAGCCCTCTCCAGCCTTACCCCAAAGGTAGGACGACAGCCCAGCCAGCCTAGCCCAGTTCAGTCCGATCTCACGTCTTATACCCTAAAGTGAAAAGTTCTAAACTACCCTCCCAGGGTCTCCCCACATCCTCTTCTTTTTTAAAAAGATGACAAAGTAGGGCCTTATTTGGGGGATCGGTAAAGGTGAAGGTATAGGGTTAGGAGCTACAGCCTGGATAAAGGGAAGCCAGGGAGATTAGGGGCAAGAGGTGCTGAGGATGGCCCAGGTATGTTCTGGGCCAGGCTGAAAGAAAGAGAATGTGTAAAAAATTTTGAGTCAGCGGCCCCCTACTTCCAAGCTGAATTTCAAAGATGCTGGTTTTGACCCCTGCTGGGCACAGCTTCCAGTGCCCAGAATGCTTACAATAACTGTCTACCATGTGGCCACAGCCCCATTCTCCCAGCACCCACCAATGAGACTCCTCCCCACCCCCACGCCGAGGTTTTCAATGAAGCAGACCAGGAAATGGGTGGGAGACCACACACCCTGCAGTTCTTAACTTGGGGAGTGGAGGAAGATGAATAGAAATGGAAGCTGACCCACACCTCCAGCTTCCTACTCCAGCCTTGGGAAGGTGCCATTTTCCCATCTAAACGCTGGATTACTCCCCTCCCTGCTGCCTCATCTCTCTGCCACCAGCTCACCTCTCTAGGAGGAGAACCTGCAGACAGTCCCAGGAGAAAAGTCCTCAAGAGGGATAGGGGGGGAGAATCTTTTCCCCACTGCCATCAAACAAATAAGCCTGTCTGGAGGAGGTGGGCATAATTTCTCTCTCCTTTGGGGTGTCCAATCTTTTGGCATCTCTGGGCCGCAGTGGAAGAAGAGTTGTCTTGGACCAGACATTAAATACACAAACACTAAGGAAAATTGATCAGCAAAGAAAAGGTTTTAAGTAAATTTACAATTTTGTGTTGGTTTGCATTCATAGCCATCCTAGGCCACATGTGGCCCGCGGGCTGCAGGTTGGAGACCCCTGCACGTCATGTACACAGAATTAGATTAATCATAAACTTTGTTCATGACACACTCTTTTTAAAAAAATATACTATTGGAGGTTTTAAAAAAGATTTTTATTTAATTTTAGACAGGAAGGGAGGGAGAAAGAGAGGGAGGGAAACATCAGTGTGTGGTTGCCTCTCATGCGCCCTCCACCGGGAACCTGGCCTGCAATCCAGGCATGTGCCCTGACTGGGAATTGAACTGGTGACCCTTTGGTTCACAGGCCAGTGCTCAATCCACTGAGCCACACCAGCCAGGGCTATTGGAGTTTTTAAAAAAATTGATTTTAGAGAGAAAGGAAGTGCGGGGAGAGAGATATATCAATTTATTGTTCCACTTAGCTGTGCATTCACCCGTTGCTTCTTCTATGTGCTCTGACTAGAGATCAAACCCGAAATCTTGGCATATCTGGATGATGCTCTTAACCAGCTGAGCTATCCAGCCAGGGTCATGACACACTCTTTTAATTGCTCCATGCACAGGACACATTTATTTACTACCAATACTGTTATAAGAACTCATTAACATGAAAGTAAGACTTAGGTAATAACTAAAATCTAACTGATCCATCCCCTTTTCATCTTTTCCCAAGAGTATCCATCATTCTTTTCTCCTTTTTATTTGTTTTTGTTTTTGCTCCTAGTTTACTTCTTTTTTGTGTGTATATTGTATTGATTATATGCTATTACAGTTGTCTCATTTTTTCTCCCCTTTATCCCCTCTGCCCTGCACCCCATCCAATCAACATTTTCCCACCACCACTTCCCCAGCCCCACCCCTCCCCACCTCTCACCCTCAATATTTTCTTCTTTTAATATATTTATTTTAATTATATGTATTCCTAAAAATTTATTTTAAAACAGTTATTTATTTTTTTACCTTATAAAGGAATACTTCTAGTAATTTTTGATAGCTTATTATTTTTACTTCATATTATGTTACTAAGATTCATATTGTTACATATTGCTGCAATTCATTCATTTTGAGGGCTGTGTAACATTTCATTGTGTGACTATACCATCGTTCTTCATTCTCTTGTCACTGGCCATTTGGATTTTTTCTAGGTTTTTGCTCTCATGAAGAGTACTTATATGATGTTTTTATTCCTACTTCCTATCTTACATTACAGAGTTTTTCTTGGTTATATGTTTAGGTACAATCTCTGCAAACTCAGGTTCCCACCTCTGAAGCCCAGGCAAAGAGTCTGTCTTGGGTTAACTAGAATTAAAAGTTCAAACACTTACTGAGTACCTGCTATATAAACTACTCTGTTCATCATTCATTCAGTCGGTCAAACTCAAGCTACATTCAGTGAGCATCTGCTATGCTCACTACATGCCAGGAGCTGGAGATAGAACAGTGAACAAGACAACATGGCACATACAGTTGGGTGGGGAAACACTGAACACATGGTCACATACACATGTAATTACAATTTAAGATGTAACTGAACAGTGCGGCATAACCGTGTAATGCGGAGACCTAATTTAAACTGGTATGTTAAGGAAGGTCTCTCAGATGTTCCTGCTGAGACTTGAGGGTGAGGAGGAATACTTAGCCAGGTGGAGCAGGTAGAGGAAACAGATCCTTATGCTGGGAAGTGCTTGACGGGTTAAAAGAACAGAACACCAGAAGGTTCTGAGCCTGGTGAGCAGGAGGAAATGGTGGCAGGAGAGAGGCCGAAGCCAGATGAGACAATGCTGTGGTGTCGAAGATGACAATGATGAAAACGATGACAGTTAATGTTTATTCTACACCAGATTTTGTGAGGAATCCTTTGTATCGGTGATCTCATTAAAAGCTGACTATAACTCTATGATGTAGGTACTGTTATTATCTCTCATTAGCAGGAGAACAGTGGCCCTTTAGGCTAGAAATGGGGAATCTAAGAGCCAGCTAGGCAAGTAACTTGCCCAAAGTCTTGGAGTCAGCAAAAATATTGAATTATATCCAAACATAATGGGCTGTCACTGAAGGGGCTAAGGCAGGTCACAATTAAAACCTGGTCCTGACCTTCCAGAAACTCCCAGAGCCAGGGAAATCAGACCCGGCCACAATCTGAATAAAAAGCACACATCAAGGAATAGGATGAAAATGAGCAAAGTGCCCTGGCTGGTGTGGCTCAGTGGACCGAGTGCTGACCTGCAAACCAAAGAGTCACAGATTCAATTCCCAGTCAGGGCACATGCCTGGGTTGTGGACCAGGTCCCCAATGGGGGGCACATGAGAGGCAACCACACACTGATGTTTCCCTCCCTCTCTTTCTCCCTCCTTTCCCTGCTATCTGAAAATAAATAAATAAATAAATAAACAATAAAAAATTAAAGAGCAATAGGAAGAGTCAGTTTTTTAAAAAAATAAAATAAAATGGACATGGTTGCTATAGACCTATAGGAAGAGAAATTTGTTTTGACCAAAGAGATCCAGCAAGCCTTCTTGCTGAACGTGAAATTGACTGTGCTTGTCCAAGGGAGGTGGACCTGTAGCAAGTAATTTTGGCAAGGACCAAGAGACACTAAGTAGAGGACCGACAGACATTCTAGAAGCTTTAGGGGAGGTATTGAAGCAGGAGGGTCCAGGGAGAAGACAATTAAGCAAGCTAAGCTGTAGCAGTAAAGGATATACTGTGGAAACTTGCGGTGTCAAGGGAAGGAATGGTGGGTACATTGCTGGATGAAGGGATCAGTAAAACTGCCTTCCACAGTCTTCCTAAATAGTAGAGAGTTTTGAATGACATGCTGAGAAGTTTAAACTTAATTTTATAGGGAGTAGGAAGCCACCAACATTTTTTGAACAGAGAAGTGACCTAATTAGATCTGTTTTTAAATAAGATTAATTTGGCATAGTGTATAGGACTGCAGAAGATGGACCATTTAGGAGGTCATGAAGTAAATGTAAGCAAATATAATTTGAAGAAAATAACATAGAATAATATTCATCAGCCTTCTAGGAATATGTGTGAGGAGGATAAACTTGAAAGAAGAAATTAGAAAGAAAATAGTGAATTTCACCTTGATAAAAGAGTGATCAATTTGACTACATACCGACTAAATTTACAACTTTGGTAAGTGTGTGTATGAAAAAAACAGCCCTGATTGGTGTGTGGCTCAGTTGGTTGGGCGTCATACTGCAAGGCGAAGGGTCACCAGTCAGGGCACATGCCTAGGTTGTGGGTTCAGTCCCTGGTCAGGGCGCATGCGAGAGGTGGCTGATTGATGTTTCTCTCACACATTGATGTTTCTCTCCCTCTCTTTCTCTTTCCCTTCATCTCTCTATAAAAATAAATAAAATCTTAAAAAAAAACAACAACTAGATTTCCACTCCCTCCCCCCCAAAAAAGAAAGGCAGGCACACTGGGAGATATATTTGCAGCAAATGTGATGACTTACAATCTTTTTGTATAATTAATTCATGCAAAATAGGTTTAAAAGAAAGAGGCTCCTCAAGACAAATGGGTAACGGACAATTTCAGAGGAGGAAGTTCTAAGAATAACATAAAAATACAGTAAACAAGTGATTGTATATTAAAATAACATAGCTATTTTTTGGTTCATTAAATTAAAAGATATTTTCCCTATTAAGTTAAAACATATGTAATTCACATACCATACAATTTACCCATTTAAAGTATACAATTCAATGGCTTTTAGTATATTCATAGTGTTGTTCAACCATCACCACAAATTTTTTTTTTTTAATCATCTACCCAAGGGTATGTTTTCATTGATTTTAGAGAGAGAGGAAGAGAGACAGAAAGAGAGACATTGATATGAGAGAGAAACATTGATCAGTTTCCTCCCGTACGTGCTCTGACCAGTGCCCCAACTGGGGATTGAGCTTGTAACGTAGGTATGTGCCATGGCTGGGGATCAGACACACAACCTTTTGGTATACAGGGATGACACTTCAGCCAACTGCAACTGAGACACCAGTCAGGGCACCACAACCTATTTTAAAACATTTTCAACACTTCAAAAAGAAAATCCATACCCATTACCAGTTACTCAACAATTTCCCCCACTATTACTCTAGGCAGCCAGTAATCTACTTTATGTCTTTATAAATTTGCCTATTTTGGACATGTTATATAAATGGAATCATACATATGTGTTTTTTTATGACTAGCTCCTATCACTTAGCAGAATGTTTTCGAGATTTACCCATGTTATAACATGTACCAGTATTTCATTTCTTTTTATTGCCAAATATTTCACTGTATAGATAGACTACATTTTATTTATACATTTATCAGCTGATAGACATTTGGATTGTTTCTACTTTTTGGCTGCTATGAATAATGCTGCTATAAACATTCATGTACATATATTTGTGTAGACACATATTTTGATTTTTCATTGGTAGATACTTAACAGTAGAATTGCTGGGTCATATGGTAATTCTATGTTTAACATTTTGAGCAAATGCCAGACTTTTTTCCAAAGTGTCTGCACCATTTTGCATTCCCATCAGAAATGTGCAAAGACTCCAATTTCTCCATATCCTCCCCGACACTTGTTATCATCTGCCTTTTTTATTACAGCCATCCTGAAGTATGGGAAGTGGCATCTCATTATGGTTTTTATTTGCATTTCCCTGATGACTCATAATGTTGAGCATCTTTCATGTACATATTAGCCACTTGTATACCTTTGGAGAAATGTCTGTTAAGATCCTTTGCCCATTTAAAAATTTTTTTAATTGATTTATTTTTTGAGAGAGAGAGAGGGAGAGAGAGAAACATCGATTTGTTGTTCCGCTTATTTATGCATTCATTGGTTGCTTCTTGTATGTGCTCTGACCAAAGATTGAACTTGCAACCTTGGTGTACTGAGACAACACTCTAGCCAACTGAACCACCCAGCCAGGGCCCTCTGCCCAGTTTTAAATATCTGCCCAGTTTTAAATTGAGTTGTGTTTATATTGAGTTTTAATGATTACTTTTATATTCTAGGTACAAATATTTTATCAGATATATGATTTGCAAATACTTTTTTCACTCTGTGGGTTGTCTTTTCACTTTTTTGAGGGTGCCTTTTGGAGCATAAAAGTTTTAAACTTTGACAAAGTCCAAATTATCTAGTTTTCCTTTTGTTGCTTGTGCTTTTGGTGTGTTTGGTAAACTTTGTACTGAAGTATAACATACAAAAAAGTACACATATAATAAACGTACAACTTGACAAATTTCCTAAAACTGAATGTACTTTGTAACCAGTGCTGAGATCAAGAAGTAGAACATTATCAGCTCCCCAGAAATCTTTCTCATGACTCTTCCCAATAATTTTCTTCCCTCCAAGGGTAACTGTTGTCCTGATTTTTAACACCATGAATAGTTTTGCCTGGTTTTTGAAATTTTTTATTTATGGAGTTTAGAGAAAGAGAGAGAGAGAAACATGTTTGCTATTCCACTTATTTATGCATTCACTGGTTGATTTTTGCCTGTGCCTTGACCAGGGATCAAGAACCCACAACCTTGGCATATTGGGACAATGCTCTGTCCAACAGAGCTACCTGGCCAGGGCTAGTTTTGCCTGGTTTTTGTTTTTGTTTTTAATTGATTTGAAGGAGAGAGAGAGAGAAACATCCATATGGAGAGAAACATTGATTGGTTGCCTACCATACGCACCCCTGACTGGAGATCAAACCCACAACCTAGGTATGTGCCCTGATCAGAATTGAACTCGCAAGCTTTTGGTATATGGGATGATGATCCAACCAACTGAACCACACCAGCCAGGGCTAGTTTTGTCTGTTTTTGAAGTATGTCAACAAAATCATACTTAAGAGGAAAAGATTTTCTTTTTTTATTGAACTTATTGGGGTGACATTGATTAATAAAATTATATAGGTGTCAGGTGTACAATTCTATAATACATCATCCGCGTATTGTATTGTGTGTTCACCACCCCAAGTCAAGTCTTCTTCCATCACCATCTATCACCACCATACTTCCTCTTCTACCTCCCCTACCCGCCAAGAGACAAAGGCTTTCAATGACCTTACCCAGTGCTGGGAAGAATGTGAAGAGACTAGAATCTCATATCCTTTGAGTATTCTCTCAGAAAAGCAACTCGTGTTAATGTACACACTAATTGACCCACTAATTCCATTTCTTGGAATCACAGCATTATTTACACTACAGAAAATTTGGAAACCCCAGAAGGGGATAGATTGGAAAATGGCTTGGTCAACTATGAGACATCCTAACAATGGAATGCTACACAGTCATCAAAATGATGTTTACCAAGAGGTTAAAAGAATGTGAGAAAACACTTATGATAAATGTTAGCTGAAAAAGTATGATGAATTATAATACAAAGTAACTCCAATTATGTAAAGGAGTCTATTCATAGGAAAAAATAAATGGGAAGAAATTACAATGGTGGTAATAAGATGATAGAATTCTAGGTGGATTTTTCTTTGCCATTTTTCAAATTTCCTTTAATGTACTTATGCTACCTTTATAACAACAAATACTAAGCATAAAAATGAGACAGAATCCTGGTGGCAAGTAACAAAAGACCTGAATGAGGGCCTTTGTGGTGGGTCTAGGGAAAGGAGGAATAAAGATACAACTTGGCAGTTTTCTGAATCTGAGGAGTAGGTGGGTGGGAAGGATGGAAGGCAATGCTGAGATTTGGAGGAAATGAGAGGTGGCTGGTGCTGTGAACTAACATGGGCATCTCTGGAGTAACCACAGCACAATAGTTCAGAACATGACCCCTTGCTGTAGACGTTGCTGTTTTGAATCCTGGCACAACCTTTTATATGTGGGTGACCCTGAACAAGTTATTTAACCTCTTTGAGCTTGTTTCTTCATCTCTACAATGGGGACAATAAAAGCCCCTGAATCGATCATAGAGAGTTTAGTAAGTTCAGAAATAGTCCTTCTACCTCCTGTCTTCCAGCCAGCTCATTGCCAAGAGGTTGAATGCTCCAAAGTCCATAGGAATGGGAATGGATGGGACCCTGAAGTGGGATGTGTGGGAGGATTGGAGTGGAGGAATGGAGAGTTAGGAATTGGAAAACTGCAAAATAAGTAAGCTGGTCTAGCAGTAAAGAAGAGAGGCTCTGGAACACCCACCCCATCTGAGCCCTCCTGTCCCACTCGATATATCAGGATGCTTTCTGGATGGTGTAAGGAGGGGCGCAGAAGAGATTGTCCCTCTTTGCTCAGTAGGTGCTGAATTGGGTTCATTCTGCCTTACCACTCTGCATCCTACCCCACCTAGACCCAAACTTGCTGAGAGCATAAAAATAAGGACAGCCAGTTAGACAGCTGCAAGAAGATAAGGCGAGTTCTGTTTGCTGGCCTGGGCTCGAGAGGCCACCTCTGTCACTGCCCCTCCCTGCCCTGCACACATAGAAGGTAGGATGTGTTAGTAGCTAACCGGATGTCTGGCTGAAGCGTAAGTCCACATTTCCTCCTGCCCCGCTCTCAGGTCTTGAAATATGAGGCTGGCTACATAATGGTGCCTGGTGTTTGCCTCGTCTTTGGTCTAGTGCTCTTCCTATCTGGCCTCAGCCTGCACAGCTGCCTGTGTGAGCTCCGCAGAGGCTGCTAGTTCCATCAGTCCGGTCCCGGGCACCTGCCTATCCGCTTCCTGCTGGCCGTGCCCCTGCTTCTCCTGTACGTTCACCTTTACCTACCCAGTGCCCACCCCTCCTTGTCTGAAAGCTGTTTCCTCAGGAAGATCCCATCCTAACCTGTGACCCCTCCCCACCTTATACAACTTGCTCCTACTTTGACCTTGCCCCCAGAACAGCCCAAACCCAACCCTTGTCCGTGTCCTGGCTCCTCTCATTTGCCCCTAATACCTCTTCACTTTCCTTCCTCACTCCTGATGTCCCACCTCCACCCACCCCCTCCTAATTTCCACACCTCCACTTGTCTTATACCCTATTCTCCTTTCTTGACTTTCTTGACCTCTATCCCCATTCTGACCTGGACTTGAGTTCCCTCCCCTTCTTTGTCTCGTCTCCCCAGGAGCTGGAACATCTACAGTTTCATAAGCAATAAGCAGCTGTATGAGAACATTTCCTACAGCAGCTACTCCCTCAGAAATAACAAGTACAACCTTATCTCCTCCCTGAAGTTCATCCTCCAGGCACAGTGGACTTAACTCTCCCTCCACCCTAGGAATTTTCCTCCGGGCCAGGCTCAGATCCTACCCCCACTCCAGAGTCTCAATCTCCCAGAAAGCCTGGGTCACACCCACAGGAGTGTCAGATTCCAGGCATCACTGTCACAGATGATTGACTCCAGCCCACCCAATCTCACTTCTCTGTCTCTTCTCCCTAGGGATCATTTCTGGGCAGGAAACCCCCTTCCCTCAAACTTTCCCTTACTGCTGGTATCTTGACTCTGCTCCCTCCACCACGCAGTTAGAGTGTTGTCCTGATATGCCAAGGCTTTGGGTTCAATTCCCGGTCAGGGCACATACAAGAATAAATCGATGAATGCATACATAAGTGGAACAACAAATTGATGTTTCCTCTCTCTCTTCCTCTTTCTCTTGGAGGACATGGATATAAACACTATCTATGGATTTCAGCCCATCAGAAAAATCTAATCCAACCTTCTGGGTGAGGTGGAAACAGCCTGCAGCGGGAGGGGTGGGGAGCTCTGGTGGTTTGTTATCATCCTGTGTCCCCCAGACTTCATACCCTTGCTGGGGAACAACATGTAGACTGTCCTCCATGTCTTTTGTGTTTTTTTCGCCATCACCAAGTAATTCTCTGATACCAGCTGGGTAGCCTACAATTCAAGTCAATTCTAACACTGTCTACTTAGAAAATAGTATCTGATTCCACAGGTTAAGGGTGTCATCCTACAAGAGTGACCCCCACTTTAGACACCAATCTCATATAAATTGAACATTCCCATGACCCTCTCCTTGGTTTAATTTGCTAGAGCGGCTCACAAAACTTAGGAAACCAGTTTACCCATTAGATTACCAATTTATTACAAAGAATATTAAAGGATACTGTTAGAAAGAACAACAGGCTCAAAATGGAGTCACTTGTGCTAAGCCCCACACTGGCAAACTTAATTGCAGTTTCAGTCTCTCGCAGGAATGTGACTTTTAACTAGTCAATCTGTAATTACCTATCAGGACTAATGAGGTAATCTGCATGATAGACACCCTCCCTTCCCCCAAAGGAAGGTGACCTTGCCTGAAACAATCCTTTCTTTTGTTTATGATTTCCTTGTCCCACGCTTTCTGCCTATAAAAGCCTTCATTTTACAGAGCTCTTCAGAACCCCTTTCTATGCAAGATGGATGCTGCTGCATTCAAAAATCATTGAATAAAGCCTATTAGATCTTTAAATTTACTCAGTTCAATTTTTAACAATATGAAAAAACAGCCAGATGAGGAGATACATAGGGTGGGGTCTGAAATGGTCCCCCGTGGAATTTGGGGTTTGCTGCCCCCTCAGCACAGGAATCTGTCCTGGTTCACCAACCTGGAAGCATTCCAAACATCATCCTTTTGGGTTTTTATGGAGGCTTCATTATATAGGCACAATTGATTAATCATTGGCCATTGGAGGTCAGGGTTGTAGGAATGAAGGTTCCAACTCTCTAATCACGAGGTTGGTTCCCTAGCAACCAATCCCCCACTTTAGGTGTTTTCCAAAAGTGACTTCATTAAAATAAACTCAGGTGAGATTAAAAGGGGTTTGTTATGAATATCAAGACACATTTATTGCTCTTATCATTTAGGAATTCCAATGGTTTTCCAAGCTCTGTGCCAGAAGTGGGGACAAGGACCAACTATAGGGGTGGGCAAAAGTTACAAGTATGCAAATAACAAAGTTTATTCTTGCATTATTTATTTATAAATTGTTGTATTATTTATCTTATTATTTTTGTTACTAGTTTGCATCCTTACTTATGATTTATCTTTTAGGTAATGATGGCTGGTAATTTAATCAACGACCAACAAAAGTGGATACTTAAACAATACTGGAAGACAGATAATGCCTAAAAGCTTCGACAGAAGTGGCTGAAGAATTTGATACACCTTCACCAAGTAGACAGATAACTTACAGAATACTGATAAATTTGATGAAACTGAGTCCATCTGTAATGCTCCAAAAAGTGGTCAGTCATTATTAATACCCAGGAATATGAAATATTAGTGAGTCAGGCATTTATGCAGAGCCCCAGAAAGTAAAAATAAAGAGCTACTATTGAGTTAGACATTTTCCGTAGATGTTTGAGTCATCTACTGCAACGTTTAGGTTTGAAAATATATCAGTCAACATTGCTTCATGGATTATTAGAAGATGCTTTGGATCACTGTTTATAATTCTGTGAAGTGGTTCTGAATGAAGAAAGACAAGACAATGGCATGACTGATAAAATTACATGGTCTAATGAAGCTCACTTTAAACTTTCAGGTGCTGTAAATCAGCATCACTGGGTCTACTATTCAAGAGGAAATCCCCACGTAACCATAGAATGACAATTGAATCAGCCGGGGAATTACAGTTCGTGTGGGTCTTTTGTGTACAGGGGTACTTGGACCTCTTTTTCCCATACTACTGTTATACGCGACCTGGGTCTTACCATACTGAGGGACACTTTTACCTCAATTATAGAGATGGCATGATAATGATTTCTTCTTCTTTCAACAAGACAGAGCTCCTCCGCACTGTGCCATAATGATGCGTGAGTTTCTTGATGAACAGTTACCCAACAGGTGGGTTGGTTGATGAGGTCCATTGGCATGGCCACCATGATCACGAGACCTCACTCCAATAGACTTTTTTGGGGTGTTGAAAAGAGAAAGTCTTTTCATGAAAACCACGTACTGTGGATGATATGAGTCACTGCATAAGAGAAGCATGTCAAGAGACTGATGACAATAAAGAACTCTGTGCCAAAGTGTGCTTGAGTATAGCAAGTAGACTAGAAGAATGTGTAAATAATGAGGGCCAGCAATCTGACCACTTATGAGATTGTACCTAAGTGCGCTGTGCCATTCTTTTGAGTTAATAAAGCTATTGTTTGTAATAATCATAACCTGCATGTCTTTTTCCATAGAAACAGCTCTAAGCCTTTTTTTGTCAACTCCTTCTTATAATACATTTCTTATTATAAAACACAATATCACAGCATCAAAAGCTCAGGCTAGAACCCTTGCCTGAGTTGATACAGAGTGAGAGAGGGATAGGTTTGGGGAGTGGCTATGGGTGGGTGACCCAAAGCAGCCTCAGGGAAAAGCGGGCCCACACTGATAAGAGTCAGGACCCCCAAGATGGAAGAACAAATGCTTAGGAGTGTAGCATAGCTATTAGATTTAGATCTTGCTTCCACCACAATGGAGTCACATCAACGGCACATTCAACTTGGGACCACTACAGCTATCTGCAGTCAGCCAAGACTGATTCTAAATAACTGGCAGGGTGAGAAGAGAGATGGATCCTTACTTACACTAAGTGTAAATTCAGTGATTCAAGAATATTTCACACAACATGGACCCTAAAAGCAAACCAACATCCAAATCTGGTGTTCAACAATTGCAACAGCAATAGATTCAAACTGGCTGAGGAAGACCTATTGAGAGACTGTCTGGGCCCTGGCCAGGGAACGCAGTTAGAGTGTTGTCCTGATATGCCAAGGTTATGGGTTCAATTCCCGGTCAGGGCACATACAAGAATAAATCGATGAATGCATACATAAGTGGAACAACAAATTGATGTTTCCTCTCTCTCTTCCTCTTTCTCTGAAAATCAATAAATAAAAATTTATACAGAGAGAGGTTGTCTCTACTTTATTTTAGGGGTGATATAAAGAATTTTCTTGTTTTGCCTAAATTCAAGTTTTGACCTGTGCATTAATTTTAGAACCCCCTTTGTATGATATAATTCTTCTGTACTTTACTCAGTCATTTAACCTCTAAGCCTCAGATTCCTCCTGTGTATAATAGAGTTAGAGAAACTGACCTTTGCCTCCACCCAAGATATACACTCCACCTTTAGGGAAAACTAACCTCATTGTTGGGAGGTATATTAGCTTTCTAGTATTACTATAACAAATTACCACAAACTTGATGACTTAAAACAACAGTTTTAGAGGCCAGAAGTTCCAGGTGTCTGCAGTGTTGGAACGTTCTGGAAGCTCTGAGGGAGACTCCAATCTATGCCTGTTTCCCAACTTCTGGTGGTTGGCAGCAATTCTTGGCATTCCTTGGCCTGTAGCGGCATCTCTCCAAACTCTTCTTCTGTCTTCACCTGGCCTTCTCCTTCTGTGTCTCTGTGTTTTCTCTTTTTCTGTCTTGTAAGGGTACTCGTTCTTGGATTTAGGGCCCACCCTAGTCCAGGATGATCTCCTTTTGAGAACCTTAATTACATCTGCAAGGATACTTATTCCAAATAAGGTCGCATTCAGAGGTTCTGGACAGACATATCTTTTGAGCACCACAAACCACTGCAGTTTCCAATTTACTGAGAGCTAAGCCCACACTTGGAGAGTCCCTGAGTTTGAGAGAAGAAATATGTTCCTACTTTAAGAAGCTCCTTCATGATGGGGAAGACCTTGATTCCCAGCCTGGTCCCTAAGAGCCTTTAAATTGAAGCAGACACATGGATGTTGGTGGCAAGGAAGGGTCCATATTGGGAGAATCCGGACCACTGCTCTCTATAAAACAACGTGAGGGCATTGTGTCTAGCTTGTATCAGGATTTGGAGGGGAAAGGGGAGGAGGGTTTCTGCCTCCATGAGGCAAGTGAGGTAAGCAAGGCATATGATCCCAGCCTTTGCTCACCCACTTCCTTCCTCCAGCTCCCAGGCATCAGTGAGCTGGTAACACTGTTACTTTTTTGAAAATGAACCCATATATGATCACCAATGAAATGGAACTGTTCCCGAGGATGGGAGGGGTCTTAATGTGCTAGAGAATCCATCAGGGTTAAACTCTCAGAAAGGTCCTTTTGCTAATCTAAGATAGGCGTCTGAGCCCTGTTTTCTCATTTCTTGCAAGGGCCTAGCCATTCGGCTGTATTTTTTTCTTTTCCACTCTGGGGATTCTCTTCCTGAACTGGGAGCCACACAGGCCTTGCAGTTGTTAGTCCTCCAGGCCCCCACTTCTTCCTTCCTATAAGCTGCAAGGGCCTCAGCCTGCTTACCGCCTACCCATTCAATCCCTGGGGCTTCTCATGCCTCTGGACTGGATGCTGAGTAGGGCATCAGCTCTTCCCTGTTAAGATCTTCCTAAAGACAATTCACATGGTACATTTTTTTTTTCTGAACATTTTACAGTTGATTATTATGGGGAAAGAGACCAATGTTACCAAGTCACTAGTCTGGTGAAGATTTGAAAATTTCAAAAACCTGGGAAACTTCAGCCAGCCCCGGTCCACAATAAAAGGGCAGCCAGTAGCTGCCACGATGAGAGGCTGTTTCTCCTCTCCTCTTAACCCTGGTCTGAAGTGACCCCAACCAGGGCAACCATTCATGTTCCCCCATATCACCAGTGTGGCTGCACCTGAGCATCTCCCGACTGGTTATTCTCACCTCTGTATTTCCTCAGCATTATGCAGAAATAGCCCCCTTATGGAAAGTTTTTATGGGGGCCACAAAGGCTGAAGGATCTCGTTCTGAAGAGGTCTAGTAGGGTCGACATCTAATCCTCTCTTTTCTAGAATCAGTTACATAGATTTGGAATTAGAGAAACTTGTGTTCCATTAGGACACCCATAGTCTCTCTATAATATCCCAGAAATAGTGGCCAAGAAGACACAGGCATTGTGGCAGGTATGGGGTGGAAAGTCCCCCCCAGCCACAGGTCTTATTCTTGTACTGCCATCCCATTTTCATCCCCCACCCTGGATGTAACTACCCAGCTGGAGGATATTGGGATGTCAACAGAATTTATGATACAGAAGATTTGCTGAATTCAACCTTTAAGAGTTTCACAGTGCTGGTAGACTCATTGGACTTGACCATCAATATACACAAGCTCAGAATCCATTACTCTGAGAATGGAGTGTAGGATATGTCAGCAATGGAAAGGGATGATCTGGGCTTGACAGAATCACGATGGGGAATTGAAGTTGGGACAGAGTTGGAAGGGGCAGGGAAGACTTGAGGTTGCCTGAGGACTGTTCCCTTCTAGTTTTTTTAATGGCCCCTCAGCTGTCCCCACCTACATGACCCCTTGCAGTTCTGATTTAAAAAAGAACAGCCCTGGTCGGTGTGTGGCTCACTTGGTTGGTGCATCGTCCTGTAAACTAACCACCTGGTCAATTCCCGGTCAGGGTACACACCTCGGTTGCAGGTTTTGTCCCATCGGGGTGTATACAAGGGCCATCCGATTGATATGTCTCTCTCCCATCAATGTTTCTCTCCCTCTCTCTCCCTTCTTTCCCCTCCTTCTAAAATCAACAAGCGTGTCCTCAGGTGAGGAAAATAAATAAATAAAAAATAATACATAAATAGCTGTTAAAGCAAAACAAACAAACAAAAAAACACAACTATTCACAGGGGATAAAAGCATTTATAGATTTTCTTCCTGGCCCTCTTTGAGTTAAGGATTGATGCTGGACAAGGCTAACAAAAGCGACAAACACAGAGTCAAGAGCCCACTCCCAGCTTCAGTTAAACTTGTCATTACAGCAGAAAACATGCCCCTTCAAGGTCTCAGTAGAGAGATCTTTTGGGGCTACCTGGGAAGGTGTACACTCTACAAGGAAAAACTATCTCTTTTATTGGAGAAGCCACAAAGTTTTAGGGAATCGAACCAGTCTTACCCACGCTGTCTTCCTGATTTCCCTTCTCTGGAGCTAGTTTCATTCCCACTTCTGAAGCAGCCCTTCTCTCATACCCAGGAAAGTTCACTTTATGGTGGTCACCCTTCCATCATAACTACAGGGGAGAACTACATGCTGGGAAATTCACTAAGGCCTGACCAGTGTGGTGGAGGAAAGACGTAGGTCACTGATGTGTCCTTCCTTTCTCTTCTAGGCTCCAAACAGCTCCCCTTCCTACACCGACCGGCCATACCCCCAAAGTGGATATGACGACAATGAGCCAATCTAGTCAGTGATGAGCAGTCACTTGATTTCCCTTCCGGACAACGGTTTCAGTAATATCCAGATCAGTGTTCCCCTTGCAGTGGCCCAGGACACTGATCTGGCTATTTCTGGGTCCCCTCTGCCCCGCCCCCGCCCTTCCCCTACTGTTATTACGAGAACCCAACTGTAGCGTTCCTATCCCCAGCATCAACGGTCTGTCCACCTTTGCTGAGAAAACCCTGTCCCCAGTTGAGGCTCCAGGCTGAGAGCCTTTCTGGGGCTGTTAGGGGTGGGGGCAATGCCCATCTTTCCTCACTGTTCCCCAGCACAAAACAAAAGTAATAGAGAAGACACATACCATCTTGGAATCTGAAGGGCCGCCAAAACTTCAGGACCTGAAACCTATCAAAGGCCTGGACAGTCTGCTCTTCCCGAGCGTCTAGCTAAGGGAGGCCCAGGATGAAGTGAACCACCCTCCATCTTGCCGGAGGCCACCCCTTATTCTCCCTTCCCCAGCTCCTCACAGCTCCTTTCCTTTTCCTTTATTTCCCATATAATGGAATCCTCTGGGAGAACAGATCTAGACCAGCTGTTCCACTGGCGCTACACTTTGACCATAATTCCGGTGAGAGCCCCCAAGGGAACCCCCCTCTGCTACTTCCTCCATCGGCAGCCCAGCATTTGCACCTGAGAGCTTTCTCTGCACCCCAGATTGAACGAATTTCCCTGCCTCTCCCAGGCCCCTCTCTCCACTATCATCTCTTTGTCTCCTCTCTCTTCTGCTGGTCCAACTCCATCCTTTTACTCATCTCTCCCGCTGTTTCTCCTCACATTTGTTCTTGCTCCTGTCCTGTCTTGCTTCTGTACAGAGATTTTCGGAGCCAGGTTCAGGGCCTTCCTTTGGGAATTAGAGGAGAAACCACTCCAAGACTTCTGCCCACAACTGGTGAGTGACTCTGGTTACTCAGCCTAGGCGTCGCAGCCTGATTCAGCCTCCCTCCTCACCTGATTTTTTTCACTAGCAGAAATGGAGATCAATGCGGTAATAATGTAAGCATAGCTCACAATTCATGTGACCCATTAGCCTTGAAATTGTGATTCTTGAAAAAAAAATTATTTGAAAGAGATTCATCTCTATTTCACATTTTGTCCATAAAGTAAGACTTTACTGGTTTTGAATGAAACCCAACATCTTATTCCTTTATTTCAAATTCATATAAAATATCTCACTGTGCCTTCCCAGGCAGACCAGGTCCCCTTTCTTCTGTGTGATACTGTCCTAGTACAAGTCCAGAGTTCCTTCCTCTCCCTATGATTTTGCTCCCTGAATTCTGCTCCGTCCCCCTCCTCCCACCGGACTTCCTCCACTTTCTCTTTCCCCCTCAGACAATCTTAATTTATCACCTTCAGATGCCTCCTCTTTCTTTAGTCAAGAAATGGTCAAGTGTGTGCAGGTCTGAGGGTAGTGGATGGAGCTGGCAGTAACAAGACAGACCACTAGGGGGAGCCTGTGTCTAGGAAGAGACTAAGTGGGGACTTACGGAGCCTCTTCAAGGATATTTCTTCCCTTCTCTCCAGGACAGGAAGAGTGCCAGGCATTCCAGCTGTGATTGGCTCCCTATGGAGCTGGGGCGGTGGGGGGCGGTTAGCTAGATATGCCCTTTCCCCCCTCCCTAAAGCACTCTCTCTTTCCCTGACCACCCAGGTCAGTGTGAACCAAATTCTGTTGCATCTGAACACTTCCTAAGGACGTTTCAATCATCGGTCCTTAGACCGCACCCCACAACTTGCACTAATCCCTTCCACCTGTCCCTCCCCTAGAACGTCACTGACCCTGGCTTTACCAGTCCTTCTCTCTTGGTTTGGGGATCAGGGGACCCTGGGTAGCAGCAGTTATGTCCGTTCCTTCCACCAAGATGGCCCTGGCTCAGGAGCTTCCTCACCCCCGACCATTGCCCCAGGTGGGCTGGTCCTTCCTTGTGTTCCGGCTGACCTACATCTATCAAATTCTGGACCAACCAAATAGTGAGTGAGTCCGTCCTAAGGGAAGAAGGGGAGAAAGCCAGAGACTCCAGAAAAACCCAGAGCCTAGTACTTCTCGCTCCAGGCCACAGGGACCCGTCAGTTCCTGCATCTGCAATAATAATTGAACCTACTGGTGCTGTGTGTGATACTTGCTAAGGACACAAAAGTACAAATAACCATGGTCTTTGCCCTCAGGGAATTTGTTTACTAATCAGGGAGACAAACAAATAAGTAGGCAATCACAACATAATTTAATGTTGTTTTAGAGGTATGTACCAAGAACTGTGGAAGAACAACAAAGTTTTAGGAGAGGAGGTGGCATTTGAATGTATCTTAAAGGATTCAGGCCAGGTAGAGAAAAGAGTGGAAAGCGTGCCAAGCATAAGGCACGGGGATGAGAAACCTAGTGAGTTCAGGGGACCACAAAGTTGTTCAAAATGTAATATATTCTTTAGAGGGTGGGAGAAGGAAGATTGACTGGAGAGAAGACTGGAAAGAGAGGTAGGTCTAGTCACGAAGAAAGAGATGTGTTTGTTGAGAATAGGGCCTTTACCCTGAATATTGATGTAGGTGCTGAACTTGATCAGATTTGCTCGTTATAATACTCTGGGTAAGCAAGATTAGATTTGAGAACACAAGGATACCAACTAGGAACCCACTGTAACAATCTCAATGACAGGTGGTCAGGGCCAGGCCTAGGGAGGAAAGAAGGAGTGGTTTGGACATGGTCTACCCTGGCTACCAGGTCCAATTTCCTACAGGCTACATGTAGTGGGAAGGGTGAGACTCTGATCTCTGGCCTCTGCCAGTTGGTTGCTGTAGTCCTGTAGTTGTCATTGGGCAGCATGGAACCTGTAGTCTGTGTTCAAACAGCAGATTCCTTGGTAAAGGAAGGGAAGGATAGAGCTGGGGCTGGGAATATGTGCGGGCCCTATGGCCCTACAGGCAGGTAGAGTAGCCTTAGGCTTTGTTTCCCCAACTTTGCCCAGACTGCATTCTAGTCTTGCCTAGTTTTAGCTTCACCTTCAAACTTCCCACAGGCTACTGCCAAATGAACTTTAGAGAGCTCTAAAGGTGAGACACACCTGTGGAAATGCTTCCACTCACTGGCCTATGATATACCAAGGACCTCCGGCCCAGGGACCTTGGACCTGGAATCTGGGACTCAAAACCTTCAGCCCCAGAAAGTCCCAATTTACCCAGGCACCCAAGACCAAGGACCTCAGCTTCTAGACCTCCCATTTCCCCAGGTCTCAACATTCTGTTTCAGGGACTCTCTATAGCTCCTGGTCCTAAATTCAAACCAACCAAAGACCTCAGACTTGGGATCTCCACTCACTTATTGGGAGTCCTCTGATGTAGGCAGACCACACTGGACCATATCTATGATGGCCCTCTCGCACACTCCACAAGAACCCAGTCACTTGATGACATCTACATGCTTGAGCTGTTCTGCAAAGTCCTTAGACATGGTTTGGAGTCACTCTCTAACCCCCCGCCCCCCAGAGGTAGGGTATAAGCAAGGACAAGAACAGGTGAAAGTTCCCAACTAAGCCCACCTGTTCCCGACAGTGGTTGGGCTGGCTTGTTCCCCACCTGGAGGCTCTACTAGTGAGTGGTCTTGGGGAGCTTCCTTGAGACATACAACTCCAAGGAATAACCTGGCCCCCTTCTTTTGCCTATGACCTCACGGGCCCATTGAGTACAAGTCCTCCTCTGAACACGAAAGGAGCTCCAAGATAAATCTCAGGTGAATAGCCACAGTTAAGCAGGATCACGCACAGGAAGCAGGTTCATGCTTCTGTCCATTCCCAGCTTCCAAGTGCGAAGCCATACTGGGCCCAGCCTCAAGGAGAGGAAGAGCCCTGGTTTGTGTGTCTCAGTGGATTGAGTGTCGGTCTGAGAACCAAAGGGTTGTTTGTTTGATTTCCCCAGTCAGGGCACATGCCTGGATTGCAGGCCAGGTCCCCAGTAGGGGGCATGCGAGAGGCAACCACACATTGATTTTTTTTTCTCTCTCTCTTTCTCCCTCCTTTCCCCTCTAAAAATAAAATAAAAATCTTAAAAAAGAGAGAAAAATGAGGAAGAGGACCCCTACAGGAATCCTGAGTGGGATAGGCCTGGGCCGAAAGGCCTGGGCCCATAGGCATGGGCCTAGGACCTATCACAGTTCCTATGTGGGAATAGAAGAGTACTGAGGAAAGGGTGCAGCTCTGCAGATCCCCCTCCTCCAATAGGCTAGAGAAGCTAGCATTGGGCCAGGAATGAGAAGTGCATCAAGCCCAAGCAGACAGCACTACTGGGCTGTATAGTGAAGTGGTTCAAATCTTAAAGTAGCTACTTTCTTGTTGACTGCCCTCGGTCGAGTAATCTTTCTAAACCTTATTTACTATTTCTAAAACTATTTCTTCACATGTAAAATGGGGATAATATGAATACTTTCTGGATGGGGTTATTAGAAGCACTAAATGAGGAATAATTAAAGACCAGCAGAGTGCCTGGTACATTAAATGCTCGTAAGTGTTAATTATTTTCATGATTGGAAATAGCCACTTTAGCCAATAGATTTAGGTTCAATAGCTTCCTTTATAACCCACAACCCTGAGACCCTTAGCTGTTCGAAGACACACAAACTGTGTATATGTTTCTGAAGTGTTTTCCAACACCAGTTCTCTGTGGATACCAATGGTTGTCCTGCAAGTTAATTCAATTCTGACACTAAGTACCTACAGTTAGTTCAGATCCCACAGGTTAAGGGCTCAGTTCCATAAGACTGCCCCCATTTCGAATGTCAGTCACATAAAAAAAATAAAATGATACAGATTTTTAAAAATGCCAGCTGCAAGTTACTGGTACTGCTGATTGACTGGCTATAAATTGGGAATTCCCATGCTATAAATTGGTTTGATAATTTGCTAGAATGACTCACAGAACTCTGGGAAATAGTTCACTTATGTTTACAGGTTTATTGCAAAAATACAACTCAGGAAAAGCCAGGTGGAAGAGATGTATAGGACGAGGTATGGGGGTTGTAAGCCAGCAGTTTTCATGCCCTCTCTAGATGGTATCTACCTTCTTAGCACCTTGATGTGTTCACCAATCTAGAAGCTCATTAAATTTCCTTGTTCAGGAGTTTTTATAGAGTTCAATCTCTCTGCCCAGGAGGCTGGGAATGGGGCTGAAAGTTCCAACCCTCTCATCACTTGGTGTTTCTGGTAACTAGCCCCATCTAGAGGCTGGGGGCCACATCCTCGTTTGCATTAAGGCAGATAGGATATAAAGGGGTTCGTTAAGAATAACAAAAGACATTCTTATTACTCAAGAAAGTCCAAGGGTTTTAGAAGAGCTCTGTACCAGGACCAAAAACCTGAGGATAAAGACCAAACATATTTATTACACCAGAATATTTAACATATATATATATATATTTTAAACATTACTCTGGAAGAGAGGAGTATTGCACACACAGCCCCTACCCTGGCCCTCTCCAACTCCTAGGCACCCTTTCCTGATCACAGAAATGAATTTCAGCCTGTGTCAGTCACACAGAGGCCCTGTCCAGATGGCACCCAGGCCTCTGGTCCTGGGTGGTCTGATGCCTGTAGGGTAGTCATAGGACCCCGAGGTGGGGTAGGGGGTGGAGTGCCTGAGTCCCAGAGGATGTCTTCATATAGGCTTAGAACTGGGCCTGAGGGCCGACCTTGAGCCCCTGCCTGTTCCAGCAAGGCTCTGACCAAGCCCACAGTGAGAGGGGGCTCTGCTCCAGGCTCAGGGAATGGGGTGGGGGGCTTCGACTCATCTGGGAGATGTGTCTGCAGTAGATGCAGGAGCTCAGCTGGAGCTAGTTCTGGTGGGCACAGGCGGCACAGGAGGGGTAGATAAGCGTCAAGCCGGCGGTGCCTGGCAAATTCAGCCAATAGCACTTTGAAGATCTCACTTCGAAGAAAGGGGCTGGAGGGGCCGAGGTCCAGCCCAGCCTCTAGAGCCCGCTCCCACTGCTCCTTTTGCACCAGCTGCCCCACAGCTTGGAGCACAGCTTTAGGGCGTCCACTGCCCAAAAGTAGCTCTAGCTCCAGGGCCTCAGGCCTGGTCCCCTCCTCACCTAGTACTGCCAGGGCTCTGCGATACAGGGGGAGCCCTGGGCCACCTGCCCCCCAGCCAGGCCCGCCCTGCTGCTGTGCCAACTTCACAAAGGGTGGCAACCATCGTGGTTCCAGCTGGCAGAGGCACTGACATAGTAGTTCAAAGAGGGGCAGTACCCCATTGGGGGGCTCCTTTCCAACTGCTGTACCCCCTAGTACCTTCTTCCACACATCAGGAGGAGCTTGGGACCTCAATCTGCCATTCTCATCTGGTTGGAGCTGCAGGGCCCTGAGGATGGCACCCCAGGCTGCTGTAGGAAGGGCTTGGAAAATGGTGTTCAGCTGGGCCAGCTGGTCTCCCACCAATTCGGTCCTCAGCAGGCGTGCCACTTCCTGCTCCGCCAGCTCAGTCCAGCCAGCCTCCTCATCATCCCCAGCCACCAGCTGAGATTTGAGTTGCTCTAAACCCCGGTAATCCCGGAGCTCGGCCCTCAATGTCGTCAATAGTGTAGATGGGGACACATGGCCCTGAAGAATGGAGGCCAGGGCCTGGGGTGCCCGGAATATGCTGCTGTGTCTCAGTTCCTCTGGGGTGAGCTGGGCACCCCGTAGGCTCCGCCGTTGGTAGTACTCGCAGGCTTCCTCAAACACCAGGTCTCCAGCTGAGGGCAGCTCAAGGCCCTGTGGGGCTTCCCACCCTACTTGAAACAGACCCAATGCTGAAAGTAAACGAAGACCCCCTTGGGTCTCCATCTTCTCCTCATCTTCTGCGCCAGGGGCTGGGGGTTCAAGCAAATGTACTCGGTCTGTACTGAGGACCTTCCTCTCTAGCAGCTGCCCACTGCCCATGTCCAACAGTTCCAACGTGGAGCCCAGCACACAGGCCAGAGTACCATGAAATGTTCCCAGTGCTGCAGACCCTGCCAGGCATACAGGTGCTTCCTGCAGCATGCCCACAGTCCGGGTACCTCCGTGGGCCTGCACCAGGCTCACAGTGCCCCTGAAGTCAAGCAATAGCAGGCCCTGGGGAGTTGGGGCCCAGGTGTGTACAGTCAATGGCTGCCTGGGGGATAGCAGCCCAGGAAGGCCTCGGAGCAGGGTCCGGAAGTCCCATGTGTCCCCTCGTCCAGGATTCAGGCTCTTACTGTAGGAGAGGTGAAGACTTGGGGCAGCCACCATCAACTTACCCTTTCCTGGGCTCCAGATGAGCAGAACGTGGTCCACGCCAGGCCCGGGGGTGGCAGCGGGCACCAGGAAGAGGTCCTTGCGAGAGGCCAGTAGCCTGAAAGCCGGGCAGTGCTGTAGAAGGATGTATGTGCGGCCCAGATTGGTGCCGGCCTCCCCGCTGGGCTCCAGGGTTCTGACGCATACGTAGTGGCTGAAAGCGGCTGAGGGCTGCCGTAGCTGGCCCTCAGCATCAGTATGTCGTTCCTCGCACCACACCAGGCGGCCTCGAGGCGCCGCCACGGCAACCACGCGGGATGCGCCGCCCGGACACAGCTCGGTACTCTGAAGCAGTCGCCATCCAGGCCCCACGCCTGCGCCCCACACCTCCGCTAGGCCACTCTCCCACACCAAGACCAGCGCGGGTCGCACGGGCCATGGCAGGAAGAAGGCGTCTAGAGGTGAGGCGTGGTCCGCCGGCCAGGCGCGCTCCAGCTCCTCTCCGGGTCCACGCACCGCGACTAGCAACTGCGGGGCTGGCGCCCCTGGGGGTCGCAACAGCAGCAGGTGGCGGCCGTCCGGGCTGCAGCGGACTCGGATGGCTGGGTCCGCAGCCAGAAACTCCCGGAGCCGGGCCGCGCCACTGAAGTTGCTCAGGTCCGAGAGCAGGCGCAGAGTCGCCACACGCCTCATGGTGCCGCCAACCCCGGAGCACTCGCAGGCCGCCCAGTGGGGCGAGGCCCGGCTCTGGGTCCGGGGTTCCCAAAGGGAGTCGAGAGTGGAGCTGTGACTTCCGTCTGGGGTCGAAGAGGTGGGCTGAGGCCCAGCTTGAGTCGGCTCCGCCCCGCCCCGCCAGCTCAGGGCTTGCCCTGTTCGTGCCCCGCCTGCGCGACACAGCTCGCCAGGGGAGGAGCCGCGGGAGCCGGGAGAGGGAAGACCTACCGCGCATTCAGGTCTCAGCGCCTCTGATCTCGCTATCCCTAGGGACGCTCTCCTCGCCGGGACGTAAGCACGCTGCCCCAGGCCCCCGGGAGCCAAGGAGTGGCCCGAGTCTGACTTAAGAATTGGGGAGTTCGGTCCCGCTGAAGGCATCCTTCCCCAAAGCTTTCTTTCCCTCGCAGACTTGCTTTCTCACCCCAACTTACTCACTCATTTATTCGTGAAATCTTTTTTTTTTAAATTCTCACCCAAGGCCTTTTCTTTTTTCCATTGCTTTTTTAGAGAGAGAGAGAGTAAGGAGAGGGAGAGAGGGGAACACTGATTGGCCTACCCTACATAGGTTTCCCACCCCGAGATTGAACTTCGCAACCCTGGTATATGCCCTGACTGGGAATCAAATCCGCAACCTTTTGGGTACGGGAGGATGCTCCAACCGAGCACCTACTCTGAGTAGTCTTGAACAAAATAAAAACCCTCAAGCTCACGGAGGTGACAATTTAGTGGAAAAAGAATTGTAAAAGCTGCCCTGGCTGGTGTGGCTCAGTGGATTGAGTGCTGACCTGCCAACCAAAGCATCTCTGGTTTGATTCCCAGTCAGGGCACATGCCTGGGTTCCAGGCCAGGTCCCCAGTGAGGGGTGATAGAGAGGCAACCACACACTGATGTTTCTCTTCTCTCCCTCTCTTTCTCCCTCCCTTCCCGTCTCTCTAAAAATAAATTTAAAAAATTTTTAAAAAGCTAATACTTCCATACAACAAGCCGCTTTTACAGATAAGAAAAATAAAGGATGGAGAGATATTAAGTAAACTGACCAAGATCACACAGCAGTAGAGGCAGAAGTGGGGTTTCAACCACAGGTAATGCGAGTCCAGAGTCAGCGCACCAAACCATTTTACTTTTTCAACAGTTCATCACCCAAACTAACAGCTTCCTAGAAAACAAAATTAAAACATACTTTAGAAGCACTTAGTCTGTGTGTAATTTCTCCAGCAACACATACAAGTTGATATGTAGGGGTCCTTTCCATCTCTACCTTCTCAGTTGATGGGGTATTCTTCCTCCAAGTCCAGTCTCTCTTCATGAGGTTTGTTTCTGCCTTTCTTTTCCCACAAATTCTCTGAGAACCTGTATACATTTCTACTTCATCAGCTTCATTCTGTCCTCTTGCTCTCAGCATAGAAACACTCCCATCTGTCCTGGCTTAGAAGTCACTCTTCTATCCTCACCTTCTCACTGCTCCCTCTCTCCTTTCACTCAGATTTCTTGCAAAGATTCTCTAGCATTTGCTGTCTCCACTGTCTCTTCTTCCATTCATTCCTCAAACCACTGCTTACCTGAAAATCCCTCCTGTGGTTTCAATGACATCTTTTTCCTTTACCTTTCTCTTTTCTAGATAATACTATCTTCAGAATTTTGTTTGTTATTAGTTCATTTTCCTCCACCATCCTTTAAATGCATGTTTAAATTCTATCTTGACTGTATTTTTCTTTTAACCGTCTTCCTAGGCTGTTCCCTCCCTTCCCATGGCTTGAGCTATTACCACTAAGCCAATGGTTCCAAAATATGTATCTCTGTTCAAGTTCTATAAAGTCACTGAAGCCACTGTCCAGCATATCTTGTTCAGTCTTCCATTTTGCATGAGAAAACAGACTCAGGTTATTTGCCAAGTGAACATAGCCTTATACGGTTCTTTGCACAGAGGAGGCACACACTAACTCATTAAACGAATGAGTTTGTTTCCAATCTTTCACAAAGTTGTCATAAACAGCTTGGAATATATATCTTTCCAAATTTAGCCAGTGTTTCTAGAAGATACATTTATTCCTGGAAGTGGAATTGCCGCGTTCAGAGTCTGCCATATTTAAAAGCATTGTTATTGCAACTTGCATCCAGAAGATCCTTAAAGATATTTCTTTTACGAATTTCTTTTTCGCGGTGCATTTCGGGAGTTGTTGTCCTTGTGATGCTTGCTGGGAGTCGTGGTATGAGCCAGCCTCAGGGCGTGGACGAACCAATGAAGCGACGGGTTTTAGGACCCAGCAGGGCACTGTGGGCCTGGGGAAGGGCCGGGGGAGGTCGGGAGTGCAGCCGTAATCCCAGAGCAGCGGCGGCGTCCGTGGCGTCGGGAGCCAGCGCGCCCAGCAGCGGCGCGTGTGGTGGAGGAGGAACCCGGGGCTTGGTAAGCGGCGCCGGCGCGGGCCGGTTCCCGGACGTGGCCAGCCCCTGAGGGTCCAGCGGTACTAGGCCTCGGCCCGGAGACAGCTCTGGGGGCGGGGC
The DNA here is from genome assembly GCA_004026545.1 of Mormoops blainvillei. Classification (NCBI taxonomy): domain Eukaryota; kingdom Metazoa; phylum Chordata; class Mammalia; order Chiroptera; family Mormoopidae; genus Mormoops; species Mormoops blainvillei. Next base: position 128,334 of record PVJD01000779.1, on the reverse strand, counting down.
CTGAGCTCGCTTTGGGGACGACGGGGGTGACAAGGGGCGGGGGAGAGGGAGGGAGGACAGCTGCTGAGGCGGGCTGAGGCTGCGTGAGGCGGGGAGGCTGGGCCTGGGGCGGCGGAGCAGAACGAGAGGAGGCTTTTCTACCGGCGAGGCCCTCGGAGCATCCGGTGCCAGTCGAGTCCTGACGGGCTCCTGTCGGGCTCTCCTGGCGGCGGAGGCGCTGACCTTTGACCTCAACACGGGGCCCGCCCTGACCCCTAAAGCTGTCTCCGCTCCCAGATAGTTCCGGTCTCTGAGTGGTCTTCAGCCCAGCCTGGCCCTGGGGCGAGGCCTTGGGGCAAGATCACTGAGCAAGGCTAGGGAAAGGCCGGTCTGCCCTAAGTCTTCAGGTGTCCCGGAAAGGCTCCATCCTTGCCCCTCTTTTTAGGCTGTGACTCACGGGCGTCAGCCCAGCCTTCAGACACAATCAATGAAGCAGCCGTGTTTTCTCTGGGTTACTTGGTGCGAATCTGGGAAAGGAACCTGTTCCCAGGCAAGTGTGGGGAATAACGTCGTTCCTTCGGGAAGGAGAGCTGTTAGAAGCTGTGGAGTGCTGCCTCTGCAGAGTGGGGGAAGTAGCAATTTGGGTCAGGTCCGAATAAATGTTTTTGATCAGGAGACCCTCCGCAAGTTACTCCTCTACAGAAAAAGTTTTGAACCGAGCGAGAGCTATTTCTTTGCTATCCTGAGCTCTCAGTGACTTCGTGAACCAGGGCAAATATATATGGTTTGTGTACCTGCCTTTAGCACAAGTTAGTTGGAATTATTTGGGTGTGACTTCAGTTGGATTTGTGTGCACAGTACTTCCTTTGTGAAGGCCTTTCAGATAATCAGTCTAGAGAAAGGCGGATGCTCCTTGTTAGGACTGCAAAGGCGGAATTACCATTCTTTTAGTGAATAAGGGAACCTTTAAGGTGTTTTCCCTGGAAGCTTAAGCATTATAATTCATTCACTAGTTCAACATTTGTGTATTAATTTTTAAAAAACCTTGAAAACTCAAAAAAGTTGTTATAAAACTTGAAATTTCGCTCTTTCCCTGTCACGACGGAGTTGGCCGGCGGAGTGGTGTGGAGGCAGAGGCCTGAGTGCCGTCAAGATTCGGTTCCACCCATAACCCACCGCAGGGGCTGTGTGCAGAGGAAGGCTTTGCTGCTGGAGGTGTGATGGACGTCAGTACTGCTTTACGAGAGGTGCTAAAGACTGCCCTCATTCACGATGGCCTAGGACAGGAATGGAAGCTACCAAAGCCTTAGATAAGCGCCAAGCCCACTTTTGTGTGCTTGCTCCCAACTGCGATGACCCTATGTCTATCAAGTTGGTGGAAGCCCTTTGTGCTCAATGCCAAATCAACCTAATTAAGGTTGACAACATTAAGAAACTAGGAGAATGGGTAGGCCTTTGTAAGATCGACAGAGAGGGGAAACCCCGTTAAGTGGTTTGTTGCAATTAAAAGCTGGTTAAGGACTGTGGCAAAGAGTTTCAGGCAAAGGATGTCATTGAGGAGTACTTCAAATGCAAGAAATGAACAAATAAACTTGGCTTTTGTTTCTAAAAAAAAAAAAACCAACTTGAAAGTTCACATAGAGTCAAGATTAAGAATTCATAATATTTAGGAAAAAGAGCCAAAATAAATTGACTCAGGGTATATGAAGGTGAACTGTTTATTCAATATGCATTTATTGTACCTGGCACTGGTACCTGGCACTAGAAATACGAGTATCTTTCCTGAAGGACATCAAAAGGATATTCATATGAAAATTGTAGGTATCTTTATAGAGGAATTTATATGGTATGAAGGTACTAGTGCCATTGCCTGGGAGAGTTAGAGAAACCTTCACAAGGAGGAGATATGTCAGTTGGTTGAAGAAGGACGAGTAGGAGCTTGCATAAATAAGGAATGGCATTCCAGTTGGAGAGAACAGTATGCATGTAGAAATGGTGAAAATGTGAGGAAGAAAAATAACATGACGTTGAAGTGTCAGAAATTTGTCCCAATCAGGATGTGTGGTGGGGAAGTTGTCAGGAGGTACTTTTTTCCTTTCTGATTTTTTAATTTATTGATTTTATTAAAATTTTTTTATTGTTATTCTGTTATGGTTGTCCCAATTTTTTTTCCCCTTTGGCCTCCTCCGCCCAGACCGGCACCACAGTCAGCCCCCACACTGTTGTCCATGTCGATGGGTCATTCATATTTGTTCTTGTTTTTTTAAATACATATTCTTTGACTAGTCCCTTCCCCTTCTTTCCACCATTATCCCCCTCCCTATTTATTGATTGTAGAAAGAGAGGAAGGGGGAAAGATACAGAGAAACATCGATTTGTTGTTTCACCCATTTACACACTCTTGTATATGCCCTGACTGGGAATTGAACCTGCAGCCTTGGCCTATTGGGATTATCCTCTAACCAACTGAGGTACCCAGCCAGGGCAGGAGGTGCTTTTTATGTTAGGGAGTGACAGAAGTGAAAATTTAAAAGTAATGAGAAATGAGGCAATGAGATTAATTATAGTTGTTGCAATTGATTGAGAGTCTAAATAAAGTGTGGCAGTAGGAATGAAGAAGAGGGGAATGGATTTTAGAAATAATTTGGAGATAGATGCAACAGGACTTAGCGACTGGAGAGAGAGGGGGATAAGTTTTCTAATTTGTAAGATTGGGTGAATGGGAATTCCACTGGTCAGGAAAAAGTAGAGCAGGTTTTTTAAGAGTTGAGGTTGGCTGTGGAAAGAGGTATAGGGGAGATAGTCCAGTGTGCTCAGATCAAGTTGCTTGTGGGATGTGCACATGGAGATGTTAGGCAGCTGGAAGTAAAGAGTGAGCTTTTGGTGAGCTTAGTACATTGGCAATAGCTCTGAGTAAGTGAGGGAATATATGAAAAAGAATCCTGGGGAAAAATGTTTGTTTGTTTATTTTGTTTGTTTATAAAGAAGTATCAGAGAGCAAAAAGAAAAAAGGACTTATGGACATGGACAACAATGTGGTGATTGCTGGAGGGAGAGGGGCATAAAGCGGATAAATGGTAATGGAAAAAAATACAATAAAAGAGAAGTATCAGAATACATACTTCCATTTAATTGTGAGCTTCTCAAGGCAGGGACGATAATGTAGTAATTTTTGGTTCCCTTTTTGTCTTATATTTTGCCTGTTATTATAAGGTATTGATAATTGTTAGTTATTAAGTTAGCAGGAAATCAATATACTTTGCAAGGTTGCAGCCACCTTTTTGGGCTTTTTAAAAAAAAGATTTTTGTTTATTTATTTTTAGAGAGGGGGAAGGGAGGGAGAAGGAGAGGGAAAGAAACATTGATGTATGAGAGATATATCCATCAGTGCTTCTCGCACACCTTTACCTGGGGACCTGGCCCGCAACCCAGGCATGTACCTTGACTGGGAATTGAACCCGCGACCTTTCGGTTTGAAGGGCTGGGCTTTCTTTAAGAAGATTATGGGAGCCTGTTTTATAATTTTCATTTTATAATTAGGTGGTATTCATGAGGCTTGTATGGTTCAATGGGAAAGGAAATGAAGAACATATGAGTGACGTTGTGCTGCTTGAGGAAGTTCAGGGCTTGAGCAGGAGATAGACAGTATTAATTTACAAGAGGCTACTGCTCATTGAAAGGAGGATCTTACAATGAATTTTCATTCTGGGAGATGTCAGAAGAGTATGATTTTCAATCAGAGTTTTCTGAAATCCTGTCAAATTTGATTCCTCCTTCTGAAGGTGCAAGTGCATTCCTTCTTGTGTAAAATAATTTGAAAAGGGAACCTAAGGTAGTCATGTTTATTTAAACCTCTTCATCTGTATTATTAGTTTGTGAAAGTAGGCAGGCTTGGTCAATTCTGATGAGACTGAATTGAATTCTGTGAAGCTAGTTCACCGTTAATAGGTACAGACAGTGGCTGATACCTGGAGTAGAGATTGGGAAATTCCACGTTTTGCCACTTGCTACTTAGTTTTGGGAAAATCCCTGAATTACTTCCACTTTCAAGCATAGGCTAACTACTTAGTCTGAAGTGAGCATTGTCCAGAGCACACACAAGGTATTGATGCTACCCCATAGTGGCTCATGTACTTACTGATCAGGCTGGTTCTGTCCTAGTTATTTAGAAAGTAGGGATGCTGCTTGTCAGTTGCCTGAGTTGAATGACATTTCTTGGGTAAAGTGGAAATGTTGATATTATGGGTATCAGTTTGGAGTTTCCAAACAACTTTAACTAAATCTGGATTTTGAATATTCTTCTAGTCAACACCTGATTTTTTGCACTAATAGGATATTCTGATAGGAAGAAGGGCTAGCAGAAAGATTTAGTGGCTTTATCGCTTACTAGTTGTGTTTCCTTGGGCAAAGTAAAATTCTCATTGTAAAATTATAGTAATAGTACCTATTTCATCTGGTTATTTTAAGGATTAAATACAGTATATTTATTTATTTTTAAAAAGATTTTATTTATTTTATTTTTAGACGGAGGGGAAGGGAGGGAGAAAGAAAGGGAGAGAAACATCAGTGTGGTTGCCTCTCATGTGTCCCCTTCTGGGGACCTGGCCTGCAACCCAGGCATGTGCCCAGACTGGGGAATCGAACTGATGACCTTTGGTTTTTCAGGCCCAGGCTGATGTTCAGTCCACTGAGCTACACCAGCCGGGGCTAAATACAGTATATTTAAAGCACGTAGAACAGGTCTGTGTATATGGTGATACTCATGTTATTTATTATATGTCACTCTGAGGGAGAGGCTGTGCTTTGAAAGATGTGGAGGAATAAGTGATGAACTCCATCCCCAGGAATTAAAAAAAAGAAAAGTGGTAGAATAACGGGATGGTGGACTGTCCTGGAGCTCTTCATATAGAAGGGAATTCAGACAAGTGGTAGCTTCAAGGATGCAGCAGGCCCTATGCCTTTTGGAAGATATAAAAGACTTGGAGCAACTAGCACTACAAATCCATTCAAGTGGAAAGGCATTATCTGCTTGTTTTAGAGCCAGCCAGTAAGGTAGAATTGGGAGAACCTGTGTTCCATGCTATGGAAGAAGCAGTGGCAAGGAACCATGTGGAATAGGAGCAACACAATACGGTGCCCACGCCTGTGTCTGGAAAGGGAATTAAATACAGATTCAGACAAGGCTAAATTTAGAAGGCCAATCTGGATTATATGGACCAGCAAGTGAACTAAATCCTTGGGGCCTTCAGAAATGAAGAGGCATATTAGGAACTAGTTTGAGAAATGAAGGGTTGAGGTTTGGAGGAACACCCTGCATTCTCTTAAATGCTTACACTGCCAGTATTACATCCAGGGAGTATGGTGTATATTGCAGAAAATTTAGGGAACAAACAATTTGTGCCTAACGATTAAAACCAAAAACCAAAAACCTTGCATCTAGAGGAACTAGGGACCTTTAGGAAGAGTCAAAGTAGGGGACTATTTCTGGCTTTATAAACATATTGCCTCCTCTTGTGTATTGGGTAAATGGCACATGGCTAGACAGTGGTAGTATCTGATTCAGCCACAGTTCCTGGGCAGATAGGATTTTCATCTTCTTCACTAGAAATGTGGATTACTATAGTCAGTGTGTTTTGTAGTAATATTTCACAGATGGGAAAACTGGGGCCAAGATCCTAAAGGAAGGGGATGTGGTTGGTGAATTAATACAGGCAGAATGAGATGGGGGTAGGTGAGGATTGCTTCAGTTCCTTTTCTAGAGATGGCAGAAGTTTTATGTATTCTCTCAAAATTATCTCTACTCAGATGCTCCTTTCCTTTCAAAGCCTGATTTAAGGCTTTGATGAGGGTGCTTCTCAAACTTTAATGAGCATCAGAATTATTTGGGGCAGGGTTTTTCAACCTTGGCACTATTGACATGTTGGGCTGGATAATTCTTTGTTGTGGGGACTGTCCTGTGTATCATAGGATGTTTAGCAACATCCCTAGCCTCTACCCAGTAGATCTAAGTAGCATCTTTCCTCCCAGTTGTGACAACCAAAAATGTCTACAGGCATTGATGTCCCCTGGGAGGCAGAATTGCTCCAGTTAAGAACCACTGATCTGGGGTGGTTTTTAAAGATTTAGACCCCTAGTCCTTAACTTTAAAGGTCTGTTTCAGTAGTGGGGAAGGGTGCTTAGGAACCTATATGTTCAGGAGGTACATCAGGAGATTCTGAAACAGACTATCATAGCTCTACAGTGGTCAAGCATATTCTCCTAAGCTGAAGGCTATACTGATATACTTGACTTGCTCTCCATTTCATCTTCCTGTCTTGTTTTATTATGTCTTTTCACTCATTTTCAAGTTTTGGTGCAGAATTATCCTCACAGCACTGACTAAGCTTGATTAAAATAATATCAATTAAATTCTGTAGCAAAGATCAGTGTAGCCCATATTGGTGTGGCTCAGTGGATTGAGCGCCAGCCTGTGAATCAAAGGTCAGTGGTTTGATTCTGGGTCAGGGCACATGCCTGGGTTGTGGGTCAGGTCCCCAGTTGGGGCCTAGGAGAGGCAACCGATCAATGTTTCGCTCCCTCTCTCCCTCCCTTCCCCTCTCTCTAAAAATAAATAAATAATAAAAATCTTTAAAAAAATATAAAAGGTCAGTGTATATATTTCAGCCTTTCTTTTTTCTTTTAGTTACCATGTTGGATACATCTATCAGCTTGACTAGATACTCAGATTCTTCTGCATTTCCCCCCAAGTTTCCTACCGTTTCATTCATTTGTCTGTCTCTCTTTTTTACTTTACTGTTATTGATATTTATATGTATATATGCATGCATCAGTAAAAATTATCTTTTACTTTCTCTCATGGCATCTCTACCCACTGGCAAATTAGTGTGATGAAACTCAAGATATCTAGACACTACAAAGTTCGTTTATAAGGTCGATGAGTTTATACTCTTTCTCCTCAGTAGGCTGTAGCCTCTTCACAGTTTCCCTGCAGATCCTCAGCTTTGTTTATGTATGCATTACTCTACTTCTACTCATTCGTCTGCCCTTTGAAAGGAAATATAGCATAGTGGTTAAGAACAGGGACTCTAACATCATACTGTCTGCGTTTCAGTTCCTACTGTCACTTAAACCTGGCAAGTTGTGTTTTTTTTTAAGCCACTTCATGCTTTAATTTTCTTATTGTAAAGTTCTTCAATCATAGCTTTATTGTGAGGATGCCATGAATTAATGTATATAATGTGGTTAGAACAGTACCTGGTACGTAGTAAGTGCTAAATAAGTGTTAACTCTTTGGTTATCATTTTAAATTGGTGTCCTGAGTGTTTCAGTTGGGGCCTCTACTAGCCTGTGTTCTAGTGTTCTGCATGGGTGCTATTAAATTTTTTTCAAAAGATTTTGTTTATTTTATTTTTAGACAGAGGGGAAGGGAGGGAGAGAGAGAGAGAGAAACATCAATTTGTGGTTACCTCTTGCACGCTCCCTGCTGGGGACCTGGCCTGCAACCCAGGCATGTGCCCCAACTGTGGAATCGAACTGGTGACCCTTTGGTTCACAGGCCAATGCACAATCCACTGAGCTACACCAGCTGGGGCTAAATTTTTATATGTATATGAATTCCCATTTTTTTTAGATTGGAGGATAGCTTATATAATGTGCAGTATACAACTTGATTTTTTTACACATGTACACATTGTGTGATCTCTGCTCATATCAAGATAGAGCACATTTTGAGCATCTCAAAAGGCTTCCTTGCACTCCTTCCCACTCATCTCCTTACTAAGGGTAAATCAGTATTCTGACCTCTGTCACTATAGATTAATTTTGCCTTTTTTGAACTTCATGGATCATTAGTTTGTAGTATTTTCTTTCAGATGTTTTTCATTCAACATCTGTGAAACTTATCAATATTGTTTGAATAATTTTTAAAAATTTCTATGTAGTGTTCTTTTGTATGACTATGTTATAATTTTCCCATTCTACTTCTTTTTTAAAAAAGAAAGATTTTACTTTTTATTTTTAGAGAGTGGAAAGGAGGGATAAAGAGAGGGAGAGAAACATCATTGTGTGGTTGCCTCCTCCATGCGCCCCATACTGGGCACCCGGCCCACAACCCAGGCATGTGCCCTGACCAGGAATCAAACCGGCGACCCTTTGGTTCACAGGCTGGCACTCAATCCACAGAGCTGCACCAGCCAGGGCAGTTTTCCCATTCTACTTCTGATGGACATTTGAATTCTCTTTATATATTAAAAAAATTCACACAAATACAAAACCACCCACTTCAATAAACATGACAAAAACATTTCAAAAAGGGACTGTTTAGAGCTCTAGTCTAGGCACTCTGGCATTTCTGTTTCTCAAACATGCCAAACCTTTTAAATTCTTGGAGCCTTTTCACTTGTCATTCCTGCTATTTGAAACAGTTTCCCCAAGGTTTTCACTTGGCTCTTTTCTTTCTTGTTATTCTGATCTCAGCCCACGTGTCACTTTTCACAGAGGCTACTTTAATCTCCATATTAACATAGTCCCCTTAGACAATTTGTCTTTAAGGTACTTATCCCTGTCTCAACTTGTCTTTCTCCCCTCTACTACAGTGAAAACTATGAGAGCAGGGATCTTACCTATCTTGTTCACTGCTATATCCTTAGCACTTGACAGTAAATATTTATTGAGGAGTACCTGATTTGTGCTTATGTTCTTTTTCTTTCTAGATGATGGGCACATTTATTTTTATTCATTTTCTCTTATTTCCTCTTTCTTTTTTTTCCCCTTTTCCCTCTCCTCTCCTTTTCTTACATACTGGTTGAAAAGTTTTAGGATGGTAATTTACCTCAGCATCTACCTACAGTACTGTTTTGGAGCCTCCCTTAACAGTGAAGAAAGTGTGATACTTACCCCACATCATTAAATTTAGAAGCCTGTAGGAGAGAACTCTTCCATGTGTTTTTCCCTCAACTTTATTGAGATGAAATTGATATGTCACATTATGTAACTTCAAGGTGTCCAATTTGATGATCTGATATATGTGTGAAATGCTTGCTACCATACAGTTAGTTAACACCTCACATAGTTACCTTTTCTTATTTTTGTGGTAAGAACATTTAAGATCTACTCTCTTAGCAACTTTCAAGTATACAGTGTAGCATTGTTCATTATGGTTGCCATGCTGTACATTAGATGTTCAGAAGTTATTTATCTTATAATTGGAATTTTGAACTCTTTGACCAGAACCTGCATTTCCCTTACCTTCTGGCAACCACCAGTCTATTTTGTTTCTATGAGTCTGGTTTTTTCAGAGTCTACATATAAGTGAGGTCATAGTTTTTGTCCTTCTCCGTCTGACTTATTTCAGTTAGCGTGATGACCTCAAGATTCATCCATGTTGTTACAAATGTCAGGACTTCCTTTCTTTATGGCTGAAAAATACTCCATTATATATATACTACATTTTCTTTATCCGTTCTTCCATTGATGGACACCGGTTATTTCAGTGTCTTGGCTCTTGTGAATAATGGTTCATAAACATGAGGATATCTAGAAGATATCTCTTCTAGACACTGATTTTATTTCCTTCAGCTATATACCCAGAAGTGGGATTGCTGGATCTTATGATAATTCTGTTTTAAATATTTTGAAGAACCTCTGTACTGTTTTCTGTAGTAGCTGTACCAATTTACAGTCCTGCCAACTGTGCACAATGATTTGCTTTTCTGAACATTCCTGCCATGGCTTCTTTTTACATTGTCGGTGAATTGAAACGCAGGGAAGGGAAGGAAACTTAATGTTATAGAATAAGTAGAAGCATGGAGACTAAAACCCAAGACTTTTGATAGATTAACAATGGCAACTCTCGTAATTAGAGTGAATTTCTTTTTTTTTTTAAAGATTTTATTTATTTTATTTTTAGACAGAGGGGAAGGGAGGGAGAAAGAGAGGGAGAGAAACATCAATGTGTGGTTGCCTCTTGCATGCCCCCTACTGGGGACTTGGCCCGCAACCCAGGCATGTGCCTTGACTGGGGAATCAAATCTGGGACCCTTTGGTTCACAGGCTGGCACTCAATCCACTGGGCTACACCAGCCAGGGATAGAGTGAATTTCTATTAAATTAATTTTTGACACTAGAGTTAGCATGTATTGTACTCATGAAGACAATAAAATAACTGAATAACTAGCTAAGTATAACTAACATTCCTTTCATATTAGACATTCATATTAGACATAAGTGTTGGCTTTAGGTTTTAAAATCTTGATATTTGGCTTTTTCATCCTGTAGGGATATGAAGAGATATGCATTTAAGTAGTATGTGGCTGGATTGTTTTAAGATATAGTTCTTAAAAAGTTGTATGACTTGAATCTTTCAGAAAGAAGTTGTGCTGCATGTCATGGGACCAGCAGTCCCTGAGGTTTAGGAATAAAAGACCTCATTGATTTTCTATTGAGTTGGGAGGATTTGAAGCCATTCCTAAATTTGGTGATAAATGAAGTTAACATTGAAAAGTTGTCTGATTCTCTTTTATACTTTGCCTAGTATGTCTTATTTCTGAGAAACTGTATTAAGCCTAAGTTGACATTTTTGTGGGATTACTGTGGTTTTGCTGTATTTGCTTCTTTACCACAAGGATTTAAAAGCCAGAATCAACAGAGGTCATAGTCATAGAATGCTTCTTTCCCTTCCTTGTGGTCCCATAGCATTTTCTTTGTATTTTTACATGATTTGCCTTGTGCTCTGCATTATTATTTGTCTGTCTCTGCCAACAGGCAATGAGCTCCCAGAGGATCAGTCTGGAGTTTCCTCTTTGTAACCCTGCAGTGCCTAAACTAGTGCTTTATAATATATAGGTGTTCCTTTTGTGTTTATGGGATTTCACTGATGCTGAGAGAGTCATTAGATGATACTTCTAGTACAATCCCCTTGTTTTACTTGTAAGGAAACTGAGAAGTAGGCTTAATTCTGTCATCTAATTTTTGGGGAGACCTGTGTTCTAGTCTGGGTTCCGCTGGTTGGTTGCTTTGTTCCACCTTGCTGCTCCTCAGTTGACACTGATCTCTCTACAACAGGGGAAGGCTGTAAAAGAGGGAAAATGCACCGAGAGGATGTAAGCAGATTACACTCACATTACTTATGTGCTGCAGTTTACTGTTCCACCAGTCAGACATTTTACTCAAATTTAGGAACACAGGCTTAATTTCGGAGACCCGCCCCCGCCCCGCACGACACACACAAAAAAAAAACTTTTGTAAGATTGCTCCATTTCTCTCACAGTCTACCACCCTAGACATACCCTTATTTGCTGTGTTTCATAGATAGAAGTGCTGGAGGAGGAGACTTTATGTTGTTGGTTTTGACAGCGTGGGTGGTAAATTCCAGTTGCCTGTGATGATGACAGAGAGTGATGAGTTGAGGCCCTTGGCTGATTTTTCCCTCTGCTCCAAATGGAAGGAGAGTGATGGAAAGAATTTAATTTCTTAGGAAATTTGGTACTTTGGATTGGAATTGTTTTCCCCTACTTTCCTATTCCTTTTTTGCTTATTAGAAATTATTGATTCTGAAGTGGAGAAAGTGAGTTTATTAGATTTGGGGTAGACATTGATTAGCCATAACCAATTATAAATCCTTAGAGGGGGATATTTATAAACATGTGCTTTTCATATCCAGGAACTTGTGGTTCCCACTATTCCTGCTAATCAACCGGTTGATGCTGAGTACATGAAAGATCTGGACCCACTAAGCTTAGAATTGCATTGCTTTCGATTTAGTTTAATAGGATCCTTTTGATTTCCAATTTGTTTTCTCCCCTATAAGGACATCTTCCTCTTGACAACCTATTTAAAAGACACAGGAATGTTTTGAACAGAGGCTGTATTTCATGCTTTAAGGCAAAGCCATGATCAATATAGCATAAATGGCCTACAGAACCTTCTCTTTGTTGTTGTTAATTTTCCCTTCAGTTTTCTCTGGACCATAACAGAATTTGAGGCCTTAGTGATGGCTCAATAAAGATAGTTCTTACTAAAATTTTAAGTCAGATCTAGTACTTTCCAGGCCTCCCTCTCCTTTCAGAATCAGTCAGTGATGAGCATACACTGTGCATTTACCATGAACACTGGGCTTATAGAAAAATGATAAGATGTATTCCCTTTGGTAAAGATGCCTAATATCTAGTTGGGGGAATTTTCTGTGCTTTGTGCTTTTTTGTGTTCAAAGGTGAATCTCTTTTTTGTCTATATGTATTAGAGAAAGACAATGTCTGAGATAAAATCTTTTATGCTAGTTGATGCATCTGTTCCTTAAACAAAATTTTTATTTTGACTTGAAAGATAGTGCATATTTTCTAAAAGTCAATGAACAAAATTAATTTTGTTCTCCTGCTTTGGGTTCATCTGGAAGTAAAAATCGGGCTCTTTGCTACCCCCTTCTTTGCCATTGTTTGAGATTAAGTTTCACGAGTAGAGCCTAGAATTTAAGAGACAAACAGGAATTTGGTCTCTTCCTGGTAGGAAGAACCCGGGAAGTGAGAGAAGATGTGTAAATCCACAGTGGAGACCTGTGGGATTTCAAGTTCTCGCTTAAAAAACTGAGAGTTCCACCCTTGCTGGCGTGGCTCAGTGGATTGAGCTCCAGCCTGCGAATCAAAGGGTCACCAGTTTGATTCCCAGTCAGAGCACATGCCTGGGTTGCAGGCCAGGTCCCGAGTTGGGGGCGTATGAGAAGCAACCACACGCTGATGTTTCTCTCCCTCTCTTCACCTTGCTCTAAAAATAAGTAAATAAAATCTTTAAAAAAAAAATTAAGAGTTCCTTAAAGCAAGATGGGGAAATTTGGGCATGATTCATGGAACTGCTTTTATATAGAATTGAAAAGCACATTGAGGTTTGATCTGCATTAGTGTTACATATACATGTATATACATATGCACACACATACATATAATTAAATTTAAAATGAGTGTATTGTCTTATTTGGTTATTTTAAAATCAAGTTTAATTTTTGGCCTTTAACTGTTATTTTATGCCTCGGGTCTCTTTCCAGAGGAATTCCTGAAGGCAGTAAAGTGCACTGTGATTTATGAGGCCGTGAAGGCCAAGTACTTCGCAGTGACGAGAACCTACTCACTTTGGGGAAAATCAATGGAGCACATCAGTCTGCAGCACACTTCCTGTCTTAATGGTCCTAAGCTTGATCAATACTTGAAATTTAACTTCACCATTAGTCTGGGGCAGTGTGTGCTTTGCAGCCTTCCTTCCATTAACCTCAGATATACAGCCAGACCTATTATAGATGGAGTTAGTTACACTTTCCTGCATGGTTCTGGATCTGCTTTAAGCTTTGTCCACGCACATGATTTTTGTTTTTTTTTTAATCCTTTCCTGAGGACATGCTTATTGATTTTAGAGAGAAGGGGAGGGAGGGAAACATCAATGTGAGGGAGAAACATCGATCATCGATCGGTTGCCTCTTGTATGCACCCCGACTGGGGTCCAAACCCTCAACTCAGGCATGTGCCCTGACCAGGAATCGAACCCGCAACATTTTAGTTTACAGGATGATGCTCCAACCAACTGAGACATACCAGGTGGGGCCACTAGCATGCTTTAAGGATGTAAAATGTATTATGCTATAGGCCAAGTAATAATTTAAACCTTGAAATTAGCTGGTCAGGAGAGAGAGTGTTGGACAGACACACTATATCTATGACATGGTTGTATATTTCTTCCTAAAAAATTTCCCATTGAGGTATTTCAGTAGAGCCTGCAGAATCTTGGAGAGCATTTCTAGCACTGACTGTTGCTTTCTTTTTGCAGATTCTCTAACCATGGCACAGGTAGAGAAACGGGGGGGTTTGCTTCGAAAATCTTCAGCCTCCAAAAAACCACTGAAGGAAAAAGTGGTGCTGATGTATGATGAGATCTTCATGGTAAGACCTGAAACCCTGATACTCTGCATGGCTTGCTTGACTTCTTAGTTTCTTGTTCCAAACTGAAAGATAACCTCACCCCTGCTTGCTGTCTTCTAGCTCTTCAGAGGGTGAAAGTGAACTCTCTTATAGCAGAACTTATAATCTTGTATTAATTAATATAGGTCATTGCCATGAGTTGGGTAAAAGAATTGAAAGGAGGAAGGCAGGCTGGGGAAGCTTCTTTTCTGAATTTCTTTAAGACTTGTCTTCCTTATGATCTGACTTAAGGACCTCTCTATCCTAGATGTCTCTTAAAGTTCCTTTTGGACCTAGAATTCTATGCTTCAGATATTTAAAAAGGATATTCTGTTATATTCCATCTCAAGCTGTTAGTGGACAGAATGGTTGCTTAGTTAGACTGTCTCATTCTCTATATGAGTTAACTGAGGAATATTAGCAGTTAGATTTCTTTGGGTCTTCATAACTGCTAATTGATCATGGTCCAAGCTTGTGCTGTAAAATATACCCTGTCAGGAGAGGTTAGAGTAATTAGATGCTTTGCAGGGGTACTTACTTGCCTCCTGGTCATAAGTAGTACATGTAATACAGAATAATACCTATAAAAAGAGTTACTGTACATTGAATTTCTACAATGTGCCTGGCATTACTCTAAATGTATCACTAAGTACATTAGCTTTAATTCTGATAAGAATGGTGCAAGCATCCCATGTTTTTTACATGTGCCATGTAAAAAGATCATGCTATAAATGAGAAAACTGGAGATCACAGCTAGAAGGTGATTGGAACCCTAGGGTCTGACTCTAGAGCCCCTACTTATTCAACTTTGCTACATGGCCCAGGATAAATAATTCAGTCAAGTGAAACATCTAACTCTTGGCAAAGCCTTAGAGACAAAGTTTGACATGCAAGACGTTAATACAGAATTGCCCAGGTCAGTATGCTGGTTATACAGAGAAAATGACCAGTTACTAGGATCCGATTAGGGCCCTTTCTATGTTAAGTGAACTTGGTATACATGTGATTCCTGCTTGAGTGAGCTTTGAGGGTGGGAAGAGCCAGCTCCATTAGCTCCCTGAGTTTCTTCTTTTAAAAAATTTTTTTAAAAAATTATATTTTATTGATTATACTATTGAAGTTGTCCCAATTTTCCCCCCTTTGCTCCCCTCTACCCAGCAGCCCTCACTCCTTCAGGCAGTTCCCAACCATTGCTCATGTCCATGGCTCATGTGTGTTAAGTTCTTTGACTACTTCATTTCCTATACTGGACTTTATATCCCCATGGCTACTCTGTAACTACCTGTTTGTACTTCTTAATCCCCCCACTCTTCACCCATTACCCCACACACCCTCCCATCTGGCCCTTTAGTTTCATACATAGACAACGAAATGATATTACAGAAGTGTAAGTGTCAAAGTGTGACCTCTCTTGGGAAGTAGGATTTGAGAGAAAGAAACTGAATACAGACCTTATGAGAAAGCCAGAAATGTTGCTTCTCTATGTCATCCTCTATTAAAAATCCAGAAGAGATTCGTAGTTTAATATTTTCTTATTAGAACAGGAGTTCCTAACTAATGAAGACATTAGTTCTTGGTAGTAATTTTAAAAGGTCAATTTAAGATTATAGCATGCAGTTGACCAACTGATTTTTGTCATTAGCTTTCCTGTAAAGTGGGAGTATGGGGTTATCTTTTTCTTATTTCACTCATTAACCAGAAGCCTTTGACTTTCCAGAATTTCCGTTTGAAAACTATTGCTAAGAAATTTTGGATTTTAGCAACAATAATTTTGCTAACTTTTTGGACCAATTTAACTAAGAGAAGAGCATATTAAAAACTCTGTAGAGAGGACTAAATACATATGTGAGGGCAAGTAGAAGCAGTCAACACAGGATGTTTTAAAAACCATGGCAGTATTACTAAGACTATTTGCGCCTGGTTTCTGCACTTCTTGTGTAAGTCACTTAACTTTGTGGACCCTCTTTCCTCAAAGGAGAATAATGGTTATATCTACCATACTTGGCTCACTGGGTCATTATATTTCATGTATGTGAATCAGCTTTGGAAATTGTGCACCCTACAGATGCAATGGGGACTTATCATACTTTACTGACTTATCCAGATGATTCGGTTCACTTCCTGCTAGAAGGGAAAGATCTGAGGGAGATGCTTTGAGCCACTATAACGTTTGGTTCAGGGGAGATAATACAGTGTGTGTGCGTGCATATGTATACATATATATACATATACATATATGTAGACACACACACACATGCACAAAATGTCTTCCATTTGGTGAAAAAAATCCCAAAAAACTGTTGTTTCCCATTACAGTAGTTTATAATGACCAAGCTAAAAGTTAACTTTGAAAGGTTAATTATGTGTAGTGACCCTTTCAAATGTATTCTTAATGATCTGGTGTTTAACTGGGGATATTGAACCTGCCTATCTTCTGATTTCAGACAGAGGACCCCAGTAAGTGCAGCCCTCGATTTTGGGAGGAGCTCTTCCTCATGAAGGTAAGATTTGGTGGCATCTGTAGATTTTCCTGGTAGCTGAGATTGCCTTCTCATGTGTTCTAGGTGCTATACCAAAAGTGAACTCAGGCCATTATTGTTTTCTTGGTAGGTGAATTTAGAGTACTTGGAAGGCAAGCTGGAATCTCTTGATGGTGAGGAGTTAATGAAGATCAAGGACAACATTAATTGCTTATTTCAACACTGCATTCAGGCTCTGGGAGAGGAACATCCAATTCGAGTTGTCAATGCATTGCAGGTACAAGACTGGGACACTGGGAAGTCTTATTTGATGGGAGAAAGGAATTGTAACACATCTGTTGAGATCTGAGGAACCTAGAATTGCCCTTAGGTGTGAGATTTTCTTTTTTTCTTCCTTCTTTATGTTATCAAACATCTATGCCATGTTTGTTTAGTCATCTTCCTGGTTAAACAAATTGACTCTTATAATAGTAATCTTGTCCATTTGTTTAATTTGATCTAGTGCCAAAGCAGAGTGTTTGACAGAATTCTTATTATTACTTGAGGAAAGGAAGAGATAGAGAGGAAACTGAGGCAAGGTTACTTAGTCTACAGCAAAACTCAGGAGATTCTTAACACAAAATTTTCTCACTAGTTCAGGAGTTCATAATCTGAGGTTTCAGAGGGTTCTTGACTCCCTAAAATTATATGTAATATTTTATGTGCACATGTATAATCTTTCTGAAGAGAGGGTTTTCATCAGACTCTCAAAAGGGTCTGTAACTCTGAAAACATTAAGAATCATTATTGTTAATGCAAAGTTGCATGATCACGAGGAAGATTCATTGAACAATTATTTCTTGGTCGACTTTTATGTGCCAACCATTGGACTCATGGGGATACATTGTAGGTTTCTGAGGGCAAAGACTTTGATAGTTTTATTCAGTGTTTTGTTCCTAGTGTGTAGAACAGTACCTGACAAATAGACTCTAGAAGTAAACTTTTTTTGAATGAATGATGGGCAGAGTTTCTAAAGTTTATTGGCTAGTAGCTCCAAGGGTAGCCAATTGGGAGCCGAGTACCTATGTCAGTGATTGACAGACTTAGGGGAGTGATAGCATAAAGGATTTTCTTGGAAGTTTTGGTTGACTGGATTTAAGTTTCTAACTTACTAGTTAGATCACTTTGTGAGCCCCAGTTTTCTGATCTGTAGAATGTAGAAATTACCTCTTGAGCTGATGCCCCAGAAAGAAGGATTATGTTTATCCTGTGGCTTTATTAGTTTTTGGTGAGTAAATTCCACATTTTGAGCATCACAGTTGTAGTGAAAGTTGAAGTGAAAGTTGAAAATTGTACTTCCTGCAATTGTATAGGGGCTCACTATGGGGGCATGAATTGTAAACTGTTTTTAGCTCAGTGGAAATAAATTGACATTAAGGTACTTGGTAACCAATAAAAATATAGTACATTATTGTAATAGCTGATACTTACTGAACTTTAACAAAGTTCCAGGTGCTATTATTGGGGCTTTAACAAAGTTTCGGGGACTATTCTAAGTGCTTTATGGTATTAATTCACATAGCCCTCACAACATCCCAATAAGATGGGTGCTGTTATTATCATTCCCATTTTATAGATGAGAAAACTGAGGCACTGGAAAGGTGACTAATTTGTCCAGGTACAACTAGTAAGTAGTGGAGTGTAATGAATTTAAGATTTGAAGCAATTGGTTGTTATCATAAAGGAACTTAAGTAACTTGTTATTAAATGTAATTACTAAAAATGATAAACTATAATATAAATACTAAAATTAATTTTAAATAAAGTTTCATGAATCCTATGACACAAACTCAAGAACTATTTTTTATTTTTGAATATCACCTTCCAGTCTTTGCAGTGCAATTTAAAAAAAGGGATGACCAAAGAGCAACAGAAAAAGAGGATGACAACAGTTTTAGTTGCTGTTCCTCTTTTGATTTCTGGATTTTGCACATATTAAGACTCAGACTGAGTTTCGGAGCTCAAGTATTAGAGCACTTGAATGTCAGCTGTGCAAGGAGGAGAATCTGGGGTTGCAATGTTGGGCTGTAGATCTAGTGCCCTTCGTTTTGAGTCTTCCTTTAGAAAGAATTCTTTCTCTCATCTCTGCAGACCTTGTGTGCACTCATTCGAGGAGTACATCAAAAGAATAAGTCTACCTCGGGGTTTGACATTATCAACATGCTGATGGGCTTTGACAAGGCGGAGCTGTGCATGAAGGTGAGGCATAAGCCGCAGCTGTGCCAGTGTATGGCTGCTTCTGACAGCTGTTCATGGGTGCCAGCTGCAGACAGTTAGCTGTACCAGAAGATTTGGACTCAAAAAGATGTAGATGATTGAATTTGGCCTTGAATTTGGAATTTTTTTTTTTTTTACAGATTTTGTTTATCTGAATAAAGAAAATTTGAAATTCAAATTTGAGTTGAGGCATCCTTTCTCTGCAGGATAAAGACTGAGCAGTTTATTTTATGATTTACAGCATATGATCATACAGTCTTAAAAACATTTATGAACTTAAGTAAAATATAACAAATTAATATACAAGGGTAACTGAAGTTCTAAACTTTAAGCTTTCTTATTTAGCACAATGACTATCAGAATTTT
Source organism: Mormoops blainvillei (assembly GCA_004026545.1). NCBI lineage: Eukaryota > Metazoa > Chordata > Mammalia > Chiroptera > Mormoopidae > Mormoops > Mormoops blainvillei. Next base: position 109,316 of record PVJD01000779.1, on the reverse strand, counting down.
TATTTCTACTGTTTGACAGTTTTTTAAAATGAAAACTTTGTTGATGTATAATTCACATATATAATTTCCCCTTTTAAAGTGTATACTTTAGTGGTTTTTTCGTATATTCATGAAGTTGTACAACCATCACCACTTTTAATTTCAAAACATCACCCCTGAAAGGAAATGTGTACCCACTAGCTGTCATTCCTCATTCCGCATTCTCTCTAGCCTCTGGCAACTATCAATCAGATATGTCTCTATGGATTTACCTATTCTGGACATCTCATATAAATGGGATCACATGTGGTGCTTTGTTTCTAGCTTCTTTCATTTAGCATGTTTTCAAGGTTCATCCATGTTGTATCCTGTAATCAGTACTTCATTCCTTTTTATGGCTGATTAGTATTCCACTGTATGAGTGTACCACATCATTTTATTTATTCATTCATCAGTTGATGTACATTTGGGCTGTTTGAACATTTGGACTATTATGAATAATGCTGCTATGAACATTCATGGATAAGTTTTTGTGTGGACATATGTTTTCAATTCTCTTTGGCATATATGTAGGAATAGAATTGCTGGATCATATGGTACCCCTATGTTTAGCATTTTGAGGAACTACCACACTGTTTTCCAAAGTTGCTGTTCCGTTTTACACCACAATGCATGAGGGTTCTAATTTCTCCACATCATTGTCAACAATGGTTTTTGTCTTTTGTGTGTGTATATATATTGTTTTTCTTTTTTTTTTGTTGAGAAAAGGCTATTTAAACCCTTTGCCTATTTCTAGATTGAGTTATTTTCCTATTTTTGTTTGTTGTTGAGTTGTAAGAGTTCTTTATATAGTTTGGATATAAATCCCTTACCAGATATGAGATTTGCAATTTTTGTTTGTTTTTTCCAAAGATTTTATATATTTGTGTTTTAGAGAGAGGGGACGGGAGGGAGAAAAAGAAGGAGGGAAACATCAATGTGCGAGAGAAGCATCGATCAGCTGACTCCTGCCCGCTACTGGGGACCTGGCCCACAATCCAGGCATGTGCCCTGACTGGGAATCAAACCGGTGACCTTTTGCTTTGTGGGACAACACTAAACCCACTGAGCCACACCAGTCAGGGCAGATTTGCAATGTTTGACACTGTCTTGAATGAATGTTGTTCATAATATGAATTTTCAGTAACTAGTCTTCTGTTACTCACTAAATTTAAAATAAAAAATCTGCCCTGGCTAGTGTGGCTCAGTGGATTGAGCACTGGCGTGCAAACTGGAAAGTCATTGGCTCGATTCCCAGTCAGGGCACATGCCTGGGTTGCAGGCCAGGTCCCAAGTTGGGGGTGTGTGAGAGGCATCCACAACGATGTTTCTCTCTCTTTCTGTCTACCTCTCTTCTCTTCCCTCTAAAAATAAGTAAAATGTTTAAAAAAAATTTTAAAATAAATAAAAAATCTGTGTGCCAAAGAATACTTATAGTGATTCGGTTATTTTAAAAAGTTATAAACAGACAATTATGAATACACAAAGATTTAGTACCTGGAGTCATTTTTTAAATTCTAGCCTATTCATTTCATGTATATATCATGGGAAAAAATCTCGTATTTCTCATTCATTCTCATCATTCTAACTACTGATGTGCTACTGATTATGTCTCTAACTTTAGCCCTAACTGGTGTGGCTCAGAGGGTTGGGCATCATCCCGCAAAACGAAAGGTCACCTGTTCGACCTTTCTTGTGATGTCCAAGCTGAAAAGCAAATCCGAACATTCAAGAGGCTGTTATCAGAGGAGGATGAGTGGCTTCTGCCTGCTTGCCGAGGCCTGAGGAAGACTCTTTTAAACAGTTCCCTAAATTGGTGATAAAAGAACAAAAATATTTTACAGCCCTGACTAGCATGGTTCAGTTGGTTGAGTGTTGTGTTGCAAAGCAAAAGGTCACCAGTTTGATTCTCAGTCAGGGCACATGCCTGGGTTGTGGGCCAGGGTCCTGGTTGGGGACACGTGAGATGCAACAGATCGATCGATGTTTTTCTCTCACATTGATTGTTTCTCTTCCTCTTTTTCTTCCTCCCTTACCCTCTCTCTAAAAATAAATAAATAAAATCTTGAAAAAAAGTCTCTAGCTTTAACATCCCCTCATGGGTTTCAGAGTTGTGTATGCACTCTGTAAGCACTTGCTGAATATCCCACTCAAATATCCTTAAATATCTCTTGCTCGACATATTCCAACTGGAACTCATTGTTTTCTCAACATCTGTCCTTCCTCATTCATTCCCTATTAGAATAGGGGCACCTGTCTTCTCAGTCCCTAATGGCAAAAACCTGGTAGTCATCCTTGACTCTCTTCTCTCTCATTTTTCATATTCAGACAATTACCAACTTCAGCTAATTTTACCTCAGCTTATATTTCTCATACTTTTTTCCCCCTGTTGCCACTGTCCCCATTAATTCACATTTGAACTATTGCAGTGATGTCTTCATTCTTTTTTTTAAAAAAATATTTTATTTATTTAATATTTAGACAGAGGGGAAGGGAGGGAGAAAGAAAGGGAGAGAAACATAATGCGTGGTTGCCTCTCACGCACCCCCTGCTGAGCACCTGGCCCACCACCCAGGCAGGTGCCCTGACTGGGGAATCGAACCAGCGACCCTTTGGTTTTGCAGGCTGATGCTCAATCCACTGAGCTACACCAGCCAGGGCTCCTTCAATCTTTTAACAAACCTTTGTTAGGCTTCTGTGTGCCAGGCACTGGAGGTTCAGAGGCAAATAAGATATGGCAACTATTTTCAGAAAACTGATGGATCAGTCCTTATTTGTCTCCATTCCTCCAGGCCTACCGTCTTTAAATCTGTCATCCACACTGACACCAGAGTTTTTGTATCGTACACTCAAATGTCTCCTGCTTAAAACCCATCATTAATTTCCTATCACTAACAGGATAAAGACCAAACTCCCTAGTTAGCCTTATAAAACTTTCATGATCTGTTCCATGGTTATTTCTCTAGTCTCATCTCTTACCACTGTGCCTTACTCATTATTACAATACTTCCATAATAACAAACTGCTTGTATCCCAACTTCATACCCAGAGCTGTTTCATTCTTTATGTGTCTTTGATCATGTTAAGCCTGCCTAGAATTCCTTTTCTTCTCAAGTTTTAATTAACTCCTACTGATTTTTCAAAATACAACATACCCTGTAGGAGTACTAGAATAGGTGATATCTGAGCTAATTCCCTTCCTCCATGGATGTTTCTGTCATACTAACCATTATATCAAATCTGTTTTCTTATTTTTCTCTCCCATTATACTAAAAACACCTTGAGAGCAAGAGTCATTGTCTTATTTTTTCTTGTATTTTTGAAAGCACAATATTTAGCATTTAGTAGACCCTTAATACATATTTGTTGAATTGAACTGAAGTAGCTTACTTTGAACCTTCACCTGACCTTTCAGCATGCTAAATCCTTATTCCATTCGTTTTCTTCCATCATTTAATGTAAAATATTTCTTTTCTTCTTAGTTCTATTCTAATATCTAAGGGTTTTATCTTTTGATTACATCTGGTTATTAGTGCAAGTGATAAACTCCAATCTCATTGTCTAGTAAAATTGACTAGGATGGACACAAGCTAGCTTTGTTGCATAGTGCATATGGCAGGTGAGAGCCAGTAGTGATACTGTCTCATTGTTGTTTGTTCAGTGTGCCTTCCTCAAGTGATATGTTTTCTTTACCAAAAATGAAATGTATGTAGATATTGAACTGTTATTAACCTTGAACTTAATTGTTTAATTTATTATTTATTTTTAAGTATATTTTATTGACTATGCTATTACAGTTGTCCTATTTTTTCCTCCCTTTCATTCCCTTCCTCCCTGTACCCGACTTTCCACAAGCACCACCCACCCCTTTGTTCATGTCCATTGGTTGTACATACAAGTTATTTGGCTTCTCCATTTCCTGTACTACTCTTAACATCCCCCTGTGTATTTTGTACCTACCATTTGTACTTATTCCCTGTACCTTTTCTCTCATTCTCCCCCGCCCCCACCTCCTGCTGATAACCCTCCCTGTGATCTCCATTTCTGAGATTCTGTTCCTGTTCTAATTGTTTGCTTAGTTTGTTTTTGTTTTTAGGTTCAGTTGTTGATAGTTGTGAGTGTTATCATTTTACTGTTCATAGTTTTGATCTTCTTTTTCATGGATAAGTCCCTTTAACATTTCATATAACAAGGGCTTGATGATGACGAACTCCTTTAACTGTACCTTATCTGGGAAGCACTTTATCTGCCCTTCCATTCTAAATGATAGCTTTGCTGGATAGAGTAATCTTGGATGTAGGTCCTTGCCTTTCATCACTTCAAATACTTCTTTCCAGCCTCTCCTTGCCTATAAGGTTTCTTTTGAGAAATCAGCTGATGGTCTTATGGGAACTCCTTTGTAGGTAACTGTCTCCTTTTCTCTTGCTGCTTTTAAGTTTCCCTCCTTATCTTTAATCTTGGGTAATGTAATTATCATGTGCCTTGGTGTGTGATTCCTTGAGTCCAACTTCTTTGGGACTCTCTGAGCTTCCTGGACTTCTAGGAAGTCTATTTCCTTGACCAGATTGGGGAAGTTGTCCTTCATTATTTTTTCAAAAAAGTTTTCAATGTCTTGCTCTTCACCTTCTCCTTCTGGCACCCCTATGATTCAGATGTTGGAGTGTTTACAGGTGTCCCAGATGTTCCTAAGCCTCTCTTCCTTTTTTTGAATTCATATTTCTTCATTCTTTTCTGGTTGAATGTTTATTTCTTCCTTTTATTCCAAATTGTTGATTTGAGTCCCAGTTTTCATCCTTGTACTGTCAATTCCCTGTATATTTTTCTTTATTTCACTTTGCATAGCCTTCGCTTTTTCCTCCATTTTGCAACCATACTCAACCATTTCTGTGAGTATCCAGATTACCAGTGTTTTGAACTCTGCATCTGTTAGGTTGGCTATCTCTTTGATGCTTAGTTCTATTTTTGGAGCTTTGATCTGTTCTTCTGTTTGGGTCATATTTTTTTGTCTTTGGTGCACCTGTTACATTGTAAGGGGCGGAGCCTTAGGTATTTACCAGGGTGGGGCAACCCATGTGCTACTTTGTGGCACTGTATGTGGGGGAGGGGTCCGAGAGGGAATTATGCCGCTGAGTCAGCTCTTCGTGGCTTTCAGTCACTTCACCCACTACCCATGAGCAAATTGGGCCGTTTTGGTGCTGGTCCCTGGGTGGCGGGGTTTGTGTATGTTCTGGGACTCTGAGAGCTCCTCCAATGAGCTCTCCTGTGAGGCTGGGAGCTCCTCCCATTGCCACAACCCCCACAGATTTTTACAACCAGAGGTTTTCAGTCTTTCTTCTCCTGCCCTGGAACCCTGGGTTGTGCGGTCTGTCTTGCTCCCCTGTTGTTTCTGCCGGTTTATCTCCACGCAAATGTGTGACTGCCAGCTGTTGTCTCGCCTGCTTGTCCTCTAACCGCCTCCTTACCACATCTTTTCCTCCACCCACCACCCCCTGGCGCCCCAGCTTCCCAGCTTTCTGTCTCCATCTCCTCTCCTCCTCCCAGTCTGGTTGAATGTTTCTTCTTCAACTCCTTGGTTGTTAGACTTCCATACAGTTCGATTTTCTGGCAGTTCTGGTTGTGTTTTTGTTTTTAAAGTTGTTGTTGTCCTTCTTTTGGTTGTACAAGGATGCAAAGTGTATCTACCTATGCCTCCATCTTGGCCAGAAGTTTAATTTATTATTTAAAATTTTTAAATTGAAGTTTATTAGCTTATTAATTTTTTTAGTTTATATACTTATGTATTTAACTACTATTATTGACCTTTTAAAAATTTATTTCATTCTAATCTAAAGGTTTAGGTGAGGATGACAGGCTACAAACATTCATTTGGTAGAATAGTGAATTCTGGTGTTCTGTGCAGTTGTTCTAAAGCATTTTCCCGTAACTAGCCAGGCTTAGAAGTCTTCCTTTTCTTTGTCTAATTTTGTAAGGCCTGGACCTCAGGGAATGATATACTTGCTTCATTGTGTGTTGTTCACATTACCCTGTGTAACATAACCCAGAATTGGACAAAGATATAGTGCAGATATTATTTGATACAGTTTCACTTTTAACTGTTCTTTTTCTCAGAACTTGATGGAGAGTTTGGATTCATTGCTTTGTGCAGAAGGTTCTGAAAGTCTGAAGAGTTTATGTCTGAAACTTCTCCTTTGTTTAGTGACTGTAAGTAACTCATCTATATGTTTCTTTGTCAGGGGTATTAATTGACAGCAGGGGCCAGCTTATTTGAAAACTTGAACCCAAAACTAGAAAGGAAAAGAGAAAAATAAATTATTTACTGGGGCATTACATCACTCTGTTGTGTTTCAGTGTGTAGGAGGAAGTTAGTTGCATGGGTTTTCATTTCAATAAAATGCCTATTTCATGGGCATTTTAATATGCAGGATATGTGATATTTGTTATTTTAGAGGTACCACTCCTGGAGAACTACTTTCTACTGGATTATCAGAGTTCCCCTTCTCATCAGGTCTCATTTGGAAACAGTTTTTGTCATTCTGAATGTTTATTTGTTGTGACATAGATTTTATAGCATGAAGCTGTCCTATACCTTTTAGTGGGAGGAGGGCAAGATATTGTTCATTTACTTTAGGTGGTTCCTTTTCCCTGCCGTCACTTGAAGGCTTTTGGATCATAAATTTCTTCCTGTGCATTTGAGGATTGAAACTCAAGGAACTGTTAGGCAAATGTTTTTGTGAGGGTATGAGAGAAACAATGAGAAGTTAAAAAATTTAGGGAGTTTTAACTTGCTAATTTCCTACCCGTCTAGTGTCTGTTTTAGTTTAGCCTCTATTTAGCTCTGGTGGCTTTAGGGGAGATTATGAAAGGTCTAGTAAGTATGTAGTAGAATGTTTTAACATTTTTGTTTCTCTTAGATTCTAGAAGAGATGTACATACAATATCAGAGTATCTCAGTGTAGACTTTAAAATGCCTTTTATTGCATTCAGGTGACAGATAACATCAGCCAGAACACTATCCTGGAATATGTAATGATCAACAGCATATTTGAAGCAATTTTACAGGTTGGTCTTTTCCTTCGTTACCTCTTTCTATTTTGGGTAAACCACCTCCTTAAATCTTCTGCATTCATAGGAACTAGGAGTTAGCACTCTCATACATTTCTGGTTCTTATTACAGATACTCTCCCACCCCCCAAGTCGTAGGGAGCATGGGTATGATGCTGTAGTCCTCTTGGCTTTGCTGGTGAACTATAGAAAATATGAGGTATGTGAGCTACCTTAATTGATAGTTGTTGTCTTTCTATAATCTTTCTACATGTGGTTACTTTGAGAGGCCCTTACTTAATGTAGAAGACTTGCTCTTGGTAAATGGTATATGGATTTATTTTGATAACCCAAATTCTAAAAATCCTATATTAAATGCATGAGGTAGATGATATAGCTGTTTAAAGGAATCCTGTAGACAACTTCTAATAAAGTGAGTAAATGTCTTTTATTATTATTATTATTATTTTTAAAAGATTTTATTTATTTATTTTTAGATAGAGGGGGAGGGAGGGAAAAAGAGAGGGAGAGAAACATCAATGTGTGGTTGCCTCTCATGTGCCCCCTACTGGGGACCTGACCCACGACCCAGGCGTGTACCCTAGCTGGGAATAGAACCCGTGACTCTGGTTCGCAGGCCGGCACTCATTCCATTGAACCACACCAGCCGGGGCAAATGTCCTTTTAATATAGTGGTTCCTAAACTCAGCTTATTATCTGAATCACCTAGGGACTTTTTAAAAAGAAGAAATTTCTAGGCTTTACTCTCAACACACTCAATCAAAATCTCTTGGAGTGGGTCTTGGGAATTTGTGTGTGTGAGTATGTGTGTGTGTTTAAAGATCCTCTGTTGAATATGGTGATTTGCCAGGATTGGGAACCACTGACCTAATGCATACGTTTTGAAAGACTGGACTTTTGTATGTTGGATTTCCTTAATGCATTCTACTTATATAAGTATAACTGTTGGTCTGGGAACGCTTTCTGATTTTAATGGAAATTGAAGACAGGGACCTGTTCATGTTAATTCTGGTATTCTTTTTGCCCCTGAATTAATTGGGGACAGATTTATAGGTTTTTGAGATGAAGAGCAGAACTTAGATTTCTGCTTGGATTGGTGTATTAACTTGATTTCCCTCAAAAGGTAGAATACACAGAAAAGGAAGGGGGCCACTTAAGACCAGGAACCTCATTGGAGATGGCTTCAGAGTAATGAGGAGCTAGTGGTACTTAACTAAACCCCAAAGCCAGGAGCTGCTTTGAGGCAACCTTTCTTCACTTAATAAGTAGCAGTGCTGTGAGAAGTGGGCCAGCTGGAGGAATGATCGTCATTTCTGAACTTCTGGTTCTTTACTTAGTGATGTTAGATATACTTCCTAGCTAGGTCAAAAGTGATGAGTAACAAAACCTGGAGCTTTTTTTAATACGGAGGGATATGGAAGAAAGGGAGGCCATAAGAAAGGAATACTTAAAGAGGAACTGGAATATGTGGAGCAACATTAATGTGTTATAAATCCCAGGAGCTGATGGCTTTCATTGTCTAGAGGAACTGATGAATGGTGTTTACAGCGACTAATAAATATGTAATTTATCACCAACACCTGTTTTATTGGTGATCTGGAGGAGTTGGCATGGCAGCCATTTTGATCTCTGACATGTGTAATAGCCTCTGGGGCCTTATTATAACAGCAAGAAAAATAGCTGAGGAAAATGCTGAAGAGAGTTAAAGAGAGTTGAGTTATATGTGATAGGAAAACACCATCATCAGTAATGAATTTTTTCAGAACATTCTGCTGGATGCAGGCCACTTTGAGGCAAGTTGTTTAGCTTCTCTACATATGAACTGAAACCTGTCTTAGCCCAGTAGGGCTCTCTGAAATGTCAACCTGAAAAATTGGATATGGCCAAGGAACTGGAGAAAATCATATTTCTGGAGTGAGGTATGCATCTGTAGTCTGTCAGAAGCCCCAGAAGAATTAATATACTAGGCGAGGTCAAGCTGGTGGGCATAATTTATCTGGGCTTTGCAGCTTTTGATATAAGTCACTCACCAGAAACCATTAAGGAAGCCTGGTGACCATGGAGGAGGAAGTTTTTTTTGACAGCAACATGAGGAATTCCAGATGCACATATCAAAACCAAAAGCTGGTGAAATTTTATGCAAACTAGTATGAGGGGGTGTGTGCTGTGGAGAACAGCATTCCAGCTGTACCACAGTCAATCTCGTGACCAATGCAGTAGGTTGTAACCTTTCTAGAAAGGTGCAGAGGGCACTAGAGAGGCTGGGTGCCCAACTAAACACAGAGAAGGCAACTAAGGTGTTGGACATGAAGAATGGAATTGTTGGAAAAGATGCCATGGAGTAAAGGTAAAAAATACTTCCTTACCTCAAACAATACATTCCATTTTAGATGTTTTATCTAAAGAGATAGAAGAGGAAAAAAAAAAAAGCCTAAGGAACTGCAATGCAAAATGGTAAATACAGAATGATTTAGATCAAATAAAGGCAGGACTCTATTAGAGTGACCCCATGATGGCTCATTGACTTTGCAGTTCTGTTTTGTGGCTGAAAAATAGATTGCCTCCAGTTTAAAAATGTGACCAGCACAACAAGGTTGTAGTGCTAAGGGGAATCAGTGTCTGGAGAATAGAAATTTTCACAGCATTAACATCCTGGTCTTCTACGTTGGCCACGTCTCTTGAGATGAAGTGATTCACTCCCCAACTGCTGCCCGTTGAGCATGACGTTTTCCAGAAATTACAAAATTTTTTATTATGTCCAGTTGCAAGTTGTTCTTTCTCTTTCTTTTTCTCTTTTTTCTTCCCCAAAGAACTTCCTCTGAATGTGATAAAAATGTCAAAGGAGAAAAAATATAGTTACCAATCATTGAGCCTTTACCGTATGCCAGATACTATGTTGGGGACTTTACATGTCTTCATTTAAGTCTCAAAGCAACCCCAAGGAAGAAAATATTCCCTTTTTACAGATGAGGAAATTGAACTTAGGTTAATTAACGTGCCTAACTTGTCATAATTAATAACTAAAGGAGCTAGAACTCAAACTCTTGCTTTTAGCCACCTTACCTTTCTCCCAACTGCTGCTAAAACAGACTGTTCTTGGTAATCAGATGATCCTTATTATTACCTAAAACCGTACACTTTTGGGAAGGTGAGTGGCTAGGACTTTCAAAAATTATGCCAAGAAACAGTGGCCTTTTCCTTCTTGCATTGTTCTTATCATGGTGTTATCTCTAGGTCAGCCTATTGCTGATTTTCTTTTTTAGGCATCCACTTGCATTGGATCGTATCTGAAGTCTGTAACACCAGCATGGTTTGACTGTTGGTTTTGGGAAGAAGTGTTGAGAGCTTTCTTCTGTTAGATCAAGTAACAAATTGAGTGGGTTTTACTATTTGAGTTGTCTTGTAGAAAACCTTATAAACATTTGAGCTGTTAAGAAAGCAAAGCTTTTTCTCCATTCCCAATTGCCCTCAGAAACTTGATTAAATAAGGTCTATGTGGGGGGCTAGTCTTTTAGTTGGGTTTCCAAGTTTCTCTATAATGAGTTTTCTTGGTTGCAGTAAAAACTGCCAATCTGAGAACTATTGTTTCTTGCTTGCCTTAGTTAGAATTTCTGCCTGATCTACATGAGGTCTTTCCTCCCATCCCAAGGGTGGGATGTTTTTAAGGTGAGCAGGTCATTGGTTCTCATCTCACCAGTAGGAGATGGCCCAACTGCTTAATGAGTTTAAATATATGTTCATTTCCATATGCTGCCCAGCCGAGATTGGGTCTGGAAAAACTCAGGAAATCTTCCAGTGCTATAAGTGATGGGACAATCATTAAATCCCAGTGTCCTGACCAGATTGTAGTTTGGGTAATTACATCCTTTTTTTCAGTTCCCCTGCAGTGTTATTTGGGTATCAGATCCATAAATGGCCTCTCTGGCTGTTAAGCAGCTGCCACTTTCCACCCCCTAGGTGGCTTTGTTTTATGGGTGGGTGAATCAGTCTTTGCATATCGTTCGTGGAATGGTTAGGGAGCCTTTGGGATGAGAATGTAAGTTAGCAACTTACAAATTTGTGCCTTATGGCAGAGAAGCTTTTATGTCCCCCGAAAGACAGTTGTCCCTATGGACTCAGTAAATTATTGGCAGGATAGGACAGAGTGAGTTTCGTGGAGTGTTCACTTACTTTTTAGAAACAAATAAGGAGGAAAGATGGGAGAAGTGACAGACACAGGCCTGAGCTGCTTCAGCCTAGAGGAAAATGCAAGTAGAACAGAATTTGTGTGTGTGTGTGCATATGTGTGCATGGTGAATGCCCGTGCATACCGAGAGATTTACTGGAAATGAGGGGAATCAGCTGGCAAGATGGGTTGGGTCTGGGTAGTAGGAGCATCACTATAGAGAGAAGGCCTGTTACATGCCTTTTAACACTGTGTTAAATAGTTCGTGGGTTCTTAAGTCACACTCACCTTAGTCTCCTCTCCTCTTTATCAGTCTGTGAATCCTTATATTGTGAAGCTGTCTATTGTGGATGATGAGGCCACGCTCAATGTGAGTATCTGGATCTTTGTGTGTTTTTTTAATTACTTGCATTCAGTGGACTTACAGTTACTATTTAGAGAGCACAGAGCTATTGTGTTAATTTTATCTGGCTATAAAGAGGGAATTGGTGTATATTTTTAGGGCATTAGTGCAACTATCTTATTGTATTCTATATTCTTATCATGGAAGGAAGGTTTGAGGGGACATTTCCTTGCTAATCATGATGAAATCGTTGGTTATATTTCATGTTATAATAGTGTGCTGAGGTTTATTCTCCTACAGGGGCAATAAATTATGTTTCCAAGAATAAGAAGGCTTAGATGGTATATCAAATCACCATGCTGTATACTTTATATAGCTTACAATTTTATGTTAATTATACCTCAATAAAGCTGAAATTAAAAAACAAACAAACAAACAAACACAGAGGGCTTAGGTGACTAAATGATGGGAGATTCCTTCTCATAGAAATAGCCAGATGGTATTTATAGCCTGACTTGGTAAAGCTGAAACATGCTACAATGTGCACTTGAAAATCTGGGAAGTAACGTCTGATCTCTGCATATAGGGAGGAGGAAGATGACCAGGTGTCTGGCTTTATTCTCTTTCCATCTTGCCCTTTTCATTTTTCTAATTTCCCTTATGAATAGACATGCACATGATTCATTGTGTGGCCTTAATTGATCTTTGTGTTGCACTTAGCTGATTCTAGAGGGAAAGTTGATAAGTTACTTTAACATTTATTGGATGCTTCTGCTTGTTAAACTCCTGGTTTTCTGCTTGTCCATGTGCACCTTCATTTAGCATGGGACTCATTGTCACTTTTATTGTGGTTGTTTTAGAGACATATCTATGAGAGGTTTATTTATTTTTATTTTATTTTTTTAAGGATTTTGTTTAGAGAGAGGGGGAGGGAGGGAGAAAGAAAGGGAGAGAAACATCAGTGTGTGGTTGCCTCTCATGCGCCTCCTACTGAGGCCCTGGCCTACAACCCAGGCATGTGCCCTGACTGGGAATCAAACCAGCGACCCTTTGATTTGCATTCGCAGGCCGGCACTCAATCCACTGAGCCACACCAGCCAGGGTGAGAGTTTTTTGTTTGTTTGTTTGTTTGAAGCTTCTAACTCAGTCTTCTCTTTTGAGGTAAAAATGATCCCAGTGAAACTGTCGGTGATCTGGACCGGTCTGTTTCACCACCCTCTTCATACACCCCCTCCCCCAGTCTATTAAGTAACTGTTAGGTAAGATAATTACATCAGAAAAATCTCTCCAAGGGAGCTCCTTTTGATGCTTTGGCACCGCCTCTCAGGATTTCTGTCCTTATTGCCCACTTTCAGGTAGAACTTTGTGGGCTTGGACCATGGCAGTGTAATTAGTGTCTCTGGCCTAATAATAGCATCGCCACCAGGCCCTTATTTCACCTATGCTATCTTTTTCCTTTCTAGGGAATGGGGCTTGTGATTGCTCAGGCTTTATCTGAGTACAACAGGTAAGTCCACCTTTCTAGAAGAGATGGGTCTAATTTTCATTTGAATTGGTTGAGTTCTAACAAAAGAGGGTTTTAGAGTTCTTGGGTGAACTTCCTTTACCTATACTGGAAGAGTATTCACAGGTACAGGTGCTGGCAGATGTATGTGCTCTAGCTTGGCTGGATGGCTTTAGTAGAGGTTATTTCTAACACCAGGGGAGAAACCACCAGGTTAGTGTCCATCTTTTCTTTAAACAATTAGGTACAATCTTTGCAACCTTTAGTATTTTATCGCAGAACATTTTAACTAGTATTTTAGCCACAAGCAGCCTCTTCCATTTGGCCATGTGTATCACACAAATATCATTTCCTGTGTAAAAAAGGTTGCAAAGGCCTGCCTTTTTTGTACACTTAAAAAATAAATAAAGGGAGAGAATATTGAATTAGCTTTAGTTTGCCAGATGTTTCTTTTTCATCAGGAATCAACCGTAGTTTCCTGGAGTCCCTCTCTCTTCTTGGGGGCTCTCTCCACTGGCGCTTGCTTTTCCTCCTGCTGTGGATGGGGAAGGATCTGGTATTCGGTGACTGGAAGCCAGAAGTGTCCCCAGTCCTGGCAAGGGCCAGGCAGGGTCTTTCTTGCTTCTATCCATACTTTCCTCACACACAATTGGGTGCTGGGATTTCAAATCTGTCCCATCTCCACAAATAGTTTAGCTCACAGATTTCTTCCATCCTCTTCCTTCAAAAACAAACAAGATTTTCACTGTTACAACCTTGAAGTAATTTCACTGCCACACTTTTCAAGTAATAGTTTGTTTGAAAAATAACTGGATCAGCCATATGTTAGAGCAGTTTCACACTTTTGCAGCTTGCCTTCTGAGTCTCCCAAAGTAGCCAGGCATTTTTGGTATACACTACCTCAAGCGCAGATGCGCGCCTCTTAGCTTGCAGGAGAGACTGCAGTGATTATACTGTCACAATGCTTTTGTTTTCTGGAGTCAGTGAATTCTACGAGTGCCTTGCCCTGATTACTTAGAATACTAAGGACAAAGACATACTTGATAAATAATACTAAAGTTAAACTTAGTTATTTTTGTTTAGGCAGTATAAAGACAAGGAAGAAGAACACCAGAGCGGTTTTTTCTCTGCTTTAACAAATATGGTAAGTCCTATTTGTTTTCTCTCTCCTGCTCAGAAATGGAAGAGGTCTATAGAGGGAGGCAAATCTGGACTCAGAAGTTCAGATGTTTGAGATGATGGCACGATTAGGGGAGAGAGGGAGGGCTACTCAGAGTGGGTTATTGTGAGAACTGTGTCTCTTTCAGTGATTTCCAAACCAAAGTTACATAGGGAGAGGAGAGCTCTGATTTCTCTGGGACAGATGTTTTCCTCAAATTAATTACCGTATTTTGCTATGTATAATGCACACTTTTTTGCCCAAATTTTTGTGGGAAAAATAAGGATGTGGGTTATACATGGGTAGTACTAATTCCATATCTATATAAATGTTTTTAAATCTTTTATTTTTGCTCATGCCTTAAAAGTGTAACTCTAGAAAGCAATAACAATATCTGTATACAAAATAATACCCTGGAATATAATAATCTTTTTTTCTAAATATAAATAAGTAAAAAATAGAATTAAAAAATTAAAATGAAATTTTTTCCCTGAAAGTTTGGGTCAAAAATGTGGTTGCCTATTACACTCGACAAAACATGGTAATTTAGTTTTCATAGGCAACAATAAAAGTACATATTAAGCCAGACTTCCGCTTTCTCTAGAGTTGGCTTTGTTTTAGAACCGACCCTATGGTACAGAGATTAGGAGGGTTTAGATCTCCCTGCTGTGGCCACTTGTTTCCTCATAGCTGATCCTGGAGTTGAGGGATTGGTGCAGTGGATCTGAGCCACTCGTCTAAAGGCTTAATGGGCTGAGAGGTCCATTCTCTGCAAAACTTACTGGTCCACTTTGCAAGACTGCCGAACAAGGCCTCTCAACCTTGGCATCATAGGCATTTGGGCCAGATAGTCTGTGACTAATTTTTAAGATTAATCTAGCAGGTCCTAGAATCTAGGGAGATTCAGAAAGTCTTCTTGGACCTTAGTATTCAAATAATCAGCCCTAGGGCAAGATAATTTTGAGTTCATTGCAAGAAACAGTCATCCCTCTACCCTCCAAAAGGCAGCTTCCCCCCTCAATGACTATGCCCTTTCCCCCTCCTTTCTTAGAGCCTACTCTCAGGAAGGACTTGATAAGTTCCTTACCTCTGAAGCATCAATAACTAAAGTCCCTCAGAAGCCAGAGCAGTGTGAGCGCTGTATTGGTGTTTGGTTAAATGATTTAGCTGTAACTATCTTGCTGTCAGGGATCTTTGCCTAAGGAAGCTCCAGCTGCATAGTTTTGGACATCAGTAAACAGATGGAAAGGTATTTTTAGAGGGATGGGCATCTTTCTCAGTGCCTCTGATACCACACATATTGGAGGCAGCCTACTCCATTTTCTTATTTGGCTACCCTGCCTAGGACACAAACTAAAGATTTTGTGATCTGAAAGATGGACAGTGGATCTCACATAGACAGTTCTGTTCTGAAACTCAAGTATTCCTCCCCAAGATGGCCGTATGTTGGATGAAGCCAGCCTACTTTCTGTGATATTCTTCATGAATTTGTTTTTGACTTTCAAAGCAACTTCCAGGAAAGATGCAGAGAGCTGATAATGTCTAGGCTAATTATACTCGCTGTCAGTGGTTTACTAAACTTACCCATTGAAAAGGAGAGCTGGACAAAAGTACTAGATTGCTTTTAAGTCTCTTTAAGGAAAGACAATTTAGTGGAGTTATCATTATTTCATTTACTACTTATCATGCTTTTAAGATCTTCAAAGTGAGCTGATTTGGGTATGTGTGTAACTAACTGGTGGGCCAGAGTTCCAATTTCCCTTGGGTGGCAAGTAGCTTGTTTTTTTCACTGATTAAAGAGTTCTTAAGCAGAGCTCCTCTTATATTTTACTGCAGTAAGTATGCAATTCCCCTTTTCTTCCACAGGTGGGCAGCATGTTCATAGCAGATGCTCATGAGAAAATATCAGTACAGTAAGTGCTTGACATTCTTGTGCAGTGACTTGAACTTTAGTGTGGGTTCGCCAACTGGGTATGAGAGCATGAAAAGGTACATCTTGTGAATATTTTATAGATTCAAACTTTTTTGCTAATATATCAAATGTTTCTCGAGTTTTAAGCATTAATGGACCCTTAGAAACCTCTACTTTGGTTCTGTGTATTGAACCCCCAGAAGCTGAGAAAATGTTCCCAGCTGTCTCTGAAATGAAAAGAAAGAGGGCTGGGTATCTGAGCCAGTGAAGGACTTAACAGGATTGAGGTGGAAAAGTGAGAGTGAATAGTAAATGAACTAGATAAGAACTGAAGAATTAAAGTTAAAGCCCTTTCCTCTTTCCTCTTTGCTGATACACACTTTATATATGCCAAGAAAGGAAATAAAGGAAACATTAGAAACTCAGAAGGACTGATAATGAGGAGCTGGAATGAAATCTTATCTTGATGATTATATTGTTCTAACTCCTTCACTAAAAGAACCTCTTCAATTTGTTCTCTTTTTCTTTAGAACCAATGAGGCCATCCTTCTGGCACTTTATGAAGCCGTTCATTTAAATCGCAACTTCATCACAGTGTTAGCTCAGGTTGGTTATGTTAAAAACTCCAATTCTGTTTCTTCCTGAATTTCATACAAATCATGCCATTGAAACGCCTCTTTGGCTTTGCCTGTTTGAGCCCTGCTATGCTTTGGTAAGTAGTGGTAACAGAGAGTTGCATCAGTCGTCTTTGCTTCAAGCTATCCTCATGTATGTCTGTTTCCATCTGGTGCAGAGTGGGTCAGATATAATATGCAAAATTAATAGTTTTGACCAGTTTACTGTTAACCCAGATGAGCTGAGATTACTTCATTTTGTTCACTGGCAATCCCTTGGTATTTTCTGTCCAGATGGATTTTTATATCAGGCTTTCTGCTTTTTAAACCACTGAAATTATGACTGGAGATAGAATAGGCCAAGTTACTTAATCTTAGTCTCTCACAGATTTCCAGAGAAGGAAAGTAAAAAATACCCTGTCTGGCATAAGGTTAGCTGTTAACAGAGAAAAAAAAAGACAGGTTTGCAAATAAAAGCAGGAATTCATAGAATACAGAGTGCTGGGTCATTTGCCTAAGGGATCGCCTCAGTAGTTGGAACAGATGGGACTAAAATAGGCTGAGAACTCAAGTGCTGTCCGTGAAAGCTGCCCTAAAAAATTGATAAAATGTTTTCATTTTAAAACCAGACTGCTTAAAATACGTTTGTAGCTTTCTTTAAAAGGGAGGTTTGCTTATGTTTCTTTTCTCAAAGGGCAAATGTGTATGGGATCCACTGAATGAGTTTCATAAGAACAACAAAAAAAGTCATGTTTAAAAAACAGTGTGCTGGTTTGGGGTCTGCCTAGAAGGACACATAATTTTTCATGACTGATAACAGAGAGACTTTATTTACTAATTTTATTCTTCTCACTTGTTTCCGTCCTGAATTCTGTAACTGATTGTAAAGGAAGGTAAAAGTCTGGTAAACCTGTTGGGGAGGAGAAGGGAGTAGCTTCCACTCAGTTTAAGTCCCAAGAGCTGATGTGGCAGGCATGGCTAAGGAAGGTCAGGGACAGAGGAGCCATCTGTTTTGGTCCCCAGTGGATGTCTACCCTGTGTCTTTACCTCCTTATTCCACACACTTTTGTTTTGTTGTAAAACAGGAAGGCTGTCATCTTCATAGCTCTTTTTATAGTACCTACTGTCCCCTTGGCTCACCTGCATGTATTATCAACTGTGGTCATCAGAATAGTCTGTAGATGTATTTTAGGTTGATCTGATGAGATTATTTCTTTCCCAGGTTCAGATAGGACTGCAAATGCCTCTCCCTTTTTTGTAGAATAATCCTGCTTGTTTGTTTAGTCCAATTTGTTATTTGTAGAGTTCTGCAGAAAAACTTATATAATGAGAACTTAGTTGCTTAGAAAGAACTAGCCCACGGAGTTTCTTATTAGTGTTTAGCAGGCATCAACAGTAATCAGGTAGTCATGGGAACTAAATGTAGAAGCAATCCCTCCTCAGTGAGCTTTCTGTCTCTGAGGCCAGGGATGTCAGAAAGGATATTAATCAGAAGATACTTGGAACTGGG
The DNA here is from genome assembly GCA_004026545.1 of Mormoops blainvillei. NCBI lineage: Eukaryota > Metazoa > Chordata > Mammalia > Chiroptera > Mormoopidae > Mormoops > Mormoops blainvillei. The sequence goes on along the minus strand of PVJD01000779.1, from coordinate 91,029 downwards.
TTTTCTCTTTTCTCACCCATGTGTGTTCTTTTTCAGAGTCATCCAGAGATGGGTTTAGTAACAACTCCTGTCAGTCCTGCTCCAACAACCCCAGTCACACCACTTGGTACCACACCACCCTCTTCTGATGGTAAGCTCACAACCTCTTTTGTTTTCTTGAGTAATATGGTCTTGAATCTTTCAGGGTGAACATAGATGTGTTTAACAAAGAACACAGTTGTCTCTTGCTTCACTTAAGAAATTGTCTGAAAACTACTGTCCTTCAGGACTCCTTAAACTCCAAAGAAAACTTTGGAAAAGATAGTTAAGTACTTTTCTCTGTGTAAGAAGCTACAGGGAGTGGTTGAATCATGAAGTACTAGATCTTAAAGGAATCTCAGAGGTCAGTGATTCCTGCCTGTCCTGCCAAACTCTCAGGGCACTTGTGAGGACCAGATGAGACATTTTATGAATATCTCACTGACTTAAATGTAAAATAGTAATGTTATTGCATGTTACCATTTCACAAATGAGGGAATTGAGACCAAAGAATTAAGTGGTTTGCCTAAGGTTAGTGAGAGTTGCAGCTAAAAACCAAGACCTGAATCAGGGCAGGGAACCATGTCTGTTTTTTTCACAACTGTCTGCCCAGCATAGTGCCTGGCATGGTTGTTACTTAGTAAATATTTGTCGAATAAATGAATGAGAGAGTGAACCTGGTATTTGCTCACTGTATGTGTCTGCTAGCCACTCCCACTTAGAAAATGGCAAGCTTTGAGTGTATTATAATTGGGAATTTGGTGGGTATTTAAGACTTCTTCCCCTAAAAAAAAAAAAAGAAAATTTTCCACTTTATAAATCTTATGACTATAACTTAAGAAAAAGGTAACAGAAAAGAAATTATGAATTTTGTCCGATAAACTTTGTGTTGCCCGAGTTGGTTCTACGTTAGGCTGAGTGTGTTTGATGGAATACCTTAACCAAAAAATAACCTTCGTTAATACTTGATGTTTTGCCTCAAACGTTGACCTCATTTTGGGTAAAGTAATATAGGAAATTTAACTTTGATTCTTTTTTTGTGCCTTCCTACTGTCTGTATGTAAAATGGTGTTCTTTGATTTGCTTCCTCTCTTTTAAATTTTCATATTGGACTTTTGGCAGTAGCATTTCAAGGTAGTACAAGCAGTATTGGTACGGAAGCATGACAGGGAGGTACCATTGATATTCAAGTCTATGGTAGCAAATTAGATCTGTTTAAAATTGAACGCCAAATTCCAAAATATTTTAATGAGAAGAAGCAAGTAGTGAGGATTGCCTACTTGTCTGTGCTTATTCAGGTCACTGAACAATGCTATGGAAATACTGTTCTTTCCCTTTAAGGATGAAGCCTGCCTGGTTACCATGGATATCCAAAGCCATGTATATATATGTACATATATATCTGAGTTCTATGTGATGTTGGGTTTTGGATCCTTCAGAGTACTGCCTTTCAAACTGTTCATTGTGAACACTTCCACCCACACACTTGATTATGCAATGGCAAGGTTTGTGCTTACTTACCTACAACTAGTGAGCTTTTATTTTTTTCTATTGGGAAAGATGGAGTCAACCCACTTTCAAATGACTGCCTCCTTTGAGGAGCTGGGAAGAATTATGAAGCCAGAGATCAAGGAATAACTACCCTAGGAAGGAGATTTTATTTTTGAGGGATTTTATTCTCTCTCTTCTATTTTGTTCTTTTTCCTTTTTCCTAACTCATTTCCTCTCTGTAGGGGTCCTAAATATTATAACCTTGTTTTCAGGTTTTGGTTTTTAATTATAGTAGTGCCCAGTAGCCCAGTATATTTAAAGATATATCACTGGAGCCATTATTTTTTTTTATTGATTTAAAAAAAAAGATTTTGTTTATTTACTTTTAGAGAGAGGGGAAGGAAGGGATAAAGGAGAGGGAGAGAAACACCAGTCGATTGCCTCTCGCAGGTTCCCAACTGGGGACCTGGTCCACAACCCAGGCATGTGGGAATCAAACCCTCGACCTTTCAGTTCACAGGCCAGCACTCAATCTGCCAAGCCACACCAGCCAGGGCTTTTATTGATTTTTAGGGAGAGAGAGAGAGGAAAGGGAGGGGGGTGAGATAGAGAGGAGAGAGAGAGAGAGATAGAGAGAGATAGAGAGAGAGAGAGAGAGAGAAAGAGAAAGAGAGAAAGAAAAAGAAAGAGAAAGAAAGAAAGAAAGAAAGAAAGAAAGAAAGAAAGAAAGAAAGAAAGAAAGAAAGAAAGAAAGAAAGAATTTGTTGTTCCACTTATTTATACATTCATTTGTTGATTATTATATGTGCCCTCACTGGATTGAACCTGCAACCCTGGTGTATTGGGATGATGCTCTAACCAACTGAGCTATCCGGCCAGGGCTCTGGAGCTACTGTTTTTAAAAGCCAACGGTTCAGCTGTAACATTTGTTCTTAGCTAACACTTGACATTTGACAACTCAGCCTTGGCATGAGAGGACTTTCTGGTAAACTAAAAATACATATACTTGTACATTTCTGTGTATTATATAAGATAGTTTTCCAGTTATTGCTGTGTGTGAGTGGGGAAAAAAAGTCCTAACTACCAGTTAGCCTTACTGTATTTGACAAAGGAATGATTATGGGCTCTGAGCTTCAGAATAGGCTGTTATAGTTTGAAATGACAGTTTCAGGTCATTTACCCATAAAGTGAATTAAGACCTGTTAGTATTTTAACATAAAAATATATTTGTCTTTTTTTAATTCTTGGGGCTAAACTGTGGGAAAACAGCCAAGGGTTGGGCATGCTAATTTCTTCTCATGAGGCTTTTTGCTATGTTTGCTGTCTATTGTGGATCCATAATATGCAAATGTTTCCCATTGTTAATAAATGTTCTCAGTATATATCATAATAACTCCAGAGGGATCCATTATGGTATGAATACATATTATGAATAATATCTCAAACTTAGCTGAGTCTTCATGAGTGGAGGAAATACAGCAGAAAGCTAGATTCTCTAGATTGTCTGGGCCATTATGAGCCTCCTTTTGCTTATATATTATATCTTAGACAGTGTAAAAGCAGTTAACAAAATGTCTGGGTCTAATTTGTTTTTTTTAATTTACTTTTTCAAAGATTTTATTTATTTATCTTTTAGAGTGAAGGGAAGAGAGGGAGAAAGAGGGAGAGAAACATTGATGTGGGAGAGAAACATCAGTCAGTTACTTCTTGCATGTGCTCTGACCTGGGATGGGACCAGACTCGCAACCTGGGCATGTGCCTTGACTAGGAATCAAACCAGCAACTTTTCACTTTGCCAGATGATGTGCAACCAACTGAGCCACACTGACCAGGGCTGTCTGGGCCTAATTTAAAGTCCTAGAAACTTGAGGAATCTACATAAGATTGTTCTGTGTGGGTCAACCCTGGTCTAGTCTCTCACCATTCATTGGGACTATGGCTTAGAGAGTGGGAGCAGTGGTGGAGTAGTTTCTCTTAGAAACAAAGAACAAGCAGCTAGGTATATAAAATTCATTTCTCAGGCTATCCCAAGCAATAATGTCCTCCTATATTCGGTCTGGTATTTCTTTTTAGTCTCCCTTTCACTGGGGGCAAGGGATTCAGGAGTATAATTTGAATGTAGTTCTGCTTTAACTTTTTCCCCTTCCATCTTGGGTATTTCCAGCCTAAAGGCTTATTCTCAAATCAAACAAGATTTCTCCTTATTAGGAGTGAATTGTCATTTATTTTAAGCAGGACACTCATCAAAGCAAAGCTCACTTATATTCAGTACAGATCTTTCCCTTAGGTACAAATCAAAGTGCTTTTAAGGACCCTAAATCACTTTGGGTTACTTGGACTAGAAGTACAATCAAAATACCCTTTTTAGTACTGGAAATATTGGGGGAACACTTTGTAGAGTATATGATTGTCTAACCATTATGCCGTATACCTGAAACTAGTACAAAATAACGTTGAATGTGAACTGTAATTGAAAAAAATACCCTTTTTAGGATGTTGGGAGGAAAACCCTGTTCCTAGATACTGGCCCTCCTAGATATGAGAGATGGGCATTGGGCTTAATTTCGAAGTAGGAAAGGCTCTTGGGGCCTAGGAAGACTAGATAAAGGTTTTATATTAAGTACTTGGTCCTCCCTGTGTTGTGGAAAAAGCTTAGTGATTTCCTTCTCTGCTGGCAAATTGGCTACAGAGGTAAAAGTGTTAAATAGTACAGGTATTTACTAACTGCATTTCATTGTTTTATTGCAGTTATAAGTTCTGTGGAACTCCCACTGGATGCAGATGTACAGACCAGTAATCTACTGATAACCTTCTTAAAGTATAGCTCGATTGTCATGCAGGACACCAAAGGTAAGGCATGTTACTTTGGGGGTTCAGGAGGCAGGAGGGGCGGCAGGTAGCTGCTAAGCTAGAATCAAGGAGCAGCATTAATACTTGAAGCTTCCACAAGATGAACCATTGGGGCCTCCTGTGCAGGGTGATGGTCCTGATTACTGAAAAACTGATTTCTCACTGCCAAATGGTAGCTAGGTGGTCGTGGGAAAACCTGGAGCTGGAGGGAGCTTGCTCCAAAATAGAACAGGACAAATAAGGGTCTCTACAAAAACTAGCAAGACTTCTTAGCAGATTTTGGTAAATAGATGCAAACTCTTTTGTGTGGGAAGTGGGGGGAATTAGCATGCTTCAGGGAATTCCCTTTTGAGGACAAGAACCAAAAGCACCAGCTTGTGGTGAGAAGTGGAGGACTGTTGTACAGAGTGCAGTAGGAAGAGGCGAGATTCAGAGGGACTGTGTTCCTTACCACTTAAAATAGAGGTGTCAGTACCCACCTCAGAAATGCAGAGTGGAAAGTGGGAGAAAAATGGGTGATGAGAAAGTTTGAGTTTATTCTATCTGGGTTCCTATTCTTCCTGCTTACGATTTTTCTATGGTCTTTTAATTGGTGGTAGGGTAGTAGAATCTTTGGACTGGGAGTGAGAAGGGATTGGGAGGAAACCAGGCAAATTCTATTAAGTATATAGCTCAGTTTTGTTTTTTTTTAACTCTTTTTTTTAATACTGTATATATGTGTTCATAATTTTTATTTATTTATTTCTATTATTTTTTATTGTGGCAAAATATGTATAACATAAAATTTATCATTTTGTTCACTTTAAGACTACAGTTCAGTGGCATTAAGTACATTGTGCAGCCATCACCACCGTCTCCCAAGCTCTTTCCATCTGGCGAAACTGAAATTCTGTACCCATTAAATGCTAACTCCCCATTCTCCACATTTTCTCCTTTCCCAGCCCCCAGCAACCACAATTCTACTTTTTGTCTTTATGAATTTGACTACTCTAGATACCCTCATATAAGCAGAACATATTACAGTTGTAAGATTCTCTTGAAAAAAACCTTTTAGGTAGCATTTTTCTCCAATTTTTTAAAGTGAAAAAATCCCAGTATACAGAGAAGGTGAAAGGATCATACAGTGATCATTCATATACCCATCAGCATTTTGCCAAATTTGGTTTGTCTCTAAATTTCTTTGTGTATTATTATTTTGGCTGAATCATTTTAAAGTAAGATGTAGACATCATTCTACTTCATACCTTGAGTACGTTGGCATGTATTTCAAAATTAAAGACATTTTCCAAGATATTCATTATTATAGCAAAGAAAATCAACAGTAATTCTCTAATATCATGTAATATTTAGTCCATATTTAGTTTTCCCCAGTTATCCCAAAAATGTTTTCATAACTGATAGTTTTTTAACCAAACAACATTTTAATAGCATTTTATTTAGTACCTACTGGTTAATCCAGTGGGCTTCTCCCCTTTACAAGGATTTTTTCCCCTGATTAAAAAAGTAATTGGAGTAGTATTTGTTAAAAATTAAAACATTCTAGCAATGATTAACTAACAAAATGGAATTCCTTTGGAACTAAGCTCTTTAGAGTTAATCATTCTTAACAATTTGGTGTATATTCTTCTTAATAAGCCTTTCTTGTAAGAATCTTTAAATCCTATTTTAGAAGCCAGCTGTTTTGTCTGCTTATTAGTTGAAATTTGGGTTCTTAAATTATGGTCCATGGATAATCTTCATATTCCAGATAGCAACAACAACAACAACAAAACCAGTGTAGAAGCAAAATTGCTAAAATAGTATGATTTTTGTCATGTTACTTTCATGAGGAGAGACTAATGCTTTGTGAGGTACTTTAAGATTCATTTAGGTATGAAGTATACTTTAGAAGGCTCTAATTTGCCAAGTGGGATGGGCAGGTTTCTGGCATGAGGGTTTTGAAGAATTCCAGAATGAAGCTGAAAGGCTGTGTAAGAGAGTAAGACCATGGTATGGGGGTTTTGGGAGTGAGAAGGAAACATTGGCAGACAGAGATAGAGAACTAAAAGATAAATACCCAGAGTTAAAAGAGACCTGGGTGTTCAGAATCTAAATCCTGTTACACTCAGACATACTGTATTAGCTCTTGGAAATTTCTGTCTTACAAACTTAGACTTTTTTCTCCTGTTATGCCTTATGAGTGTGCTCTTTCAAGAGATACAGTTATATATAGGAATGAGATATGTGCTAGTAGTCCATGGCATAAACAGCTAACATAGAGCAGTCCATTGGGAGCTGCAGAGATGGCGAACCTCTGAGACTTGGCAAATGAAATCAAGTGGGTAAGGATAATAAGACCCTTGTGTATCAGTGTTTCCTGAGGCTGATGCTTCTGCTTTATGCAAAGGGGTAACCTCTTCCTTTCTCTCAACATATTGCAGCAAAGGGAAACTGTAGATGTGACCCTGGAAATGATATTTTAGCTTTGCTTGATATAACATAGTGAATTGAGGCCCTGGGAACTCATTTTTAGCTTTAATGATTACATAAACCTCTTTGTCCTGGTCATTTTGCAATCCATATAATGGAAGGCAAAATTGAGGGCAATAATTGCAGTATGGGTTGTCTCAGGCTCTTTCTCTAAACATAGGCTGGATTAGGTCTTTGCCAACAGGCAACCTAAATATGGCAAGGGGCAAGGCTAGGTATAATGAAGCATTAATTTCAAAAATGGCTCCTGTGTGACCTCATTGGACTGGCTTTCTTCCTGTCTCTTAAGTTCGTGACCTTCTGTGTGCCTTGGCTAAAGAGACCTCTGTTTGGGAAGCATAGGAGCGATTTTTTATTGGTTCTGCCCTCCCTATCTTCCCACACCCCTGGGTATTATCTCCTTTTTCTTTGTCATTTGACACCTATAAAATATATTTTGAAAATACATACTTTTAATATATATGAATATTATTATAAAGTTTATAACTATAATAAATAGCATAAATTATAATGTATAATAATAAAATGAACATATGTGAACCTCCCACCCAGCTTAAGCAATTATTAAAGCTACCTGTGTACTCCCTCCCCAGTTACTCCTTTCCTCTTAACTGTCCATAATTTAGCATTTATCTCTCCCTTGATTAGGCTCCACTTTCAAAGTCTTTTTTTTTCTCCTGAGGTTCTTCTGACTTAGTGTTGTCAATTTAAAGGAGAATCTGCTTAACCTTGAAAATAGACATTAGGGAAAAATATTTAAAAATACATGTTTATCTATATATAGACTTCAAGTTGATTCATCAAAGTCTTAACAGATATGACATCTGGGTGGTGTGATTAAACTTAGTTTTTATTGTCCTCTTCTGAATTTAAAAATGTTTATAATGAAATATACCTTATTTTTGCATTCAGAAACTTTTTTTTTTTTTTAAGTGGAAAAGTCTCTTCAGTCTTTCCTACAGGGGTTGCTTATCAGGTTTTGGGGGAAGGGAAGATAATGTCAGAGAAACTCTGTGGCCAGAGGTAGAGGTAGAAGAGTGTCATCATTTGCATGGGCAGGGGCACTTCTCTGACTGCCTAGGGACTCTGGTGTAAGCTCTGGGTCATGTCAGCGAGCGATTGTCATTGTTACTCTTTTTGCACTTCCTGTCTGTGAGGAGAGGTAAATTTATTTCTGCACTATAACCTGCATTATACTTTCTGATTGTCAAGTTTTAGTGAATAGATTCCATCTTGGAGGAAGTAGGTTAATCTTAGGGTGAGTACTGTTAACGCACTTTCATAGTACTGTAATCGTTAATAGATCTCTCCAGAATGAACTTCAGTCTGGATCCTGTCAGAGCTAATTTGAAACATCATAAGCCATTATCTGTTTGGGATGAGCTGGTATGACCCTCTCCTTAACTCCATTTCACCCCTTTACTCACAGAGATCCTGGGAAGTAAATAAGCTTTGATGGTTCTGGTAATTGGAGAGGATGGAATAGCTCTTTTTTGGTCACGAGTGTGGGCTTAGAGTTGTACTGTTAAGGTTGTTTTCTTCTTTTTTAGTAACTAGAATGTGAGTTTGGGTAACCCAGGGTCCTTTGTGTTGTTCAATGCTATTATCTCTAGTGCCCAGTACAGGGCCTGCTACATAGTGGATACTAAGTAAGTATTATTGAGTGAATGACTTTGGCAGGAAGAAAAATGATCAAGAGTTCACAGCTTTCATGTTTGTAAATAATAAGCAAAGTATAAGGAGAAGCATGAGCTTGACCCTGGTCTCCAGTTAGTTTCTTTTTGATTCCACTACCAATTTGCTATGAATAGTTAGGTGGGGATAGATGGTGGTACTTACACTTAGTGGATGGGGAGGGGTTCAAAAGGGAATGGACCTGACTATTGAGAAGCAAAGGGCTCATATGGAAGCAAAGGGCATGGCCCTGATTTGGGCCATGACGATAGAACCATTGCAGTAATTAGGAGGCTCCTGGGAAGGTGGTTAGCTGTCGATCAGAATGTTTAAGAAAAAAATCTCCTGGGGGAATTGTTTTGCCTAGAAGAAAGCAAGAATTACTCTAGTAGAACCTCGATTTTCATTTGTGAATTATGTGGGGAAAGAAAGTGTGAATGTTCATTTTGATGATACACATCTTTACCCTCTATAGAAACATGGTCTGGATGCTTTATGGAGAAACGTTTTATTTTCATTTTACAGATGAGCACCGGCTTCACAGCGGCAAACTCTGTCTGATTATCCTCACATGTATTGCAGAGGTAGGTTTCACCAGTCTTCTGGTATTAGCTAATTTCTTACAAAGTGCTGTTTTCTGTACATCTCGCCCATTTCCTGACATTTAGGGTCCTAAAACCTGAGAGAAAAAATGTGCCCTCTCTCCTCCCGCTAAAATGTAAGCTCTGATAGCGGGTATTTTGTCTCCTTCATGAGTCTATTCTCAGTGTCTGGCACATAGTAGAGGCTCTATTATTACTTACTGTATAAATTAGTAATGAATTATGATATGATAACTGCTATAATTGAGAACTAGAAGATTCTAGCTCTTACTAGTTAAAAACAAGAGACTTAACCCTCTTTAGAAAAATAATTTTGCCCCTTTGAAGCTGCTCATGTTGGATCTCTTCCATTTCACAAAATGAAAAAAGGAGCTCAGGTTTCCTGTCAGGGGAGGTAGAGAGAAAAGCCAAAAAAGGGCAACTGGAAAGTGAATGAAGTTGGGCTGAGTGCAGTTTGGTAAACAAGAACCTGAGGAGTTAAAAGAGCTACTTTGGCTTTGTAAGGCGGTACTTTTGCTTGTATGAACTAGGCCTGACCTCACGCTGAATCTTGGTGGATGCACAGGTGTGGCAGAATTTGAGTCAATTTAGAGCTAAATTTGTAACTTCAACCTTCCCCTTCATTAAAACAGTAAAGGTGGTCCACGAGGAGTAGACAGAGATCTCTCTCAGTCTTTCCCCTTTCATGTTTTCTGTGAAAAAATGACTTGCTTCTCACCAGGTAAGGATAGTTGGCTATAGAAGAGCTGCTGATTAGCAGTAGGCCTGGTGTCATTGCTTTTCAAAAATCTTTCTAAGAAAATCTTTAAAGGAGTTGTTCTTCACAAATTGTAATGGTTCTTAGTAATTGGAGTCTGCAGGCATATCAGATCTTCAGCTAAGGCGTTGGGAAAGGGCCAAGGGATGTTTCGTACCAATCCACGGTGAGAGGTTTTTGATTTCCCATCAGTGTTCAAGGGAAGCCAGAGATAGACGAGACCTTGCATGCTGCCATGCTGCCATGCTGCCTATGTAGCTTTTTCTCCTGCTATGCCAAGCCCATTCCCTGTGGATTTTCTTCTCAATTGTAGGTCCTCATGTGGCACCTGCACTTGTATCCTGCAACCCCAGTGAAAACCTTCAAGTTGTTACAAACAGAGCAGGCTCTTGGGCAGATGGGAAGGAAGGGATTAGGAAAACAGGTTCCTCTCAGCATTTTCCTCAAGTCCCTGTGCCTTCAGCTTTTGTGTGTTGTTTTTTTTTAATCTTCACCTGAGGATATTTTTATTGATTTTAAAGAGAGAGGAAAGGAGTGAGAGAGGGAGAGGGGAGGAGGAGAGAGAGAGAAAGAGAAATATTGATGTGAGAGAAAACATTGATTGGTTGCCTCTTGTGTGTGCCCTGAGACTGGGGATTGATCCTGCAGCCTAGGTATGTGCCCTGGCAGGCGATTGAACCTGTAATCTTTTGGTGTATGGAACAATGCTCCAACCAGCTGAGCAACCTGGGACCACCTGTGCCTTAATTTTTATTGTTTGTAATTTGCTTAGAGGTATTTGACTACTTAGGGACACTGAGAATTACTCCAAAGTAAAATCTCATGGCTTACAAGGGAGGACCCCCAAAACCCCGAAATTTATTTATCAAAAATTGTGTATATATTCCTACATGTTTAAACTTCAGTCACCTTCAAAGTACACTCCATTTGATGCAATACACCTGCCCAGACATTATTTTCCACTGCTCAAAACAGTTTTTGAGCTTGATTTTGATGCCATTTAGTTCTTCTGCTTTTTGTTTTACCTCTTTCACATTAGCAAAACATTTCCCTTTGAGGACCTTTTTCATATGGGGAAACTAAAAAAAGTTGCTCAGGGGAGAGGGGATGAGATTAGGTGAACAGGGAGGGGAGGGCCCAGGGGTTATGCCATTTTTTTCAGGTACTAATAAGTCACCCATCATGAAATGGACAAATGTGTTGAGTCTTCAAAAAAATTCACTGAAGCTGAACTCAGCCTCTCACAGCAATGCCAGCTGATACACTGATACAGATGGGTTCCTAGAACACTCACCTAGCGGGGAAAGCCTATACTACAAGGGACCTTCCCTCCAGAAGATAATTCCATTTTTAGGGGGGCTCTTCCTCATAAGTAGGGTTTGACATAAGGGCTCTAGGCTCATCTCATTAGCTTTCCAACTGATCCTCAAAAGTAGTTCTTAAAGTCCAAAGATTTGTAGGAAGTATAATAGGTTATAAATGGAATTTCTTAAGTATAGCTCTCATTCCTTACTTTTCTCCTGTACTTTTATTTTTATTAGGATCAGTATGCCAATGCATTTTTGCATGATGACAATATGAATTTTCGAGTAAACTTACATAAAATGGTAGGTATGACTCTTGTTTCTTGTTTTTTTCTTAGAGGAAATTTTTTGTGTGTTGGCACGATTGGGGAGGATGAAATTGATCCCACTTAGAGCAAGTGTGGGTCGGATGTTGTGCTAAAGGGCTCTTGCTCAACTGCTGTTCAGTAGACCCATGCTTGTTTTGGGGATTTTTTTGGTGTGTGTTATGGAGCTGTTTCTTACTCAAGAAAGGATGGAAAGATCCACAACCATATACCCATGGTAGTCATTTTAGAATGTGTCAGTAACATAGATTTCAACAAGGCCTAAGCCTTTTGTTTTCAAAATGTAGTATAATCTTTGATTAGTTAAGACTAGATATTCATCAGGATGGGGGTGGGTGGGGTTGGGAACATGACATGAAGGATCAAGACATATCGTAAAACTTGGAGATATGTTCAAATTCTCTTATAGAGGTTTATATTTGAAACTTACTTTTGTTTTTTGCAGCTGTCCCTTTTGCTGCCTCTACACAGTCACTTAGTGTTCTTTTTCCTTGATTATTATTTTATAAAAAGAAAAATACCATACTTCTTTTGTTGTGATGTCACTTGTATAGATAAAATCAAAGGAAAACAACAGCTTTCCCACCGTATAGTATGCTCCAATACCCTTTGTGGCTGTTGTCTTGCTGTGAATTGTGTTTTTATCACAAGCTTGCATTGATAACTGAGAAGCATTTACAAGTCCTCCCTGCCCTACCCCACCCTGTCCCCACTACTAGAAAAGGTAACATCTCTGTAATAGTGATTTTTGAAAAAAGATTTTATTTGTTTACTTATTTTTAGAGAGAGGGGAAGGGAGGGAGAAAGAGAGGGAGAGAAACATCCAATAGTTGCCCCTGCACGCCCCCAGCTGGGTACCTGGCCCGACATCCAGGCATGGGCCTTGACGACGGAGAATCCAACCCACGACCTTTCAGTTTGTAGGCCTGTGCTCAATCCACTGAGTCACACCAGCCAGGGCTATAGTAATGATTTTATTTGCATGAAAACCATGGTGATGAACCATTGGATACCAGTTCAGGGGCCTATTAATTTCATTTCTTTTTTATTTGTAGCCTATGAGACACAGGAAGAAGGCAGCAGACAAGAACCTTCCCTGCCGTCCTTTAGTATGTGCTGTACTGGGTGAGTATCATCATAATTGACATTGTTCTGAGTCAGTGACTGGTTTTCATTATTAAGATGAGGGTTAGATTCTGGCTGATGAACTTCTTCCTCGAGAAGTTTTTACCAGTTATCTTTCTTTCCTGGACTAAGAAACCATGTTTTTTGTTAAGATTGATAAAACAATTCCAGTGAATGAAATGCTCAATTAAAGGGTACTCTTGTCCTGGCTGGTGTGGCTCAGTGGATTGAGCGCCAGCCTGTGAACCAAAGGGTCACTGGTTTGATTCCCAGTCGGGGCACATGCCTGGGTTGCAGACCAGGTCCCCAGTAGGGGGTCCGTGAAAGGCAACCACGCATTGATGTTTCTCTGCCTCTTTTTCTCCCTCCCTACCCCTCTCTGAAAGTAAATAAATAAAATATATTATTTTTTAAAAAAGGGGTGCTCTTATTCAAAGAAAAAAAATCTTTCCAAGGAGACAAATGGCTAAATCTAAACTTGATACATGGTTTACATTTGTAAAATATCTTACTCCTGATCAAGATTTCAAATTCTTCCCTCCCTTTCTTGGTTCATACTGATGTGTCAGCTGGCCAAGAGGCTTTGAACTTCAAAGTTCAGAATGCCAAACTTCCTCTGGGTAAATTAAGCTGAGATGAGGCTGACAGAGCTAACCGCTAGAGGGCTGTACCATAGGTGATTTTGTCAGAATGCTGCATTTTCCTCTGGGGAATCATCTGAACTCTTAATCCCATTTCATTTGGATATTCAGCCCTAGTTCCTACATTCTTGATTTTAGAACCAGTGATTAAGACTATTTAATAAACTTCTGTTGACCCAAAGCGCCACAGACCATTGCAGTCAATATCTGTCAAACTGAGCATGATAGTGAGATGAGATAGACATAGCTTTAGAGCTGAGTCTCTGGTTACATGGAGGTGATCCATAATTTCTTCTCTGCTTGCCTCATCACTCTGCTCTCAGAATATGATTCCCCTCTGGCATTTTGTATTAGTGCCATGGTATGAAATACCCGAAATATCCTTGTATCTGAATTTATTAGCAGGTCAAGCAAGGTATCCTTCTGGAAGTAGGAGAGGGAGCTAATTTTCTTGTTACTTTACAAGTGGTAGGTGGTGAAAAGTGTTGCAAAAGTGCCTTGGATAAAATAAATTTAAGCACATGGAATAAAGATGTGCTTAGTGAATGACGACACTAAGCATGAGTGCAAGGTGTACTCAGACAGTTTCTTCTAACTCACAGGCAAGGAATGAATTTCATTCTGATAGATTTAATTTTTCTCTTTTCCCATTCAGACCTGATGGTAGAGTTTATTGTAACACACATGATGAAGGAGTTTCCTATGGATCTCTATGTGTAAGTACTGTGGTTCATTTAATATGTGCGAATCTATTTTATAGAGTTAGTGATAGGAAATTTATAGGAAAATTTTAATGTATGCTTCAGGAAAAACAAATTTGTGTGCGGAAAAGTGTCAGGGAGCATTTTATGGTCTGGATTTATTATATATTTTTTCAGAAGGGAGGAAAAAATACAATACAAACCACAATTTGGATTTTGCACATATCTTCATTATCACTTGTAGGCATATTGTATGAGGAGCAGGGCTGATGCATTGAAGATCACTGGGTCATGGGTGGCTGTTTTAATCGAAACATATGGAATACCAGCAGACTCCTTAGGCATCTCTGGGCTTTGACATCAAAGTTGTCACAGTAGTTAGAAGGTAGGGAAAGGCCAAAGAGATAGAGCTTCTTGTCCATTCTTAGCTTACATTGTCCTAACAGTCTAGCCTTTGCTAAGTAGGCAGATTATGTTACAGTGGCCTGGCTGGGAGATTCCTTCCTCCTGATGAGATCTGATTGTCTCTCACAATTCTTGACAACCAATACAACTAGAGGCAATTGAAAATCATATTTTAGTAAAGTTTAAACCTTAAAGCTTTTCTCTTTCCTGTGCGGTATCTGCTTTCTTTAATGTTTAAGAACAGCTATGCCACATTAGTGTGATCCCAAATATGTATTGTGTATTATCTTTATTCCCTAAAAAGCATCTGAATTGAATCTGACAACAGAATTGGTGCCTCCATTTTTTTGAGCAAGAGAGCAGTTTGGTGCGTAGGAAGGAGGCTCAGTGTATCTCATTCTAATGCGATACAGGATCTAGAGAATAGAAAGAATTTTGCTCGGAGTAGAGTAGACCTCCAGCTCTTTAGACTGCCTTCAAGCTCTATAGTCTTTGTGTCCTAGGTCTTAAATAATGATATAGATTTTACAGTTAGGTAAGTAGGCTGTAGTTTGCATTTTAATTTACCTTTTGGGTGTTTAGAATTAGCCCGATCCTTTATTTCAATTCAAAGACAATGAAGAGCTGCTTTTATAACACTTATGAATTTTCTGCTTATTTTAGATGGGATCTCTGAACCTCAGGATCTTAGAGATAAGATTTGTTTTTCTAGAGACTATTTCCAGCTTGATTATTTTATTATGTTCTGGTTTTAGGATATGCTATTTACTTTGTAATGTGTTATTATAGTTTCAGTTTTCTCATTTTCCATATAAGGAAACTCAGGTTCGGGAAACGCTGTGTTCCGGCTTGTTCTGTTAGTAAGCACCATTGCCTAGACTTAAACCCAAATATTCTTACCATAAATCCCAGGCTGTTGCCATCCTTCCTCAGGTGTATTAGTTATCTATTGCTGTGTAGCAAACTGCCTCAAAACCTAGTGATTTAAAACAAACGTATTTTTTCAGTTTCTGTGGTTCAGGAATCTAGGAGCACCTTAGCTGGATAGTTTGGCCTAGGGTTTCCCACGAGGCTGCAATCAGAGCGTTAGCTGTGGCTGCAGGCATCTGCTAGGGCTAGAGAATGTGCTTCTGAGCTCACCTACATGGTTGTTGGCAAACTCAGCTCTCTACTACTTGGGCCTCTCCATGGGGTAGCTTGATGTGGCAGCTGGCTTCCCCGAAAGCAAGTAATCCAAGAGAGAAAAGAGAAAGAGTGAGAGCCTGGGATAGAACCCCTAGAGTCTCTTATAAACTAATCTCAAATTACATAACCATTTCTGTTGGGCACACAGACCAACCCTGATACAATGTGGGAGGAGACTAAACAAGATGTGAATGTCAGGAGGTGGGGACCACTGGGGACCATGTTGCAGGTTGGCTACCACAGTTGCACACGTAGTAAGTTATATCACCAAGATTCAGACTTAAGTCTCTCTGACCCCAGAGGCTGTACTTTTAACCATTACTGTGATAAGTGACAGAGGGTGACTAATGTTGACTGGGGCATTAGAGAAGATATCAGAAGGTTGTTGCATTTGACTTGAGTCATAAAGAAATAGTAGGAGTTTGCTGTGTGGTGGTGTGAGAGAGGGACACACCAACATGTTCAAGGACTTGGAAGCTTGGCATGTTTGGAGAACAGAAAGTAATTTAGAATGATTAGAGTGTAGGGTGCATAGAGGAAGGATAAGAGAGTAGTAAAAACATTACCTGAGATTAAGTGGTTGATGGGGAACAGTTGTCTATCGTGATGACTGATAAGATTGTGTGTTCAGTACGTAGAGTTACAGGTATGTGTCTGTCCACCTAATCCTTAATGTCCCAGCCAGTGAACCTGGTCTACACTAAATACTTGAACTTAATTCTCCACCTAGTTCCTATTGTGTTCTGTATTGCCTTACTTTCTAAGTTGCTTTTTCCATCTGCTCCCTAATTTAATGTCCTGAGGTTAGGGAAGATGGAGAAGATAATGAGGGATCAAGCTGACAGAGGCTGGGCAGAAGGTCCCACCCTCAGTCTGAATTCACTTTCTTCATTACTACCCATGGGCATATTTCCAGAACTTCCTCCTCTCCACCCCCAATCCTCTTTCCACTGTTTGGAATTTGGAGCATCAAGCCCTTTTCAGGTGAACTTATCTGCTCCCAGCTGGGCATCAGGCCAGGTTGTTGCCCTACTTCTCATTATGTGCTGCTTTTCAGCAGCATACAGCAGATGAGAAGTGGAAAGCAAAATGAATTTCTACCATTTCAGGTAAGTTTATAATCCTCATGATGAAATATGAAGAAATACGGAGTATAGAAAGACTTGATACTCAAAGCGAGAACCTGGGTCAGAAATGAAATCATTTCACATTTGTATAAATGCTGTAGGTAAAGTAATAATGGGGGAAGGTGCTAGAAAGAGAGAGAGAGAGAGAGAGAGAGAGAGAGAGAGAGAAAGCAGAAGGGAAGGAGGGAAGAAGGAAGGAAGGGAGGAAGGGAAGAAGGAGAAATAAAGAGTTGGGAAAACTCAACCCGTTTCTACCCCTGGCTGTGCTCCTTAATTCTTGCTGCCACCCCCATGCTGCCATAGGATTCGAGATTGAGGGAAAGTAGTGTTTGAGGAGTAAATGCTTCTTTAAGTTACTCTTACATGGAAAACTTGGACTTTTTCGAAGTCAGAGAGCCCCAAATCTGTGGGTAGGCACCAGAAGAAAGTAGAGACTTCAGTGGACCTCAAAAAATTTCAGGTTAAAGTAGAAGGGTCTTGTGTTGAAATAGCAAACTACTACATTCATGAAAGAAATTTGAAGTTATTCAGCTGGTGTATAATTTTAAGATTGTAGCAGCGTTAAAATTTTCATTCCGCTTCATAAATCGTGTAAGTTGAGACCACAAAGCTAATGATGTTACTTGTTGGGTGGCTGCAGAGGTAGGAACAGAGCCTAGGAACAGTGCAGGACTGGATATCGATAGCCTTTAACCAGAGAGTGGTGACAACAGGGGTAGGGGACATAGGTAGTATCTCACTGTTCCTCCACAGGGGTTCAGTGTTGGGATGGCATTGTCAAAAGAGCCAAGGTGCAGGCAGGCTGTCTAGATTTACAGCATATAAGAAGTGCTGACATCCAGGAATGTGCTCTGCATGGGTGGTCATACACGGGCAGCATCCAGCCACCCTAGCTGGCTGTAACAAAGCTTTCAGCACCAGGGACCTAGTGATTATCGATTTAATGGGGAAATTGACAGGAGAGTTTGTATATTCAGAAGTTAAATCATGGCTCAGATAAGGGCATCCCATAGCTAGTGACAATGACGTCAAACAGGAGATCATACCACAATTTGTGAAACTGAACAAATGATTTGGAAAGTATTAGGATGATTTATACTACAATTTATATCTCTTGGTGAGTAGTTTTTTAAAAAAGTATATCTTACTCATTTGGCTATTACAGTTGTCCCAATTTTTCTCCCTTTGTCCCCATCCGCCCAGTATCCCCATTCCCTCCAGCAGTCCCCTCCCTAGTTCATATCCATGGGTCATGCATATAAGTTCTTTGACTACTCTATTTCCTATATAGTTCTTAACATCCCCCTATTTTGTACCTGCCAATTTGTACTTCTTAATCCCTGCACCTTTTCCCCTTCCCCCTCCCAACTAGTAGCCCTCCAAATGATCTCCGTATCTATGATCCTGTTTCTGTTCTGCTTGTTTGCTTAGTTTGTTTTTTATAGTTGACTATTGATTATGCATTTGTTGTCATTTTAATGTTCATAGTTTTGATCTTCTTTTTCTTATATAGTTCCCTTTAACATTTCATATAAAAATGGCTTGGTGATGATAAACTCCTTTAGTTTTACCTTGTCTGGGAAGCACTTTATCTGCTCCTCAATTCTAAATGAAAGCTTTGCTGAGTAAAGTAATCTAGGCTGTAGGTCCTTGCTTTTCATCACTTTGAGTACTTCTTGCCAGTCACTTCTAGCCTGTAAAGTATCTTTTGAGAAATCACTTGACATTCTTATGGGAACTCCTTTGTAGGAAATTATCTGTTTTTCTCTTGCTGCTTTTAAGATTCTCTTTTTATCTTTAACATTTGGCATTTGAATTATGATGTGTATCCTCTTTGGGTCCAACTTGTTTGGGACTCCTCTGTGCTTCCTGGACTTGTTTATCTATTTCCCCTCACCAAATTAGGGAAGTTTTCTTTCTTTTCTTTTTTTTAAATAAGTTTTCAGTTTTTTGCTCTTCCTCTTCTCCTTCTGGCATCCCTATGATTCGGATGTTGGTGTACATTTGGAGATGTCCCAGAGGCTTCTTATACTATCCTCAGGTTTTTTTTTAACTTTTTTTTTTTCTTGCTGTTCTGGTTGAATGCTTATTTCTTCCTTATGTTCCAAATTCTTGATTTGAATCTTGGCTTCATCCCCTCCAGTGTTGGTTCGCTGTGGATTTTTCTTTTTTTCACTTAATGCAGCCTTCATTTCTGCTGGCTCTGTTTTAGTTGTTGCAGTACTCAATGATTTCTTTGAGCATCCTGATAACCAGTATTTTGAACTCCGCATCTGATATGTTGCTTATCTACATTTCGTTTAGTTCTTTTTCTGGGGTTTTGTTCTGTTCTTTCATTTTGGCCATATGTCTTTGTCTCCTCAGCCTCCTTGTGCTTGTTTCTGTGTATTAGGTAGAGCTGCATTGACTCCCTGTCTTAGTAGTAGTAAGTAGTTTTGATACAGTTTTGTTTATTTAGAGAATAAAGGAATTACAACTTTTTGATTATGTATTGATTTGTATATTCATTTATATTTCTGTGTGGTTTGCAAAGTATTTTTAATATCACTCTTGAAGATACTGAAGTTGTTGAGAAAGTTCTGTTACATAGTTCTCTTGCAAAATTCCATCTTAATGGCTCCTACTTAGAGCTACAGGGCATGGGAAGAACAGACAGAGGTGTGAATAAGGGACAAGGAGAATAGGCAAGTAAGGTAGCAGAGCAGGCCCATTATTGGGAATATTTTTGAAAACTTTCAGGATTTTAACTTGCAGATTTAGTTTACTTCATTTGTGTCTTTGATATGTCATCAGGAACCTTGATTTCTCTAGCTAGTGTCTGGCTCTCATGCCACAACGAGGCTTGTAGTGGTTTTTAATTATATATTTTTTTAGATTTAAAAAAATTTTTAGATTTTATCTTTTTTTAAAAGATTTTATTTACTTATTTTTAGGGAGAGGTGAAGGGAGGGAGAAAGGGAGAGAAACATCAATGTGTGGTTACCTCTCAGGCGCCCCCTACTGGGGACCTGGTCAGGAACTCAAGCATGTGCACTGACTGGGAATCGAACTGGTGACCATTTGATTTGCAGGCTGGCACTCAATCCACTGAGCCACACCAGGTAGGGCTGTTGTGGTTCTTTAAATTGTCGTTTATTTTCTGTTTTGCCTCCTTTCCTCTTTCTCTTCCTCTTCCTCCTCCTCCTCTTGTTTCTAGAGAGAGAAAGGAAGGGGGAAGGGGAGAGAAACATTGATTTGTTGTTTTGTTTATTTATATATTCCTTGGTTGCTTCTTGTATGTGCCCTGACTGGGGATCCAACCCACAACCTTGGCATATCAGGATGATGCTCTAACCCACTGAGCTCCTGGGCCAGCGCTTGCCTTCTTTTTTTCATCTCTGCTAAGAGGCCCAAGAAATTAGCTAACTCCATTTTTGCTTGATTCTGTGAACTGTCAGAGTGATACCTTACAGATTGATATGGTATCTGCTCAAGTTTGTAGGATCTCAGGATACTCCTTGTCTCAGATTAAAGTTGCAGACCTTGTGAAAGTTTCAGTCCTGCCTCTAGAAGTGTTCTTAAGCTGTCATTCAGTTGAATTGCAGTTAGGCATATTAGGTAGAAAGGAGCCACTTTTTTGCTATGCCCTTTTGCCTTGCTTATTTTATCTCTTGTATTTGTTTTGCCTGCCTCATTCTTTTATGTCAGAACAGTTTCAAGAGGAGTCTACTTCATTTGCCTGAAATTAGGAGGTTATTTTGGCCTACTTTCCAGGAACTTGACAACTTAATTCTAGGAAGCCTGAAGTGCTGGATGTTTAGTTGGTATGCAGTCAATGTTTGTTGAATAAATAAATGAAAAGATAAGTCCGACATTTCTTCTTAATTTTTGATTTGTGTGATGAGGCTGGAGCTTCAGCAGGATATGGTTGAAACTTCGTCTCTCTGTTTCCGCTGCACCCCCCCCCCCATTACTTTCTGTATATATTTACCTATTTTGGACATTTTATGCAAATGAGATTATATAATATGTGACCTTTTTGACTGTCTTTTTTTTTTTTTGAAAGATTTTATTTATTTATTTTTAGAGGGGGGAAGGGAGAGAAACATCAATGTGTGATTGCCGCTCATGTGCCCCCTAGTAGGGGCCTGGCCCCCATTTGACAAAGGTATATGATCTTTTTAATGTATTGCTGGATCTGGTTTGCTAATATATTGTTGAGGATTTTGGCATTTATGTTCATCAGGGATATTGGCTTATAAATTTCTTTCTTTATAGTGTCTTTATCTGGTTGTGGTATTAGGATAATGCTGGTCGTGTAAAATGAACTTGGGCGTCTTCCCTCCTCTTGAAATTTTTGGAATAGTTTGAGAAGGATAGGTGTTAGTTTTTCTTTGATTGTTCGGTAAAATTTGCCTGTGAAGCCATCTGGTCCAGGATTCTTTCTTGTTTGCTGGGAGTTTTTTGATTACTGCTTCAATTTTGTTAGTTGTAATCGGTCTATGCAGGTTTTTTTGATTCTTCCTGATTCAGCTTTAGAAGATTGTATGGTTCTAGGAATGTATCCTTTTTGCCCAGGTGGTCTAGTTTGTTGGCATATAGTATCTTCCTGCAGTCCCTGGTATTTCTATGGAATCAGTTGTTACTTGTCTTCCATTTCTGATTTTATTTACTTGTGTCCTCTCTCTTGATGAGTCTGATTAAAGGTTAGTCAGTGTTTATCTTTTCAAAGAACCAGCTCTTGATTTTGTTGATCTTTTGTATTATTTTATTTTTTTTAGTCTCTATGTCATTTATTTCTGCCCTGATCTTTATTTTTTTTAAAGACAAAATTTGGGGAGGTAATTCTTTTTCTAAAACTTACTTATTTTTATTGCATTTTTTTCCATTAACGCGTATCCCTCCATACCCTCTCCTACCTCTCCCCCCAACCCCACAGTCACCACATATGTTGCTGGGATGTGAATACTATTGAATATTCCTGTGATATAGAACTGTCCAGTAGAATTTTTTGTGACAATAGAAAAGTTCTATTATATCTATGCTGTCCAATACGGTATTGGGAAAATTGGACAGATACATGCAAAAAATGAAACCAGACCACCAACTTATACCATATACAAGAATAAACTCAAAAAGACTTAAATGTAGACTTGAAACCATAAAAATCCTAGAAGAAAACTTAGGCAGTAAAATCTCAGACATCTTTCGTAGCAAAAGTTTTGCTGATCTATCTCTTAGGGCAAGGGAAACAAAGGAAAAAACAAACAAATGGGACTACATCAAACTAAAAAGCTTTTGCACAGCAAAAGAAATCGTCAACGAAGTGAAAAGGGAACCCACTGTATGCGAGGACATATTTGCCAATGTTACATCTGATAAGGGGATAATTTCCAAAATATATAAATAACCTATACAACTCAACACCAGGAAGACAAACAATCCAATTTAAAAATGGACAGAGGCCCCTGCCAGGTAGCTCAGTTGGTTAGAGCAGCATACTCCCTGGTCAGGGCACATACATGAATCTACAAATAAATGCATGAGTAAATGGAACAACAAGTCGATGTTCCTCTCACTCTCTCTCTCAAATCAGTAAAAAAAAAGAAAAAAAAATGGGCAAAAGACCTGAATAGACACTTCTCCAAAGAGGACATACAGATGGTTAGTAGACATCTGAAAAAAAATGCTCGATGTCACTAATCATCAGAGAGATGCAAATTAAAACCACAACAAAATTTCACCTCACACCTGCCAGAATGGCTACCATCAATAAATCAACAAACAAGTGCTGGCAAGGATGTGGAGAAAAGGGAACCCTTGTGCACTGTTGGTGGGAATGCAGACTGGTGCAACTGCTGTGGAAGACTGTGGAGGTTCCTCAGAAATTTAAAAATGGATCTGCCTTTTGACCCAGTTATCCCACTTCCGAGAATAAATCCTAAGAATCCTGAAACACTAATTCAAAAGAATATATGCACCGTTATGCTTGTTAACTTTAATTACCTTCTTAAAGGCCTTATATCCAAATACAGTCACATTGGGAGTTAGGACTTCAACATGTTACTTTTGGCAGGTTATAATTTGGTATATAACATGTGCAATGATTTACTTTCTATTCTGTCAGCATTGGACATTCTTTCCAAAGTTGTTTCCAATAAGATGATGATGAACATATTTTCATATAAAGTTGTTTGGTTGTTTTTTTTTTGCACTCTGGCTTAAGGTTAAATTCTCTGGAGTGGTGTAGGTGGATCAAAGGATATATTATTAAGACTACTGATGGAGATTACCAAATTGCCTCCTAAAAAGGCTCTGTACCAATTATACTTTCTCTAATAACGTACGAGTGGCTGTTTTGCTGTACCTTTGTCAGCATTAAAATCTATATTAATTTGACATACAAAAATAGAACCTTGTTTTAAGTGAATTTGAACATTGCAGAAAAATGTTAACTTATCATATTTTGGCTCTTGTAGGGTGGGGTGGATGAATTCATTGTCCATTTTCTTTGTCCATCTTTTTTATTAGGGATATTATTATGTTGATCAATTTGTGTATATATGTATGTGTGTGTGTGTGTGTGTGTGTGTGTGTGTGTGTATAGCATAGTAATCCTTTCATGTTATTTGCTGCATACATAATTTCCCAAATTGTTTGGCTTTTAATTTCAATCACAGTTTTTTTCATCAAATGACATTTTCATTTTTAGGAAGTAAATTTCATTAGTACTTTTCTTTGTACTTTCGCCTATGACTTTTTAAGCTTTCAAAACCCTCCCCCAGTCAGGCATGAAAAAACACTTTTTTGTTAGGTTTATAGTGTTTAAAAATGTCTTTCAGCCTACTAGCTGCTTATTCAGAAATACTGTCAAAAACATATGTTGTTGGGATGTGAATACTGTTGAATACTCCTGTGATCTAGAATAGCACTTTCCAATAGAATTTTTTGGGATGATAGAAAAGTTTTATATCTGTGCTGTCCAATATGGTGACCACTAACCATATGTGGCTATTTGATATGTGATTAGTGCAACTGAAGAATTGAATTTTTAATTAAACTTTTTATGTGAATAAAATCTGTTACTTACAAATTAATTAAATATACATTTATTTAAATTTTAATGGTAATTAAAAACAAATTTAAATAGCTCTGAGGACTTAGGATCTGTAATGTGATTTTGCCTTGTGTGTTGTTTTTTTAATTTTATATATTTTATTTTTAGACAGAGGGGAAGGGAGGGAGAGAGGGAGACGTCAATGTGTGGTTACCTCTTGCACGCCCCCTACTGGGACCTGACCCACAACCTAGGCATGTGCCCTGACTGGGGAATCGAACCTGCAATCCTTTGGTTTGCAGGCCGACGTTCAATCCACTGAGCTATACCAACCAGGGCTACCCTGTGTTTTCAACTTTGAATGGAGTTATCTAATTCTGGTCCATTCTTCTTCCAAGGAAAGATACGATACTCAAGGGAATGGTATCAGTAGTGCCTTATTGACTGTTGACCTATATGTGGTTATAGCCCCCTTTTCCTCCTGATAAGGGGAATTAGCGCAAGCAGTGTGTGTATGTATGTGTATGTTGGGGGAGATATTTAGCCACTGGAAAGCTACCGGTAGAAGTTCTTTTCTTTTGCATGTGTATAGATTCATATCCAGCATCTTTAGTGGCCTTAGCAAAGCTGCCTCACTAAAGAAAGGGTATCTTTGTTGAGCTGTACCATATTTTTAACCTTACCCCAGTTTTTTCTTTTCTCTGTTGCAGACGCTGCATTCAGGTAGTACATAAACTACTTTGCTACCAGAAGAAGTGTAGAGTACGCCTGCATTACACCTGGCGGGAACTCTGGTCAGGTAACTTTCTCTTTTTAATTCATCCTCTTTTCCTATATCTTTTATGAGTCCTTAGGCCTGGGCATAAAATGAATTTTTTTGTAACTTTTTAGTTTGTTTAGGATCTATTTTCATTTATATTTTTTGGTCATTTTAGCCTCATCTAACCCAGACCTGGGCATGTCACATATCTGTTCCATGCTTTCTCCCTTGTTCCCTCTCCTCCCTCTATTTTTTTGTCAACTGTTAGAAACAATTGAATATTTCTTGAGTTCCAATGTGTCTTCTTATGAATAAGAGAGAGGAGTCAGTACAAACTTGGATTCTTCCTCGATTCCATTTGGTAGCAGCATATGGACTATTGGGAGGCTTCTGTGTGTTTCTTCAAGATGAGTAATCTCAGGAGGAATGTCACAGGGAGAGGGGGTGTAGAGGGGGCGGAGAGATGGGGAATCCTGTTCTTTGTGTTACATCTGGCTTTATTACTGTTTACAGACAGTGTCAATTGTACCACTCCCCCTGTGCCAGAGACAAAAACAGCAAATTACAGTGTTTACTTTTGCCTTTGTATCCTTTTGGTAGCCCGGTAAAGTCACTGCCATCCCTGTAGGCGGGAAGTGGCTCTTCTCTAAGGGTACAATTAATGCTGGCCTGCTACCCCTTTCTTTGGTGCAATTTAATTGGCGTTTACAGGAAAGCAGAGAAGAGACATGTTCCCCGAGGCATTCACTTGCTGATAGGTCCTGTGGCTTTCGTGACCTGATGGTACAATAAAGTCTTCTCCAGATAATTATAGTGATGAATGGCCGCCCCACCCGTGGGAGAGCTTTTCTGTATTCTCAGCAAAGGAGGGTGTCAGAGGCTTTTTAAGAAAAGGGCCAGTAACCCCGCCCCCTTCCATGGAATTTTTCTCACTTGTTGTGACATGTAGTTTCCTTCCAACCCAATTTGGCTTTCTAAATTTAGTCCTCCACACTGGGAAGTAGAGATCTTTAATTAATAGATTAGCAAGATCTTTGCAGTTACTGCCTAGATGGTGAAGCGGGACTAGGAGAATAAAAGTGACAATAGTGGCATTTTCATATTTTATAAAAGAGATTGTATGATAGTTTCAGAATGAGGAAATGTCAGAAGAGCTAAAGAGAGATCAAAAGAGATGGAAATGACTCAAGTTAATAGAAGATCTTTGGTAGGAACAATTCTTTTTCATTTTAAGGTTTTTATTTTTATTCTCATTTGAGAGAGGGGAAAGAGGGAAGAGAGGGAGAGAGGGAGTGAGGGAGAGAGGGAGAGAGAGAAATGTCACTTGGTTGCCTCCTGCATGCACTCTTGACTGGGGATCAAAGCAGCCACCTAGGCATGTGCCCTGACTGGGAATCAAACTTGTAGCCTTTCAGTTATGGAATGACGCTCCAACCAACTGAAAGACACACCAGTCAGAGTAGAACAATTCTTTTTAATATAAAGGATTGCTGTGGTTGCCCGTGGATAGTTAGTT
The DNA here is from genome assembly GCA_004026545.1 of Mormoops blainvillei. NCBI lineage: Eukaryota > Metazoa > Chordata > Mammalia > Chiroptera > Mormoopidae > Mormoops > Mormoops blainvillei. The sequence goes on along the minus strand of PVJD01000779.1, from coordinate 65,042 downwards.
ATGTGATTATTAGGCTCCAGAAATTTAGGATTAGGGAGAAACACAAAAATGATGCAAATCTGTGGGTGTTGGTACAGTTGTAGGACTTATAAGAAGTACAAATGGTTCTTATATGAGCTGGGATGAAGTTATATGTTGTAATGCTAAAGAGTTGGTGGTGATAGTTGTCTCTGCTTGCTTTTGATTCTTTTCCGGTTTTATTGTCTTTTATTGTATTTTCTTTTCTATCCTAGCTCCCCCATCTCTGGCTTCTAGGATTTCTCTGGCATTTCTCCCATCCTCATCATCTGTTGTCCTCTTCCTCATTGCCCTATTCCATTGCCTTTCTACATTGCCTTCTGCTATTCACTCTGGCTATCTCCCTGGGGCCCTGGGCTTCTCATTGCTCTCCTGCCTCAACCTTATATCCTGTCCTTTGTGCTATTGTTGTCATACATTTTACTTTTGCATAGGTTATAAACCCCACAATGCATTGCCATCGTTTTGTTTAAAGAGGCAATTCTCTTTTAAAGAAATTTAAAAATGCCTTTTTTATTTCTTTTCTGGCTCTTAACATTTCCCCATACTGGCTAGGAAATTAGGGACAGGAGACCATTCTGTGTTGGTCAGTTGACTTTATATCTTTGAGTACTTTCTGTGATGTCAGCTGCATTTGTACAATAGTTATGTGCTATCTCAGAACTGTTTGATTGGCATTCTAAGGCCCTTGATAGGTTGAGAAGAGGTATATATGAGTGTCATTAGTGAGACCCCGGATGACTGCTTGCTTCTAAGGCATAGGCTTTTGTGCTAGAGCTCTCTGCCAAATGAGGTTAGCTCCTTTTCCTATATAGACTTGATGAGCCCTTCTGGAACCCTGGCTCCAAGCGTTCATACGTGAAGTATACAGTGAGATTTAGAGCAGCAGGTGTTAAGGAAAGCTGCAAAATATTATACTACATGTGATGTATCAGAGCCCATAATAATGTATAATATTGCAATCAGTGAATATGAATGTGGCTCTGGTAGATCCACCCACGTGTTGGCTGGTGCCACTCCTCATATGATGGTATGCTCATGTTTTCACTCTTTCTTTGCCTTCTAGACTTAGGAATTTCAGGGAGGTGTGCGAAACTTATAATGGCAAATATGCTTATGTGTATAGATGCTTGCCCATACATGTGCTATAAACTTTAATTGAATTTTATTGATACATGAGACTGGTAAGGCATATGTGTTGTTAGATTGGACACACAGAAGTCCTTGGGTATCTGAGAAGCAGTTGGCTAGGGTCCAAATACCTTTTGTCATTGGGAATGTGGGTGTTTAGTATCACTGCACTTTGGTGATTTTTACTTGTATTTCTATGCTGTTGACTACAGTAGCTTTTTGTTACTGGGGAGACAGCCAAAGGTCCCTATGTAAATTCTTTTTTTTTTTTAATCCTCACTTGGACACTTTTTCATTGTCTTTAGAGAGAGAGGAAGGGAGGGAGAGAGAGAACCATCAATGCAAGAGAGAAACATTGATTGGCTGCCTTCCATTTGCACCCTGACCAGGGATCGCACTCGCCTGGATTGGGGATTGAACCTGCAACCCAGGCATTCGCCCTGACTGGGAATTGAACCTGCAACTCTTTGGCTGTGGGGTGGCGATCCAACCAACAGAGCCACACCTGCCAGAGCCCTATGTGTGTTCTTATATGGAATTCACAGGCTTTTTCTAATGGACAAGGAGAATGGAGCAGTGTTGGTTGGGGATTTAATTCTGCTTGATATGTTGGCTTTATACAAGCCCTGACCTACTCCCTGCTGCCACTGTCTATTTATATGATGCCTGTCACCATGGTATCTGAGTGTGTGGGGAAATATATTTAGGCTAACTTAAGCTAGAATATGGAAAGGACTCTCTTGGTGCCCTCTTTTCAACAATCACTATTTTTCGCTAAGTTATGGAAAGCTCAGAAGCTCTTCTCTGACTTCTAAGCTACCCAGATCTCCTATTTTGAGTAGAGTAAAAGGTTAGATCTTAAAACTCTCCTCTCACAGAGATAGAAAAGTAGGTTTTAGGATAAGATCCTACTGAAACAGTTTTTTACCTTTGAGAATATAAGAAAGATATGATTTTTGTGTTCAGAAAAATGTCTGCACATTCATATTACGATTTCAGAGGTAATTTCAGGAAGTCTCAGAGTCCCTTCATGATTCCATGTTAAGAATTTCTATCTTAATTTTAGATTCCATGGACTCCCAGTTAACTCTTTTTTCACAGAACATCTGTGAAAAAATTTAGTATCTTGTTAAATATTTTTTTCTGTACTTACCGATCATACTGCATTCCTCCTGGGAACTTTAGCTTAGCAGTGTCTTCTCTTGGTCACTGTGCTTTATTTCCTGTGTCTTCCTATAGCACATGAGCTTCTGTTTTAGCTATCACATCGTTTTGCTGTGTTTGCATATGCCTCTACTATGTTTTGTTTAAATGTGTGTGTGTGTGTGTATGTGTATATCTCCTCTTTAAAAAGTTCCTGGAGGATGATAAGGTTCGTGGTTTGTTTGTTTTTTTTTAAAAGATTTTATTTATTTATTTTTAGACAGAGGGGAAGGGGGAGAGAGAGAGAGGGAGAGAAATCAGTGTGTGGTTGTCTCTTGTGAGCCCTCTAATGGGGACCTGGCCTGCAACCCAGGCATGTGCCCTGACTGGGTCTCGAACTGGCGACCCTTTGGTTTGTGGGCTGGTGCTCAATCCACTGAGCCACTCCATCTGGGGCAGGTTTGTGCTTTAATTATTGTTTCAGCCTCAGTACACCACTTGGCTTATGATAGGGGCTCAGAAAACATTTGAAAGAATAAATAAATGGATATGTAGAATTTCCATTAATGATGAATTGACATTCTCTTAAAGCAGCACAATGTTGTGTTTGGGCCTCAACACATCAACAATAATAATAGAATCCAGTAGGATATTTGTTGTCATATTTCTGTTGAGCTAACTTCATCACCTTTTTAAAAAATTTTTTTGTTGATTTTAGAGAGAAAGAGGAAGGGGGAGGTAGGGAGGGAGAGAGAGAGAAAAATAAAATTAATTTGTTGTTCAACTTATTTATGTATTCACCGGTTGATTCTTGTATGTGCCCTGACCGGGGATCAAACCCACAATCTTGGCATATTGGGATGCTGCTCTAACCAACTGAACTACCTGGCCAGGGTGACTTTATCACCTTTTAATTTGAGTTATTGATATGAAAGGAAGTGGTGGGTAATTTCTCTTTTTGTCTCTTTCTTCCTTACCTACAGGTACATGGATTGCTTTTAACCAAGTAAAAATGGTAACTGATGGTTTCTAAGCCATTAACCACAGAATGAGTAGAATGTTTAGAGAGAAGCATGTAGTTGTTGGAGAGGGAAGTCCTTGAACAGAGCTTCATGGAGTCAGCTTGTTTTATTTCCACTTCAGGTAGAAGGAGCATTGGGGAGGCAGCCTGCATTTCAATAATGTAGCTTTCTGCAGTCTAAAAACATGGGTCAGTATAAAGGCAGATTTATACTGACATTTTATATTTGACATTTATTTATGGATTACAATTCTTTTTACCCTTTCACTGGATGATAAGTCATTATTTTTGTCACCATTTGTTTGGTGAAGGGAGTGGAGGCATGGAAGGGTAAGTGACTTGCTCAGATCATGGAACCAGACACTAAACAGAGTCATGATTAGAACTTAGAGTTCCTGACTCCTTTGCTCAGACGCAGATCACTAGGCAACATTTGCCTCCCTGCAGGAAGAAAGGCCCCTAAATCCCCAAAACAATCTGTTCAGCTCCACTGTGCTAAAGAGCATCCGAAGCATTCACAGCTTTGTGAAAAAGAGAGAAATTGTACATTGCCTGACCTTTCAGATACCTACTGGGAAAATGGAAAACCCAGAGAGTGTCACAGCTTTTTGGATCCAACTAGCTCTCTCATCATTGGCAGAAGCCTCTGACTTCATGGTTCAGGTATACCCTGAGACTGGAAGTCGAGAGCCTTTCATTGGAAGCTTGTTATAGTGTAGGTGTTGTCATATGGGACTGAAAATTTTCAAGAGGAAGAATGACCTGAGCCATAGATTTTTCTGTTCCTTTATAGGTATAGCTTTGATTGTTTGGTAGCTCCACCTGATTTTGGTAAACTATCCTTTGCACTTTCAACTGTCCACTTCTTTTAGTTTAGTTTCTCTTACATTTTATATAGATATAATTATAGACTCACAGGAAGATGCGAAAATAGTATAGAGAATTTTTGTGTCCTTCACCCAGCTTCCTCCAAAAGTGACATCTTATATAACTATATTATTGCTTCTTTCAGTTTTGAAGAGGGTATTCAGGTGGGAAAGAACATAGCAGTAAACGGCTAGAGTAGATGGGAAGAGGAATTTTGGCAGCTGCTATTGCTGTTTTGTTTTTAAAATTGCTTTTTAAATTGTTCTTCCTCCCCTAATTTTCTTTGATTTAGGGGAATATGTTACAAGACGTATACCAGGCTTGATGTACCTAATTAAGAGCGCTCTAGCTTGCATGTGCAAAGAGACGGAGGCTTTTGTCTTCTGTGAAAAATCAGTTCTTCTCAAAGTTAAAGTATTCTAATGTACGGCTTTAGGAGGTATTTCTCTGTTTCCATAATTTTGTTATGAGAGATTCTGTACAGCAGTATAGAAAGCCCAGGACTGGAAAAGAATGACAGGAAACTATATTTTTTCCCATCAATTCACCACATTTGGCCAAATCCAAAATTTACACTATTTTGAATCTTTTTCTCATCTCCTCAGAAACTTGGCAGAAGCAAAAGATAAGAATTTCTAACAGGTTTAGCCTGTTAGAGGGAGAAAAAGATTCCCACCTAAAAACCTCTAAGAGTGAGCAATCTCTGTTCTTTTCTCTGCATATGAAGTCGTTTCCTATCCGGAGGCCTATTAGCATCTTATCAACTTAGAGAGACAGAGGAAGAAGTAGCTATGCTTTTGTTGCTGTGCCTATCCTAGTTCTAAAAGAACATATCATTTAATTTCATTGGTATCTTCATTCTCTGGATCTGAGTGAGCAGGACCGGCTTATTACTGGTTTTCATTCATTTTGGCAGAAAGTAAAGTTTTTGGATCTCCATTGGATACATGGCCTCGTTGACTATTAAATTTTTTAAAGAGTGATTTTGGCTATCTCTCAGTTAGGCAATGTCAGAAAAAATAAGTAGGTGTTATAGGGCCCTAGAAGAAGGCAGTGGCCTCTGAGCATGATTAGCTAGAGGCAACTACAAAGGAATGAGGTATATGGGATCCTGCATTTCCTGAAGCCAAAGTTCCGTGTGGGAACTTTCCCATAAAAGCTCTTTCTCATGATAAAGAAGGGGCTGGGTAGTAACTGTGAGAATTGCAGTGTTCCAAGTGAATGGGGAATTGGAGATGGTTGAGAACCGTATTTTCCCTTTTAGTAGATATACTTCAACAATGCAGAAAATGGTAAGACAGAACCTAACTTCCATTTAAAGAAAGGTTGTTTTTCTTTTCTAGTTCATCTAGAAGTGTGTGAAGCCTTTAGACAGTTCAGCCTATTGATGTACTGACCTTTTTTTTAAAATTGTGGTAAAATACACATAACATGAAATTTACTATTTTAGCCATTTTTAAAGTATACAATTCAGTGGTATTAAATATATTCACATTGTTATGCAGCCATCACCACCATCTTTTCCCATAACTCTTTTCATTTTGGAAAGCTAAAACTTTGTACCTATTAAATAGTAATTCTCCATTCCCTCCTTCCCTCAGCCCCTGGCAACCACCAGAGTCTACTTCCTAAGTATGCCATGTAAGTGGCACCATACAGCATTTGTTTTCTTTGTGAGGCTTCTTTCACTTAACATAATGTCCTCAAGTTTCAAGAAATCAGATTCCACCCTTTCCTCAGAGTTTGCTGGTTTTGTTATTGTTTTTCTTTTTAATTTTAAAAAAGATTTTATTTATTTATTTTTAGAGAGAGGGGAAAGAAGTAAGAAAGAGAGGGAGAGAAACATCGATGTGTGAGCGAAACAGCAATCTATTGCCTCTCATATGCACCCTGGCCAGGAATTGAACTGGCAATGTTTTGCTTTGTGGAATGACGTTCAGCCAACTGAGCCACACCGGTCAGGGCTTGTTACTGGTTTTTTTTTTTTCTTTTCTTAAAAGATTTTATTTATTTTTAGAGAAAGAGGGAGGGAGGGAGAAAGAAGGAGACAAACATCAATGTGTGGTTGCCTCTCACACACCCCCAACTTGGGACCTGGCCCTCAACCCAGGCACGTGCCCTGACTGGGAATTGAACCTTTGGGTTTGCAGGGTGGCACTCAATCCACTGAGCCACACCAGCCAGGGCTGTTTTTGTTTTTTTTTTATTGTTGTGGGCTGTTTGTTCTGAGTATCAGCTTGAGCTGTAAACTTAATGTCTTCTTAGGTCTCTTCTGAGCCTTTTCTTGGGCATGCACCATCACTTGCTAACTTTCCCTGTGTGTACAGTTGTCTTTGAATGTCCTAGTCTTTAATATCTGGATTTCTAAAGGGAAAAAGGGATACTGGCCCTTTAAGTCTCCTGTAAGTCACTTATCTGGAGGGGAAAGGGCTTGCAACACTGGGGAGGTGCAACAACAATGGCTGCCCACCTCTATGCACCCCTAGGATCAGAAGCAGCAATTAGCCATCAGAACACCTATCCTCAATATTAGGAGGACAGGGTCATTTTTGCCCACCCTAGCTTCTATGAGTTGTGTGCAAGCTGCTCCAGGAACAAGCACACAGGTTTTGCCACATGGCTGAGGGTAGGGGATGGGTAGCTGTACTGTGCCAAGAGCTGAAATTGACTGAAATTAATGAAAATAGCACCACCGAAGTTTTCCAGAAGCTGCGAATCTTCATCAGAGTCCAGAATTCCAAAATAGTTAACAGATTCTGCCAGTGCAATTATTGTCTAGGTGGAGTGAGAGAGCCCTAGTGCTTCCTACTTTGCCATCTTCTCAGAATCCCCCCACTTGATGTACTAACTTTTGTGCAGTCCTTACCTGGAAAGGTTCGTAGCTTGCAAGCAAAGCCATTTCATTGTTTTGTTTGATTCTTTGGCCTCTCTTTCAGTGAGGTGCTTGGATTTATAGCCAGACAGATGCCTGTATTCTGTGGAGCCACCTAGTGTATTTTTAAATTATTCTACTGGTAGGTGCTGGCATCCTTCCTGCACCACTTTGCTGATTGACAGTGAGCCTACTGATTGCTGGCAATGCCCTTGAGTCACTGGCGATTTTATCCAGTGATGCCAGAATTGGCTAGAGTTTATATGCCTCTGGGGTTTTGGAGGCATTGGCTTGTTACACTTGTGCTATTTCTAGTCTGTCCTTTGAGTTCCTCTACTTTTCTCCTAAGCAAGTGAAATGTTGATATTTCTCTCCTATCAGTTACTATGAAATTATTTATCCATTTTCCCTAATGAATGGGTTTTTGATTTGGGATCTGTGGCATCTCATCCTAGCTCCATGCCAGGCCACAAAATAGAGCCTGGCATAGCTTGTCTTTGCCTTGTATCTCTTTCTCTTCTTAGCATGTAAAAGCTGTTGAGACAGCTCTCTCTGGCCTGATTCTTCTGAGACATTTATTTGTGCTCTGCTGGAGGTTCTCTTGTCTCCTTCCTGTTTTTAATCTTATTTAAATGTCATTCACTTGGGTTTGTAATTAAACCTCCCCTCTGCGTCTCTGAGGCAGGCGTCTGAGGTACCACTTAATTGTGAATTTCCGTGGCTGGCTTGTTCCTCTGTGCACCTGGTTTACCTCAATGTGGGGGACAGGTTTTAGTCCTGGATAAGTTCCCACATTCATTATTCATTCTATTCTCCTACAAGGCAACACAATTTGCTGCAGCCTTCTTTCTCTCCCCTTGAATTCAAAACAGGATAGGAAAAAATCTGGGAAAGTCTTCATTATGTGGGGTGCATAAATGCTAGGAATGCAAACAAATTTCCTTGTAGGGTGAGGGGGACCTGTGTAAGGTGGCAGGATTCTCAGGTGATGTTACTGAACTCTTCTCATTTGAAAAATAGATTGGTTGTCTCTGTCTCTGAGAATTCACTTGGGACTCCAGGAATCGTCAAGATACTTGTTCTGGCTCAGCTTCTTAGAACCTGTACACTGTCCTTTATTTTACCTGTGTCTGCATATAGTAAAGTCAGAACTGTTGTACCCTGCTGCCTTACTTTATGCATAAGGCTCCCCAAGGACAGGAGCTTGGTCCAAAGCTAAGTTACCTCTAGTACAGAGTCAAAAGAGGCAGCAGTTGCAGTCAATTTGCAGTTCTTGAAAAAGAGCCCAGCAACTCAGTTTTTAAAGTGCCTGGTGGAAAAGACCTTCCAATGAAGAAACTGTATGTATGGAGCACCCACTGCCCTATAACTTAACCATATTGAATGTGTAATATAATACCTCAGATGTTACACGGACATAACTTCTTTATTTTTCACTCAGGTTAAGAGTATTTGGAGCCAGGTATCTGTAGCCTCATGTAGTAGAGATAGAAAAGATTAGGAGTCAAACCCAGATCCCCAAGGATTTCCTAGAATATTGTTGATGCTTTAGTGCATTGGTGGCTTTGTGAACTTTCATTATTATTCTGAAGACTGCCATGGGGTTGTCTTGAAGCCTGCTCATGGTTCATTTTGAATTTGCATTCCTGCCCAAGAGTTCATGGCTCTCTGTTGATTGAGTATACGTAGCTCCTCTCCTTGCTCCATGGAAGAGGAGACACCTTTGTATGTTTGACCTCATACTTAGTACTGTGTATCATGATGTAAATTTCAGCTGATAATCAGTTATACTGAGGTTATAGAAAGTTGGGATGGAGTGTTTGTGGGGATCATGGTAGTGTCTGTGGAAAGAAAAACATTGATCTCTCTTTTTTAAACATAAAATTTTTGAGTACACAGTTCAGTAGCATTAAGTGACCCCCATTGGTGTGCAACCATCTCCACCTTCCATTTCCAAATGTTTTCATCTTCCCAAACCGAAACTGTCAGTTTAGTTCCAATTGGCTATGTGGCTTTGAATAACTTATATAGCCTTTCTGAATTTCAATTTGGTCACCCATAAATTAGGACCATTAATACCTACTTCATAGGATAGTTAAGAGGCTTCAGTGAGAATAATGTACTTTGAATGCTTTACATAATGCCTAGCAACTAGCAGGCACCTAATAAATGTTACCTCACCTGCTATTTATGACCATCCCTTTGAAAAGAGATGATTGCAATTTGGGGGAGGTGATTTCTGTAGCTAAGTGTCTCTTCTTAAGTTATTGGGTAGAGGGAAGGTTTGCAATACTTAGTGAGCTTCTGGCTCAAGTATTAACTTGTAGTTGTTGTCACTCAGCAGGAAGATATGATGCATTCCTCTATATGATATGTCTGGCATTGCTGTTTTGGGGCAGCCTACACCTAGGGCTATGGAGGATGAGGGCCAATAAGAATTGTCTACTAAGACCTAGAAAGTCTCATTCACCAAGCTAGTCCTCATCCAAAAAGATACTCTCTGTAATAAGCTGTGCCATTCTGGCTTGCGGGGATGAACAGCCATAGCTCACCTAATGGACAAAACTGTTTACACAGTATTGAGTTTCTACAACATAGGCTATTCCTCTTGGAAATACCTCAGACTATGGGTCAGGTGTTGGTGAGAAAGAGTTTGTGTTAGTCCCTTCTCCCCTGCTTTCTTTTTAAAATTATTATTTAAGAGTTGGGAACAGTAAATCAAAAGCTTATATTAAAAAGAAAAAAGTGCATCTTGTTCCCTTCTGTTTGTAATGACTTCATGTATTGTACTTAATACTAAACTCGTAGAGGCATTTGACTAATTAACAATACTATGTTTATACAACCGACTCCTTATCTATTATAGTTATCTTAACTCTTTCCTCTATGTACTGCTACTTTTGTGACTGCCTTTGGAACAGTTTGGTTGGTAATGTGCCCAGATGGCACATAGTAGACAAGTGGATCAAGGGCAGTTTTCTAAAGATGTGTATGTGTGGAGAGTGGTGAACCAGGAGCCAGCCAGCACGAGCTCTGTTCTACTTGTGTGTTGGCACTGAGATCTTTAGCGCCAGTTCTCTAGTGTCCTTGAACCTGCCCCTGACATGAGGCTATTCTCTCTTCTGGCCTCCAGTTAAACCCTGTGTAGAGCTCTGTAACATAAAACTGTGAATGAGCCTGGCTATTAATTGTTTATACCCAGTTTTTTGTTTCAGTTCAGATTTCACATAAAGAGGTGTATCTTGGCTTTCTCTAAAGTCCAGATCCAATCACATTCCATGTGCAGTGTATAATTTTGAAGGTAGTAACCCTGAGCAAGGGAAATAAGTTTTAGTTCGCAGTTATATGCTGGGTTGTTTTTTTTTTATGTTTACCAGTTTATTATGAGGAATATTATAAAGGATACAGAGGAATAACCAGATGAAGAGGTGTATAAGTTGAGGTCTGGAAGTGTTGAGATCTCAGTAGCTTCAGTTTCCAAGGTGTTGGGGTCCTCCACCGTCCTTGTATGTGGATGTGTTCACCAACCCAGAAGCTCTCTGAACCCTGTTTTTTGTTTTTTGTTTTAAATGGAGGCTTTATTACATAAGTATGAATGAGTAAATCATTTACCATTGGCGATTAAACTCAATCTCTGGCCCCTCTCCCCTTCCTGGGAGGCAGAGGGGGCTGAAAGTTTTTCTCTTTTTTATATTTTTTTAATTAAAAAATTTTTTAAAGTATATTTTATTTATTATGCTACGATAGTTGTCTCATTGTTCCCTCTTTATCCCCCTCTGCTCTGTACTCCTCTTCCCTCCAGCATTCCCTACCCCCGCCCTCTTAGTTCATATCCATGGGTTGCACATTTAAATTCTTTGACTTCTCCATTTCCTATACTATTCTTAACCTCCCCCTGTCTATTTTGAACCTACCAATTATATTTCTTATTCCCTGTACCTTTTCCTCTATTCTCCCTCCCCATCCCCACTGATATCCCTCCATGTGATCTCCATTTCTGTGATCCTGTTCCTGTTCTAGTTGTTTGCTTAGTTTTTGTTTTTGTTTTTTTTTTTAGGCTCAGTTGTTAGTTGTCAGTTTGTTGTTACTTTACTGTTCATAGTTTTGATCTTCTTTTTTTCCCTTTAATGTTTCGTGTAATAAGGATTTGGTGATGATGAACTCCTTTAACTTGGTCTTATCTGGGAAGCACTTTATCTGCCCTTCCGTTCTAAATGGTAGCTTTGCTGGAAAGAGTAATCTTGGATGTAGGTCCTTGCTTTTCGTGCTTTTGAATACTTCTTTCTAGGCCCTTCTTGCTTGTAAGGTTTCTTTTGAGAAATCAGCTGATGGCCTTATGGGAATTCCACTGTAGGTAACTGTCTCCTTTTCTCTTGCTGCTTTTAATATTCTCTCCTTATCTTTCATCTTGGGTAATTTAATTATGATGTTTCTTGGTGTATTCCTCTTTGGGTGCAACTTGTTTGGGATTCTCTGAGCTTCCTGAACTTGTATATCTCTTTCCTTTGACAGATTGGGGAAGTTCTCCATTATTTTTTCAAATAAGTTTTCAATTTCTTACTCTTTCTCTTCAACTTCTGGCACCCCTATGATTCGGATATTGGAACATTTAAAGTTGTCCCAGAGGTTCCTAAGCCTCATCTCATTTTTTTTTGAATTCTTGTTTCTTCATTCTGTTCTGGTTGAATGTTTATTTCTTCCTTTTGTTCCAAATCATTGATTTGAGTCCCGATTTCCTTCTCTTCACTGTTGGTTCCCTGTATATTTTTCTTTATTTCACTTTGTATAGCCTTCACTTCTTTCTTTATTTTGTGACCATATTCAGTCATTTCTGTGAGCATCCTAATAACCAGTGTTTTGAACTCTGCGTCTGATAGGTTGACCATCTCCATGCCACTTAGCTCTTTTTCTGGAGTTTTGATCTGTTCTTTCATTTAGGCCATATTTCTTTGTCTCGGTGTTATATTGTAAGTGGTGGCGCCTTAGGTATTCACCAGGGTGGGGCAACCCACTTTGTTTCCTTGTGGTGCTGTATGTGGGGGAAGTGTCAGAGAGGGAACAATGCTGCTTACTTGGCTCTTGGCTGGCTTTCAGTCACTTCCCCTGCTACCCACAAGCAAATCGGGCCCTTCTGGTGCTGATTCCTCGGTGGGCGGGCTTGTGTATGTTCTTAGGACCCTGCTGACCCTTCCAATGGACTCTCTTGTGAGACTGGGAGTTTCTCCCACTACCCTAACCCCCACAGGCTTTTTTACAGCCAGAGGTTTTGAAGCTTTCTTTTCCCACACTGGATCCCTGGGTTGAGCAGTCTGTTTCACTCCCCAGTTGTTCCTCTCAGTTTATCTAGCCACCACCTTGCCATGCACTCTCTGTACCCTGGCTGCCTGTCTCTGCCCCTCCTACCAGTCTGGATGAATGTTTCTTCTTTAACTCCTTGGTTGTTGGACTTCCATACAGTTCAATTTTCTGGAAGTTCTGGTGGTTTTTTGTTTTTACATTGGTTGTTGTCTTCTTTTGGCTGTGTGAGGAAGTGAAGCATATCTACCTATATCTCCATCTTGGGGACTGAAAGTTTTAACCCCTGTTTTGTTTTTTTAAGATACTAGGAGAGGAAGCAGAGAAAGGTGTGAGAGGTGAGATATGAAGGAGAAGGATTAGAGTAGCTATAGAGGACCTGTTGAGATGGTTTATGCTGAGAAAAGCTACTGGGAGTCTTTAGGTGTTGAGAGTGAGTAGTAAAAAGGGGCAGTAATAAGGTATTAAACACCTATACTCTAAGTAGCTGAGGACTAAGAGAAAAAGGGAACCAAATATTACACGAAAATAGCCTGGAGCAGCCAGTAGGTGGAGAAAGTTATAAACCAGAGTCCAGAGAAGTGTTGGTACCAGTAGTGTCTGCAAGTCTAAGCATACCCTTTATAGGCAGGCTTCCTTCCCTTTAACATTTAACTCCATCTGGACTTTTATGTATTTAATCTTACCTTCATGGAATGGTAGAAAAAACACTAAATAGGAGACCAGGTTCTCGACCCAATTTAGTCCTTAGCTAGTTGGGGTGCTGGGGTGGTGGTGGGAGTGTTTTCTAATCCAAAAATAAGGGTATTTTATTAAATGGCCTCAAAGGTCCTTTCTAGCTTTAAAAAATCTATAATCGACTTTATCACATCAGGTCAGAGGATAGAAGACAATGTGTGTGTAGTGATGCATAGAACACTGAACAGTTGATAGAATGAGTTGATAGGCAGATGATGAAGGGAAAAAGAAGGGCACTATTTCATGGGATATTTGGGGCATTCTCTGTTGGCGAGGAGGAATGCGGTCCCTGATGTCAGTGGCTTGTGGGAGCTAATTTTAAGGTTGCTTTGTTCATTTTAGCTACCTAGTAAATTCCCTTGCAGGGGTGTCCAACCCACTGCCTGCAGGCCACATGTGGCCCAGGATGGCTATGAATGTGACCCAACACAAAACCGTAAATTTACTTAAAACTTTATGAAATTTTTTTGTGATTACTTGTCACAATGTCACGTAATCATGAAATCACAATGGCCCAAGACAACTCTTCTTCTTCCAATGTGGCCCAGAGACTCCCAAAGGTTGGACGCCCCTGCTAGAGAATGGCTACCTTCAGGTGATAAAACCTTGGCTTTTTTTTGGAGGGGAGGAGGCGAGGTCTGTCCTAAATTATTAAGGGCAGAATGCAGGTATCCCCTGGCACTGACTTTCAGTATTGCAGTGGCAGACTCTCCTTCTCTGTTTAGCTTTGCTGATGTCTCTTGCAGTTGGGACACAGGTCACCTCTTGGATTGTACCAGAATTGCTTTCTTCCTCCCCTAATACATATCACTTTGTCATCCCTGACTCTGAATCCCAGAGATCAAGACTAACTGTAGTCCTGCAGAAGAGCAATAAATCATTGTTTCCACTTCTTTTTCTCCAGGTGTGGTGTCCCTTAATTACCACATAACCACTGCTGAGGTTGCCTCTTTGTGCTGTGTCTGCTGGACTTGTGCAAATGCTGCCTTGTCTCTCTCTAGCCATTGTTTTGCAGAGTGCTACATGTGCTACCTGTCCTTTCCTTTTTCCTCCTGTGAGTTTATAGAGTGTGATTGTCAGGTAATCTATTGATTAACAGGGCTTGTCTAAGCTCCTGGGTAGGGGGTGGAGTGGGCAGCCCTTAAATAACTCAGCAAAGTGATCTTCATTAACAAGAGAGGTTTTGGCTGTTAGTCCTTTTTATATGAAGCTAGTCCCCTTCATTCTCTGAGTTTCTGGTAGGAGCTAAGCAGGTTGTGTGATCCAGAATGGCTTCCCATGGAGCTTGCTTTTTGGTCCAGTCCAACAGATCACTTGTTAACAGACCATATCAAAAGGGCCAACTGCCTATCATTTGCCTTTTCATTATGAAACCTCAAAGAATTTGAGTTGGGGCAGGGGTGAAGAGTTCATAAATGAGGATGTCTACCTCCTTTCATCCCTAGCAAGACTCTTTTGCTATTGGAGGGGAAGGTTCAGGCTTTAGAAACAGAATGTAGACAGGCTCTTGTACTTTTCCTTGCCTGCTGCTTCTGTACTATACCTGTGCTTTTAGAGGATTGAGAGTGAGGGGTGTTGTGTGGCAGGCAGCAAGCATTCAGAGAATCGTACTCCTACTCATTATTCCCTGCTGTTTCATATCAAAGCCCTTATCTCTTCTCTAAGAGTAGTAAATTTCACACAAAGCTCAGACAGCATGGGGGAATTGACTTCTTTGCTGGCAAAGAAGCAGATATAGTCTTAGAAAAGGAGAGGTCAAGCCTTTTTTTCTGTGTCTATGGAAGTGAGGAGGGTTGAGGGAGAGAAGACTAGAGGACCACCAATTGCTTGCAGCTGCTGAACCCCTTCTTTTTAAAAATTTTTTTAAAATCCTCACCTGAGGACATTGTTGTCATTGCTTTTAGAAAGCGAGGAAGGAGGGGTAGAGAGAGAGAGAGAGACATCGACTTTCTGCTTCTCGTATGTGCCCCGACCAGCAATCAAACCCATAACCTGGATATGTGCCCTGACAGGGAATCAAACCTGAGACCCTTTGGTTTACAGGATGATGCTTTAACCAACTGAGCCCCGCTGTTCTCTATAGCTTCCCATCAAATAAGGGTGCTAAGACAGGGCCAGTAGTCACGATGGGCACAGAAGCAGAATTCATTTCACAATCCTTGGTGAAAGAGTACAAGGCAATTGATAATAATTTCTTTTATGTCTTATATGTATTTGCAAAATGTCTTTAAAGCTGCACTGCTGACCTGGGCACTTGGCAGTCTCTTTACTGAGATTGCTTGGGTTTTGGCATTCTCTGCCCTCATTAAGGATTTTCAGGCAGAAAGAGGACCTTTTCAGTAAACGTTGTCATGGTTGAGAAAGGACAGAGCAGAACTGCACTTTTTTTTGAATAGGTAATATAGTTAAGGGCTTTTTTTTCCCTTCATGAGCTCTCTTCCCATCCCAAGCTGAAGCCCAGGTGTAAGTTCTACAATATAGCTGACACATCTGGTGACCAGTTAGAATTGAAAAATGTCGCTCTTAGTAATGCTGTTTGAAGTAGATACATAGTTGAAACTTGGTGGCATGAGATGCTAGCAGGCTAGGTTGACAGGGTACCCTCATTTTGACCTGTAAATTGAGCAAATTTGATGGGGAAATCACCATGCAGGAGTAAATTTAAAACACTTAAGATGTGTTTTACGGTGAAATTGCCGAGCTTAATTGCTATTTAAGAAGTGGCAAAAAGAAGATTTTTAAAAACCTTCTATGGGCAGACAAGCAGACATGTACTTGGGAAGGTCAGTACTTTCTTCAAATATACCCACCGTACCTGCTTTTAAAAAGTGCTTCATAGCTGTGACTCACTCATTCAAGCCCTACTTGGATTTCTGTAGAGCTAGTTGATTTTTGTTGCTTTCATTTAACTTTATTGATTATGCTTTGAATAGCTTGTTGATGTCTTTTTCTTTTTCTTTTTAAAGCATTGATAAATTTGCTGAAGTTCCTTATGTCAAATGAGACTGTACTTTTGGCCAAACACAACATTTTTACGTTAGCCCTTATGGTGAGTAACCAAAAAATATTTATTTTTCTGAAGATATACTCTAAGGCAGAGATGGGCTGTTTTGAAGCAGGAGCTGGGTTCTGAGGACTAAGCCATAGGCAGAAGCAGGCCTTTATTTTCCTTTTGGATCAGAATCTCTGTATTGTTGCTCCCCTCTCTCACCTATGTCTTTAGCAAACCTGGGACTCTTTCACTTTCATAAGAGTATATTGTCTGGCAGGGGGAGGTGTAGGTCAGATCTCTGTGTGTGAGTAGTGAGCCTTGGTCCCAGTTGAGAGACTACTACACTGCTATAGTACCTAGATTGGTACATAGTAGAGTCTCTAGAGGTGTCCTAGCCAGATGAGTGGTTCCATCATGTCTGCATGTAGTTTCTGAGGGACTTTGCAGATGCCTGCTTATCTGACTGGTTATTTGGGCTAGTAGGAGGGTGTTGTGCCATTTTACCATCTTCTCAGGGTATTACCCAGTGTGTTCCTAAATGTTGAACATTTTGTGGGGTAAAGTCCTGATTTATATCGTTTGCTGATTTCCATGGTAAAACTACACCCACCATGGCCACTTCCAAGCTATTAACATGACAACATTGAATGCAGAGTTGGTAAAAGATGAGCAGTAACACACCATTATAGGACATTACCAAACACCAGATGGAAGAGGTATAAATTAATCTTAAGAGCATAGATAATACTAAAAAACAGAAAGTAATTGGAAGTGATGAGTTTTTAGTATTTATTACTTTCATTTTAATATAATTTATTGAATTGTAAGTTTATATAAATTATTTTTTAATAATGGCTTTGTTTAACAACCAGCTCACAAAATTCCTGAAAATTTAACAGTCAGCTCTTGCAAACCAGTAAGAGCTGGCTACAGTACACGACTAATAATACCCTTCCAGTCTTCATAATGCGATGCCTGTATATGAGCTTTTGCTTCTTTTTTAGATTGTGAACCTATTTAATATGTTTATCACATATGGAGACACATTCCTGCCCACCCCCAGCAGCTATGATGAGCTCTACTATGAGATTATCCGCATGCACCAGAGCTTTGACAACCTATACTCCATGGGTAAGCTGTTTTTCCTTTTTGCTCCTCTCCCCCTTTTCTTTTTGCTCCTCTCTCCACATCAGCTGTGATTTTTAATATGTAAGAGGAAAATACTACTAAAGGTTCTGTAGTTGCTTGGTGCACTTTCTTGGCACAGATATATTATAGTCTTCTTTTCTCAGGCAATAGGAAGGAATATGTGTACTTTTTTGCTTTCAAAAACTCAGAATTTGTCTCAGTAGAAAGCTGGTTAGCAGTGCTATAGCCCTTTCTTGATGTTTGCGAGAGAAAGAGAGAGAATAGGGAGGCTTGTGGATTTAGTGAATGCAGCTAGATGGGAGTGAAAGAGTGGGTGGGAATTGACAGCAGCAAACAGAAGAGCTTGGATCCCAAAGGAAGAACATTGTGTGATTTCAGAAGGTACAGGATTTTAAGAAGTTTTAATGTACCTATGTATTTTTAGCATAAGTTACAAGAGAAAGTAGGCATTAAGATAAAAATTTTGGAAACCTTTTGGTGATTGGCTCACTGAAAATTTTCTCTTTGGCCATAGTGAACATAACTACAAATTTCTGAAAGAGGTCATGTATCCCTGTAAGTTTGAGTAAAGAGTCTAGTCAAACCTACCTGGAGTTTGAAAGGTCAGGAAAGATTTCTGTAGATTACACAGAAACAGAAATTCACTTAGGAAAGCTATCTATTAAAATCTCCAACTTATTAGCTGTATTGAGGTATAATTGGCATATAATGAACTGCACTCGGTTAAAGTAGTATACAATTTTTGATAAGTTTTGGCATATGTGTATGTCTGTGAAGCTATCACAGACATATACATTCCAGGCTTTAACACCCATTAATAGATGAGTAAAGATGTCTTTCATTGAGGAATGAGGGAGATATTTTATAGAAGCCTGCCATACCTGCTTAACTGGGCCATGTACACAGTCAAATGAGATAAGCCCTTGTAACTATAGCAACAAGATAAGAGAATATCTGGGAATGCTCAAACCTGCCAGGGGAGTTAAAGTGTTAACCTGACCAGTAGGAAAGGGAAATTTTCACTAAATGAAGTGTAATATCCCTCATGAATATTTGCAAATGAGGGGAAGGGATGGGGGTGGAGGGGGGCGGAGAGAGGGGGGGGGAGAGAGAGAGAGAGAGAGAGAGAGAGAGAGAGATTGAGAGAGATTGAGAGATTGAGAGAGAGAGAGATTGAGAGAGAGAAAGAAAGAAAGAGAGAGAAACATCAGTTGGTGATGGAACCTGCAACCTAGGTGTTCCCTGACTGTGGAATTGAATCCACAACCTTTTGGTTTAAGGGACGAGGCTCCAACCAACTGAGCCACACTGACAACAGCTATAATTTTATTTTCTTATAATGTCATTTTCTTTTCTGGCTTTAGTATCAGATAATGTTACCTTATAAAGTAAGTTGAAGAGTGTTCTCTCATCTTCTGTTTTCTGGAAGAATTTATTTAGAAGTGATATTATTTCTCCCTTAAATGTTTGGTAAAACTTGTCAGTGAAGCCAGCTGTGTCTGGAATTTACCTTCTTGGGTGATTTTTAGCTTTGAATTCAATTTCTTTAATAGATGTAGGACTATTTAAGTTATCTATTCCTTTGGAGTGACTTGTAGAATTTTTTGTCTTTCAAGGAATTTGGTTTTTTCATTAAGCTTTCATTAAGTTGTGGCATATGGTTGTTCGTGATATTCACTTATAATATCCGTACGGCTATCTTTTCATTCTTTCCTGATGTTGGTAATTTGTATCTTCTTTTTCTTGGTCAGTCTGGCTACGTATATTAAGCTTACTGATATTTTTCAAAGAACCAGCTTTTGGTTTTATTGATTTTCTTTTTCTTCTGTTGTTGTTCTGTTTTCATTTCATTGATTTCTGCTCTTTACTTTCTATATTGCTTGCTTTGAGTTTCATTTGCTCTTCTTTTGCTATTTTCTTAAGATTGAAGTTTTCTAATATAAATATTTAGTGCTGTAAATTTACCTCTAAGTACTACTTTGGCTGCATCTCACAAATTTTTATTTGTTATGTTTTCATTGTTATTCATAATCAACATATTTTTCTTTTTTTTCAATTTTTTTATTGTTCAGTTTACAGTTGTCACCATTTTCCCCCCATTGCTCTCCCCTGCCCTGCCCACCCTCCCTCTCCCACATAAAATCCTGTCCCCCTCTCTGTTGTCCTTGTCCATGGATCCTTTATACATGTTTCTTGACCCTCCCCTTTGCCCCCTTTATCCCCACCCTCCCTCCGCCCTGGTCATTGTCAGCTTGTTCTTTATTTCCATGTCTCTAGTTCTATTTTGCTTGCTTGTTTGTTTTGTTGATTAGGTTCCATTTATAGGTGAGATCATGTGGTATCTGCCTTTCACTGCCTGGCTCATTTCATTTAGCATAATGCTCTCCAATTCCATCCATGCTGTTGTGAAGGGTAGTAGCTCCTTCTTCCTTTCTGCTGCATAGTTTTCCATTGTGTAAATGTACCACAGTTTCTTGATCCACTCATTTACCGTTGGGCACTTAGGTTGCTTCCAGTTCTTGGCTATTGTAAATTGTGCTGCTATGAACATTGGGGTGCATAGGTTCTTTTGAATTGATCTTTTAGGATTCTTAGGGTATAATCCCAGCAGTGGAATTGCTGGGTCAAAAGGCAGTTCCGTTTTTAGTTTTTTGAGGAAATTCCATACTGTTTTCCATAGTGGTTGTACCAGTCTGCATACCCACCAACAGTATACTAGGGTTCCCTTTTCTCCACATCCTCACCAGCACTTGTTTGTTGATTTATTTATGATGGGCATTCTGACCGTGCGAAGCGGTATCTCATTGTGGTTTTAATTTGCATCCCTCTGATGGCTAGTGATGCTGAGCATCCTTTCATATGTCTCTGGGTCCTATGTATGTCCTCCTTGGAGAAACATCTGTTCCGGTCCTGAGCCCATTTTTTAATTGGATTGTTTGTCTTCAGGGTGTGGAGTTGTGTGAGTTCTTTATATACTTTGGAGATCAGACCCTTGTCCGAGGTATCATTGGCAAATATATTTTCCCATGCAGTTGGTTCCCTTTTCATTTTGCTGTTGTTTTCTTTAGCTGTGCAGAAGGTTCAACATATATTCTGATTTCCCTTGTGATTTCTTCTGTGATCTTTGGGTTATCAGAATGATTTTTTTAAATTTCCAAATATTCAGGGGTTTTTATAGATATCTTTCTGCTAATAATTTCTAGTTTTATTCTGTTTCGTTTCAAGGATATTCTTTGTGTGATTTCAGTGCTTTGAAATTTATTGAGACTTGTTTTATGGACCAGAATACAGTCCATCCTAGTAAATGTTCCTTACACACTTGTATTCTGATCTTGGAGTGGAGTGTTCTATAAGTTTCAGTCTGGTCAAGTTGTTTGATAATGTTCTCTGTTCTCACAGATTTTTCTACATGTTTGAAAGCGACATTGAGGACTATTGAAACTCTGATTGTAGGTTTGTCTATTTCTCCTTTTAGTTCTTTCAGTTTTTGGTAGCTCTGTTGTTAGGTGAATTAACCTGGTTATCATTGTGTAATGCCCCTCTTTATCCTTAGGTAATATTCCTTGTTTTGAAGTCTGTTTTGTCTGATATTAATATAGCCACCATGATTTTCTTTTGATTAGTGTCTATGTGTTTATCTTTTTCTGTCCTTTTACTACTAAATGATTTATATCTTTATATTTAAAATGGCTGTTTTGTACAGAGCTTACAGTTGGGTCTTGTTTGCTCTCCAGTTTGGCAGTCTATGTCTCTTATTTGGTGTTTAAACAATACGCATCTGCCCTGACTGGTGTGGCTCAGTGGATTGAGCACCGGCCTGTGAACCAGAGGGGCACTGGTTTGATTCCCAGTCAGGGCAGATGCTTGCATTTCAGGCCAGGTCCCCAGTAGGGAGTGCACAAGAGGCAAGCACGCATTGATGTTTTGCTGCCTCTCTTTCTGCCTCCCTTCCCCCATCTATAAATAAATAAATGAATGAATGAATGAATGAATGATTAAAAATATATAATGTAAAACCTGGTATATTTTTATTTTAGTTTTACCACTTATTTTCTCTTTTCTCCCCTTTTTTGTTCTTCTGTACCTCCTTTTCTACTTTCTTTTGGATAATTTGAATCTCTTTAATATTCCATTTTAATTTATCAGTTGGCTTTGGTTATATTTCTTTGTCTATTTTTGGCAGTTGCTTTAGGATTACATTTTATATACCTTTCCAAGTCTACTTAGAGATAGTGTTGTGCCACTTAAACAAAATATAAAAGCGTTGCTACAGTATAGGTTTATTTAATCATCAACTCCCCAATCCTTACTTGGATATCATAGTTGTAATATGTATTACATTTACATGCATTGAAAGCCCCACCAGATAATGCTATAATATTTGCTTGTGACAGTCATCCATATTCTAAAGAACTTCAGAGGGAAAAATATATTTTTTATATTTACCTAGATATTTTCCATTCCTGTTGGTTTTTTTATTCCTGAAGAACTAAATTTCTTTCTGGTGTCATTTCTCTCAGTCTTAAGAATTTTCTTTAGCATTTATTTTAAAGCAAGAGTCCTGGTGACAAGCTCTCTTTGTTTTCCTTCATTCCTGAAGGATATTTTTGCTGGATATAGAATATTGAGTTGATAGTTCTTTTTTTTTCTTTTATCCTCACCTGAGGACATTTTTTTTATTGCTATGAGAGAGAGAGAGAGAGAGAGAGAGAGAGAGAGAGAGAGAGAGAGAGTTAGAGAGTTTGATTGGTTTTCTTCTTGTATGTGCCCCAACTGGGGATTGAACCTGCAAGCTGGGTATGTGCCCTGATTGGTAATCGAACCTGCAACCTTTCGGTCTATGGGACAATGCTCCAACCACCTGAGCCACACCAGCCAGAGAAGTTGATAGTTCTTATCTTAAGTACTTTAAACATGTTATTCACCTTTTTCTGGCCTCTGTGGTTTCTGAAAATAAACCTATAGTCATTTAAATCATTGTTTTCTTGTTTGTTTTTCTTCAGCTTCTTTTCCTTATCTTTGGCTTTCAGCAGTTTGATTTGATATGTCTAGGCATGGTTTTTTTCTTTGAGTTTATCCTGTTTGGTGTTTGCCAAGCTTGAACCTCACCAGATTTGGAAGTTTTTGGCCATTCTATTTTGCTAATTTTTTTCTGCCCCAGTGTCTTTCTCCTTTTCTTGGACTACAATAACACCAGTGTTAGACATTTTGATATTGTCCCACAAGTCCCTGTGTTTTTTCCCCCATTTTTGTTGCTCATCATATTTAATAATTTCTTTTGTTCTATCTTTAGGTCTCCTGTGTCAGTCCATTCTACTCTTAAGTCCATCTGGTGAATTTTAAATTTTACATAATATATATTTTAGATCTAAATGTTTTAATTGGTTCTTTTTCTAGTTTCAGTTTCTCTGCTGAAAAGTTTTATCTTTCTGTTCATTTAAGCGTGTTTACCTTTTTTCCTGGAGCATAGTCATAATAGTTGCTTTAAAAAGTCTGATAATTTTAACATCTCTGTCATCTCTGGCATCTGTTTATCTGTTCTTGAGAGAATTTGTTACATTTTCTTGTTTTCTCATGTATTCTGGTTCTCTGTATGTCCTGGTTCTTTGTAAGATGAGTAATTTCGAATTAATATCCTGGGTATTTTTTGTTATGTTGTGTAGACTCAGGGTTCAGTAATAATCCTCTGACTATATACATACTCATACACAGACATGTGTATATGTGTGTGTGTGTGTGTGTGTGTGTGTGTGTGTGTGTGTGTATCCAGTTTTATTAGCAGGCAATCAACCCAGTTAGGTTTAGGCTGCAAATTCTGTCTTACCTTCTGTGGGTTGCAGTTCCAATATCAGTTCAGTTTTCAGGGCTTTTCTATGCTGCTTCTGATCTGACCCACACATGCACCACTTAAGGGTTAGTCAGAGAAGTAGACTGTGCTTCAGATATTGGTTTATTTCTTAAAGCTTTTCTTTGCTGCTTTTTATCTGTTCCATGCTTGCTCAGCTCAGGGGTGAGCCTGAGAACTACACAGCTTTTATATCCAGTGTTACGGGAACACTTTCCCCTGGTTTGTCCAGGATTCCCTCTAGGTTCTCTGACCAGCAGAAGGCACCTTTCCTGGTCTACAGAAAGGTGAGGTTTCTATTGAAGTTTTAGGCACCCACCCTCCTCCTTCATCATGTATCTCTGTGACTGCCCAAGGCAAGCCTGCAAAAGAAAATAGGAAAAAAGAAAACCAGGAAACCCACTTGTGTGCTTTTGTTTAATTTTTACAGCTCTCAGGTTAGTTACTTTTTGTGTTTTATACAGGATTTTTAGCTGTTATCAGCAAGAGAGAGAGGGCATAAAGGGCTTACTCTGGCATGCTGGATGTGGAACCTCACCTTTATTTTTCAAAGTTATTTTTGCAAGCCCTGGCTGGGTGGCTCAGTTTGTCGGAGCACTGTCCGATATACCAAAAGGCTGAGAGTTTGATTCCTGGTCAGGGCACATTCCTAGGTTGCAGGTTCCATTCCCAGTCGGGAACTAATTGATGTCTCTTTCTCTCTCTTTTTCTCTCTCTCTCTAAAAAAATCAATAAACATATCCTCGAGTGAGGATTTAAAAAAAAAGATATTTTGCTAAATATAGAATTTTTTTTCAATACTTCAAAAATGTATTTTGTTGTTTTCTGGCTTGCATAGTTTGTAATGAAAAGCCTATTGTCATTCTAATCTTTATTTCTCTGTCTATAATCTGTCTTTTTTTTCTCTAGATGCTTTTAATATTTTCTCTATCACAGATTTTCAGCAGTTTGATTATAATGCGTTGTAGCATGGTTTTCTTTATGTTTATTTTGCTTACGGTTCTTTGAGCTTTTTGGATCTGTGGGTTTCTGGTTTTCATTAAATGTGAAAAATTTGGCTAATTTCTTCAAATATTTTCCTGTCCCCTGTCTTCTCATTTTAGAGTTTCAATTACGCACACACACACACACACACAGAGCTTCTTGACAGTGTCCCACTGTCATATTTTTAGGGACCCATGGGTCCCTAAAGCTCTGTGGGGGGTTTTTCTTTCCCTTTTTTTTTTTTTTTTTTTGCCTTTTCTCTGTGTTTCATTTTAGGTAGTTTTTATTCCTCAGTCCTCAAATTCATTGCTCTTTTCTTGTATTTTTAAATATGGTGTTAACCTTATTAATCTTAGTTCACTTTATCCTGTGTATTTATCATTTCAGGAAGTTTTTCTTCCCGAGAAATTTTATTTGGACTTCTTTAATGTGTCCATTTCTTTCCTCAGTGTGTTTATATTTTCCTTAATATTCTTGAGCATGTGGATCATATTTATAGTAGCTGCTTTAATGTCCATGTCTGCTCATTTCCTCTGGCTTCGGGGCCATAATTTTCTGCTTCTCTGAAAGTGTGGTAATTTTTTAATTGGATTTTGGACATTGTGATTTTAATGTTGTGAGTGCTAGATTATGTTATATTTTTTTGAATATAATGTTGGATTTTGTTCTGGAATGTAGTTGTGTTATGTTATGTGGAATCAGTTTCCTGATTTGCTTTTAAGGGTTGTTAGGGCATGCCGAGAGCAATCTTTAATATAGGCTAATATGGCCCCATTATTAACGCAGTACCCATCTGCAGACTCTACGTGATAACCCATGTATTAGTAGGTCTTTTCACTCTCACTGGTGGAAACACAGGTTATTGTATTTGTGGAGACTTCCATGAGCTCCACAATTTCTTTTCCCTTCCAGTCATTCTTTTGTCCCCAGCCTTGTTTAGTTTCCTTTTCCATATGTGCAGGTCAGTGCTCAGCAACAACTCTAAGAGCATCCTTCTACAAACCTGTAGAGTCCCCTGACAAACTCCCTTCTCTGCAGTACTCTTCCCCACAGATTTTAGGTGCTTTGGTCTCTTCAAATACTGAGCTCTGTGTTTTTGGCTTGGCAAGACTTCTGGGTCCTGTTAGGTTCCTCCTCCTTGAACTGCAGGCTGGAAACTTTTCCGTGCGCTCAACTGGGATAGTTGTAGGGCTTACCTTGTTTGTTTTCCTTCTTCAGGGATCACAATTCTGTATGCCTAGTATCTGATAACTGTTGTTTTATATACTTTTGTCCAGTTTTCTGTTATAGTTGATGGGTAAATTATGTCTTGTTACTTTATCATGGCTAGGAGAGGAAGGCTCACTGAGACATTTTTGGTAAAGGTACACATTTAATGTTCCCATGGCATTAATTTACTGCTGTGGAGTCCACTGAATAGGAAGGGCCTCCACAGGAACTTCCCTGAACCATAAATGATACCATATTTTGAAACTTTTTTCCCTTAAAAAATAAAGATAATTACCAATACTAAAGAAAAATCAAGGTAAAAAGATAAAGAAGTTTATAATCTCTCTTTTCTAGTAATAGTAATACATCTGTTTTCATAGTTGCCTATTAGCCTGCATGTATGCATAGTTTTACATCGTTGTAATCATGTTATCCTCCTTTTGTGTTTTTTAAAACTACAAGGTGGGGCAAAAGTAGGCTTACAGTTGTTTGTATGGAAAATAATAAAATAATAAATAATAATACAAGAATAAACTCTGTGTTTCACGTACTCACAACTATAAACCTACTTTTGCCCCACCCTGTTTATATCATAAAACATTTTTCTATTTTGGGGGTAATTTTTCTGAGTCTCAGTCTATCTTTCTCTTTCTTACTTGGTGTGGATATAGTTTATTTAACCATTCTTTTCAAGAAAATTTTGGTTGTTTTCAATTTTTGCTCTTTTTAATAGCTGCATAGTATATTATTTTTGTATACTATAATTTACTACATAAATGATTACATTAGCTTGAGGCTTTTAGGGTATTTCAAAATAATTTTGTGATTAAATTTGCTAACTTAGAAAAAAATGTAAAAGCTAAGGCATTTCCAAAGGAAATGCAGCGATGAGGTCATCTGGGTGTCTGTTCACTAAGGGACAGAACTGACAGGATTTTACAGAGAAGTAATACACGGACAGAGTTAAATTCCTCTTTGAGGTGAGTAATGGAAAATTTAGCTCAATTCCGTAAATGTTTAGGCTCGCACCACCAGGGAACTTATGATTTAGTGGAGGATCTAGTGAAAAACAAAACACATCTAAGTAGTTTTCACAGTTGAGTTGGAAAAATTATGTCTGACCTGCTGAAGCAATTTTGTTCATTACTTGAATACATTTGCACAACACTGGGTGAAACCTGAGTTCAGACTCTAGAGCTCTAACTTGGAACTACTCGTATACCAAGTTTCCCTGCACTAAATCTTATAAATTAGGAAAGCAACACTTCAATATGTTTTATTAAGGCTTCTATCTTCTCTTTCATAAAATTGCACAAATTTTTAAAAGTGAGGTATTGCTAGAACAGATGGAGAACAATCACGTGAGTTTTCTTTCCATAGTACAACCATAGGCCCTCCCTCTGATACAGCTGCTGCTGCTGCTCTTCTTGCTGGAGGAACAGTGGTTGGGAGCAGGTAGTGATGATAACTCAGACATAAAGTTCCTATGCAAATTGGTTACATATTTCTTAATGTTAGTTAGGCTCCATTTTCCTTCCTTAGGGAAAGCCTCAGGTACATTCATTCATTTGTTCAGGAGACAGTCTGTTTAAATTAATAGTAGCTAATATGTATATAGGATTTACTATGTGCCCAGTACTGACCTAAGTCTTTTTTTTTTTTTTTAAGATTTTATTTATTTACTTTTAGAGAGGAAAAGGGAGGGAGGAGAGAGAGAAACATCATTGTGTGGTTGCCTCTCGCGCACCCCTTACTGGGGCACCTGGCCCGCAACCCAGGCATGTGCCCTGACTGGGAATCAAACCATTGACCCTTTGGTTCACAGCCCGGCTCTTAATCCACTGAGCCACACCAGCCAAGGCCCTAAGTCTTTGTATATATTAGCTTATTTAATTTTCACAGTAATCTTTTCTTATAAGTGTTGCTTTTATTCCTTATTAAGTGGCAGGGGCTGGATTTGGACCCTGACAGTTGTCTTAAGAGTTCATACTCTTAACCACTCGCTTTATAATAAATACAGACTCCAGAGTCATTCCCTCCATTCCAGGTTCAAATTCAAGCTCCATTACTAATAACTGTGTGAATGACCTTGATCAATTCCTTGTCTCCTCTGAGTGTCAGTTTTCTCATCTATATGCTATATTACATGTAATCCAACTCTGTCCAGTTCTTGGCACATAGTAAACTCACTATATATTTAGCTCTTACTAGCTGTTTGTTCATTAAAAACGTATACTTAGAATGCCCACCATGTGCTTTTAAGGAGCACTGCTGGTTTGTCTTTTTTCTAAAATGTTATAGATACTATGCCCTGACTGGTATGGCTCAGTTGGTTGGGTGTCAGCCCGCAAAGCAGAAGGTCACTGGTTCAGTTAACTGTCAGGGCACGTGCCTGGGTTGCAGGCCCAGATGGGGCATGTGCAAGAGGCAACCCATCACTATTTCTCTTGCATATTGATGCTTCTCTCCTTCTCTTTTGCCCTTCCTTCCCCTCTCTCTAAAAATAAATAAATAAAATCTTAAAATGATATAGGTACTATAATGTACCTGCATCCTAAATCTCATTGCTGAAAGAGAATGTATATTTCTGTCTTCTCTCCTTTTGTGGGTAAGTGTGGTAAAGAAAATTTACCACATATGTTGTCAGAGAAGGGAAGAATATTCCTGTTGATTCATATTGCAGGTCACACAGTTAAGTCAGGGGAGTTGAAACAGGTTACTCCTTGATTAAAACATAACCATCCTCTATCTGGCAAGCTTATTTGTCCTGTTTGACCCAGCTTAGACCTTTAAGAGAAAGATACATATGGAGCAGGAAGGGACAGATAACTTATCTGTACAATTCCACTAAATCAGCCCTGGCCATTAGGGAAATTATAAATGTGGAAACCAGGTTACCTTCATATCACCACCCCAGTATAGATTATAAACGATCGCAAAAACTAAGTATGGAAATCTTTTAGTGGGGAGTGGAAGGCGGGGAACCCATGGCAGAGGAGGTGGAGCAGTTTGATAGAAAGTGAAAAAAATTCCTGGTGAAAATAGTTGAAAATAAATCCTTATATTTTCCTCTAGGACAGCGATTTTCAACCTTTTTCATCTCACGGCACACATAAACGAATTACTCAAATTCTGTGGCACACCAAAAAATATATTTTTTTCTGATCTGACAAAAAATATAAGTATAATTTTGACTCATTCATACCAGATGGCCATTGTTGAGTTGGCTGCTGTCATTTTTTAATTTGACAGCCTAAGAGAAAAGAGGTCAGTGCCCCTAACTAAACATCAGGTATTACATGTTTTAAAAATTCTTGCAGCACATGGGTTGAAAATCACTGCTCTATGATGAGGAAATTTTAAACAGAAGATTGGCCAGGCTCTGTTTGGCTATTCTAATAGTGTTATTCTGAGATGTGTCTTCAGTCTTCATATTTGTGTTTTATACCGGGGTCTGACAGATCTTTGTTCTTTTCTTCTGCACAGTCCTGAGGCTTTCTACCAATGCAGGCCAGTGGAAAGAAGCTGCTAGCAAGGTGACCCACGCATTGGTTAATATCAGGTAAGGAATGAGATTTTCTCTCTTTCAGAGTTCATTGGCTCATCCTGAGGTTTATTGTACTTTTCTAAGTAGTGTGTTGAACACTGCTCGTATTTTAAGCCCCGATGTCTGTAGGAGTGAAAGAAATTGTCGTACTTGATCAAGAAAAAGCAGGAGTGCATGAGGCTTTCGTTTTGTCCTATTGAAATAGCTCACAGTGCTGTTCTGTCAATTTCCTTACTCAGAGAGGGTTGCAAGGCATTTTCAGGCATCTTTACTGCCAAAGTATTTTCTGTGTATAGGCCACCTGAAAGCTTTTCTCTGAAATTTTTTTCTGCCATTTTCAGTTCAAGGAGTGACTCATGGGAATCTGGAACTTCGGCATTTTGCTTCACATGGCTATTTTTCTTTCTTTCTTTAAAAGAAAATTTTTCTTTCTTTAAAAGAAAATTTTTTTTATTGTTCAAGTACAGTTTTGTCCATTTTCCCCCAACCCTCGACCCCATGCCCTGTTGACTTTGTCCATGAGTCCCCCATATATGTTCCTTGACCACGCTTCCCGTGTCCCGCCCCCCCACCCCTCTCCGCCACTGTCTTCGCCTCCATCCCTCCTCTGTTCACTGTCAGTTTGTTCTTCACTTCAGTGTCTCTGGCTACATTTAACTTGCTTGTTTGTTCTGTTGATTAGTCTCCACTTATAGGTGAAATCATATGGTATTTGTCTTTTACCGCCTGGCTTATTTCACTTAGCATAATGCTCTCCAGATCCATCCACGCTGTCGCAAATGGTAGTTCTGCTTGTGGTAAACAGAGGCAAATGGAGCTCGCGGGGCTGTCATTTTAGGTTCCTTCTGAAACAACAGGGCAGTTACAGAGTGCTGTAGATATTGGATGAAACTGAGTCATACATGGAGTTGGTTTAGGGTCTTAAGGAAATACCACACATTCACAGGAGTGAGCTGTTTGTAAATGGAGAGAATGTACTTTCAGTATTAGGAAACCTAAAGCCGACTTTTCTTATATTCCTTGTTCCCTCTGTGCCTATCATTTTCCATTTTCTCAACAGTTATTAAATTGTTCTTGCAAACAATTGAAAAATTAACCTTGAGTGGATGAGGCAAACCCAACAGATGGAGAAACTTGATTTAGCTCCAGATATAAGCCTTGCCAAACATTCCCAGTAATTGTACAGTACATGTACAACTTGGTATAGATTCTAATGTGTGACAGAGCTGGGAGTCAGTGTGTTTCCATATCTTTCTTTCTTTTCTTTTTTTAAAAATATGTTCTGTCCCTGTAGTGATTTACTATTGTGCTTGGCACATCTGGGAATGAAAGAAAAATTGTGAAATGTGCATCAGGAGGGCTAGGGTGAGGGAGCATGGTGGTGAGATGTGCTAACAAGATTGCACTGAAGGTTGATCTGCCTTACCTGACCCCAGAGACCTTTTATAGCAAACACACTTTTATAAATCTCACTAATAAATGCATATCTGCACCTAGCAAATAAACCAGATATTATAGTGAAGCCTTATGATAAATGTGACTTTCTGTAAGAATTAGAAATTATAAACCTCCTTATTCCAAATATCCCTTTGTGACCCAAAGGGCGATATGACGAATGTGGGTATTTGAAAGAAGCACCAGATTCTGGGTTAGAGTATGAAGTGCATATGGGTATAATTTATGTTGTGTTTATTTATTCATGTATTTACTTAGGCTTCCCAGGCAGCTCCTTTTCATCTGGGGCCTATTTCCTTGATCACATTCTTTTAGGCCTGCTTTATTTCCTCCTTTGTTGCTTTTCCTTTCAGTGGCTTCTGGCTTGGCAGCTGTCCTTATTCTTTTTAAGGACCATCAAACAGCCAGTTTAAGACCTTGGCCTGTCCTGTTTCTGAACAGACCAGAAAGGATTGGGCTGAGTTTTGAGCAGATGCCTATAACCATGACCTATTCTTTCTCTTTGCTAGTCTCTGTTAGGCCTGTACCTCATTTTCATTCCTCCAACTTTTTTTTTTTCATTCCTCAAACTTTTTTGATGAATGTGCTGCAGAATTATTACATCATCTTCACTGTTGCTAATGAATTAGACTCAGAGTAGGTGTCAGATATATCAAAGATGCAGTCATTTTTCTCAAGATGTTCCTGGAAAGATGTATTTGAGTGTCACTTACCACACTAAGGCCAGATCAGGGGAAAATATTGGTGATGCTAAGACTGTAAAAGTTAACTTCTTTTCTTTCTGACATTTATTTTCAATTAATAAATTCTAAACTTTGTGCTACTCTTTCATATACTTTCTTCAATCCTCAAACTCTATAAGTGGACTGTATTATAAATTTTTTAAAAATACTCTTTTTACCAGTGAGGGTATTGAGTCCCACAATTGTCATGTGGAGAAGCTGAGGATTAATCATAGGTCTTCTAACTCCCAAGTCCAGGGCTCTTTATTTTATACCATAATGCCTCCTTCCATAGATCTGCGTTAAAGGCTTCCGTGGAGGTAAACATAAAACACAGCATGATGCATTGAAAGGAGTATGGAAATTTGAGTTAGAGAAACTGGAATTTTTGTTTTTGTCTCCTAATATGTGACCTTGAAGTTATTTAGCTTCTCTGGACCTCTTTACTACCTATAAAATGGAGGTCATCAGCTGTTTCATAGAAAAGTGGTTGTGAGAATTACATGAGGTAATGTATGTGAAAGCACTTAGTAAACTATAAAAACTGGCCATTTCACTTAGCCTAATATCTTTCAGGTTCATTCCTATTGTAGCATGTGTCAGAATTTCCTTCCTTTGTAGGCTGAATAATTTTCCATTGTATGTATATACCATGTTTTATTTATTCATTCACCCATGGATGAAACCCCAAGTGAGTTGCTTCCTCATTTTGGTTATTGTGACTTTGGTTATTTATGCATGGATATGCAAACATCTGTTCGGTCCCTGCTTTACTTCTTTTGGACACACACTCAAAGTAGAATTGGTGGGATTGTATAGCAATTCTGTGTTTAATATTTTTTGAGGAATTGCCATACCTTTTTCCAGGTTTAGCATTTTGAGCCTATCTTAGAATGTTTCCTAAGTATGCCTTCATTTCTCCTTTCTATAAAAGTTAAGATGTTACCTTTAGCCTTAAAAGATATTTTGCTTTCCTTTGCTTGACTTTGATGTTGTGTAATGGTGATCTAGGGAGCTTTCTTTTCTCAGCGTTAGTATTTTCTCAGCTGAGGGCAAAAAAAGTGGCATGCCTGAGAAGTCCGTATTCCACTGAGCCAGCAGTAATGATTGCTGCCTTTTTATGCTCCTTTGCTTTTTTCTAAGAGCTTTTGTTGTATATCCATGACACTATTAAATTTGGATGATTTAGAAAACAGGAGACTGTGTCAGGATATTGGACCTGTGGGTTTCCCAGGCGTACTGTGAGATATTTAAATAGTAGCTACCAACTTGATTATCAAGGATAATTTTGTGATGGTATTTGACATTTACTTCTGTTATTTATAAAGGTATTTGTACTGATCCCACACCTGGAAAGAATTTCTAAGGCAGAGCAAACAAACTCTTAGCCGCCTCTCCTATAGTATGTTCTTTGATAGCCATGGGAAGGGATTGGATTGCATGTGAAACTTTCAGACACCTAACAGCTGGGAGGGCCTGTGAGACTGATTTGCTAGTTGATGATGGCTACAAGTTATGCCTTTGGGATCTACTGGAATGCAGTACATCTAAAGGCAAGCCTAATATAGTATATCACCAGCAGGTGAAAGGCAGCAGAAAAGCTGCAGACCTTTCTGTTCTTTAGGGTTTAGATTGTGATAGTGGAAATTAAAAATTACTTCCACATGTTTGGAGTCTTAAATTTGCTAAAGTGTCAAACTGTTTGCTTTTCACTTGTCTTTCCTGGCTTAGTCATGCCAGTTCTTTAATTGTCAAAGTTATTTGTATTTAAACAATTTGTCTTTCTCTTCCTGTTTGATCCTTCAGAGATATTCTTAAAATGCAGCTGCTTAGAAACTGCTATTTTTATTGGGACACCTGATGTCATTACCATACAGGGCCCTATGTTTGTTCTTCCCCATAGGAGGGTTGTTCCATTGTTTTGCCACAAGAAAAATAAAATATTATAGCTCCGCCTTTAAAATCCCACTTGGTATAATTGTTACTGCAGCTGCCTTCACAGATCTACTGATCCACAAAGGAAGAATAGTGTGAGGGGCCATGTGCAAGGATGCAAGGAGAAAACATTTGGGAAGTTTTACTTGGAGACTTCTATACTATTTCCTGCCACCACTTAGCAGGTTCCTCTAGTGAGGTCCTATAGATGTCTGCTGAGTGTTAACCTAATTAGTCAAAAGAGAAAAAGAAAAATGTTAGACTAAATTTTGACCTTCATCTAATCAAACAACTTTCATGGTAAGTAATTTGAAGCCCTTAATGAATCTCTTCAAGTTAACATCTTAATGCTTTTCACTTAATGAGCATTTTATTAGTGTCAAGTTCACAATCCTAGTCTCTGGTTGCTCACAGAAGTAGTGGCTGAATTACTGCAAATAGGGTTTTTTCCTCATCCGTAATTTTCTTAAGTTGGATAAAACTTGAACTCTATGATTTATATATTAATTTTTCCCTTTATTTGGAATGCATTAAGCTAAAGTTTAGTTTCTCTTCAAGAAGACTTTTTAGAAGTTATGGTTAATGACAAGTGTGGGGTTTGGAATGAGACTTTAGTGCATTTCTTTGTCAGTCTCTTAATTGTTTACCTAGTGAGTTTGCCTCTTGTCCCCCTGCTTGCTCCATGATCTTTTTGTTCAGTGCTAAGGTGGTCCACCTTCCTCCCGCCCCCTCTCAGTTCCTCCTTATGTGCTTATGTAGCTGTTTTCCTTTACCCTGAAAAAAAAAAATACTCCCTCCGAAAAAGGAGGAGGAGGAAAAGGAGGAGGCAGGAAGCTTTAAATGTGTACTTTGCTGGGTAGGCGAAGGAACAAGAATAGCTCTCAGCAGCCTCTAGATAAGGGGGTTCATGGAGCCTAACACCCTTTGGAGCAGGTTGTACATAGAATTCTGAATGTCACAGAATAAAAATCTTCAGGCAATAATCAAAGAGGGTACACTCACCGTTGATGGCCACAGAATTAGGGTTGGGAAGGGAATGTAAGGTCTCCATTACTCATAGTTCCTCCAAATCCCCTGGCCCATGTACGCGTTTGGGCTACAAAATTAGTCACAGTTCTCTTATCAGAATAGATACCAATGAGTTGAGAAGAGGAGCTGTTTGATTCTGCGCACTTCAGCTGAAGGATGCAACTTAGTCTAGTGAGAAGTAAATATGGACTAAAGCGATTGATAGGAGCAGAGGCATTTGGGCTGATGACTCTTGAGTAGCAAGAAGGACATATAATCTTCTAGTCCAGCTGTCTGTTGTAAAGTGACAGAAAGGCTCAGATTATCCCATAGGTTAGGATTTGCCAGTAATGACCTTTCTTCTGTTAATCAGATCCACTGATCTCTCTTGTTACAGAGAATGAAAAGCATTATGAAGATTAAAACAAAGCACTGAAATGAGGCTGCTATAATGTCATTTCCCCCAGTGACTAGGAGCATTACATATTATTCTAATAATTGCTGCTCCCCAGTCTCCTAAGACTACAGCTAGAAATGAAAAACCAAACACTGAATCTCATGTGGCTAATCTTCTATTTTGCCTTAATTTGGTTTATACTACAAAGTGAGGCTTTGCATTAGGTCATAGCTGGGCTTGATGAACTGCAGTGCAGTAAAGGAGTCTTGGTTTAGAAGATTCAGATATTTGTAATAAAATATTAAGATTTTTAGTTGGGTCTACTGTGATTTTAGGTGAGTGTAACTTTAGCACATGAAGCCTACTTACCTCAATTTGAAATTCCATTGAGGTCTTTTTCCATTTTGATTTTTTTTTAATTGTGGGAAAATATACACAACAAAATTTACCATTTTAACCATTTTTAAGTCTATAGTTCTGTTGCATTAAATCCATACGCATAGTTGCGCACCTGTCACCACCAGCTATCTCCAGAATTTTTTTCCTTCCTCAACTAAAACTTTGTACTGCACTCATTAAATAATAACTCCTTTTTCCCTCTTTCCCCTTGCCCATGACAATTACCATTCTACTTTCTGTGTCTATGAATTTGACTATCCTAGGAACTTCATGGGAGAGAAATTATACAGCATTTGGCCTTTTGTGACTGGCTTATTTTCCTTAGCATAATATCTTCAAGGTTCTTCCATGTTTTAGCATGTGTCAGAATTTCATTCATTTTTCAGGCTGAATAATATTTCATTGTATGTATAGACCACATTTTGTTTTATCCATTCATCCATTGATGGACACTTACATTGCTTCCGTCTTTTGGTCGTTGTGAATAATGCTGCTATGAACACAGGCACACAAATATTTGAGAACCTGTTTTCACTTTTGGATATACACCCAAAAGTGGAATTGCTAGATCATATGGTAATTCCATTTTTATATTTTTGAGGAATCACCATACCTTTTCCACAGCAGCTGCACTGTTTTACATTCCCACCAATGATGCACAAGGCTTCCAATTTCTCTGTATTCTCACCAACACTTTATTTTCTGTTGTTTTGATAATAGTCATCCTAATGGGTGTGAAATGATATCTTACTGTGGTTTCGATTTGTATTTCCATAATTGCTAGTGGTGTTGAGTATCTTTTCATGTGCTCATAGGCCATTTGTATGTCATCTTTAGAACAATGTCTATTTAAGTCCTTTGCTGATTTTTTAATTGGGTTATTTGGGGTTTTATTGTATTTTAGGAATTCTTTAAATATTCTGGATCAGTCTCCTATCGGATATATGGTTTGCAAAAATCTTTTCTCTTTCCATGGGTTACCTTTTCATTCTGTTGATAGTGTCTTCTGATGCACAAAGTTTTAAACTTTACTGAAGTCCCACTTACCTATTTTTATTTTTATTTCCTGTGCTTTTGGCGTCAGATCCAAGAAATCACTGCTAATCCACATCATAAAGCTTTCCATCTATGTTTCCTTCTAAGAGCTTTATAATTTTAGTTCTTACAGTTAGGTCTTTGGTCCATTTCGAGTGAAGTTCTGTATATGGTGTAAGGTAAGGGTTCAACTTCCTTTTTTTTTTTTTTTTTTAACATGTGGATCTCCAGTTTTCCCAATAGCCTCTTTGCTTTTTTGCGATAACCACGCCTCTGATTCCTTCATTTGAATCAGACTGAGTTTGGAATTTAACCAATAAGGTTTAGAAATGGAGACTCCACACTTTCTTTGCACACACCCATTTCTTGTTGTTTGTTTGGCTTGCGCATTCCTCTTTTTATTTGAGAGATACGATAACATTGTGATTAAGAGCAGGGACTTTAGAGTTAGGTTTTTTGAGTTTATATCTAAGCTCTACCACTTAACTTGGACAAGTTACTTAACCATTCTTTGCTTGAGTTTCCATATCTGTAAAGTGAGGATAATAATGGAACGTGTGTCATTGTTGAGAAGATTAAATTACAATGTGTGAAAAAGTTAGAATAGTGCCTGGCACATAGTGCTACATAAATGTTCATTATTATTATCTTTTTAAAAACTTGTCCTGATTATGCAAGTCTCAGGGTTTTACCAAACTCAGTTCTGATGATGTGCATGGGGCTTCATTCTAGATAAGCAAGTCTCTTTCACATCCAACTTTGTTCATTTCCCTTGCCCCATCTCATGGACTTAGAAGGGACCAGAGATACAAAATGATATTATTTATAAACTGACAGCATGGGCAACAGTGGAACTTAGGCTGTCAGACTGTTTTGGCATCACTGGTGGGGGAATAGTTTGGATGTGGAGAGTTTATATTTTCCATCACTTCCAACCCTTTGAGGAGATGTTTGACCATGAAACTTTGGCTTTATTATTTTTGGATGAGCAGTCTGCCTTCTTGCCATCATTGTGGTAAAAGAAGCTGTGCCTGAAATGAATATGCATATACTTAACTGAAAGGATACTAACCAGTGCCAATGTGTTCTTTTCTCTGGTTGGAGGGATTGTAGGTAATTCTAAAGTTTCTTCTATTTTAATTTATTAAAAACATTTAGCTGCAGATTTTTTGTTAGATGTCTTTTATTAGACTAAGTTCCCTTCTATTCTTACTTTTTTGAGTGTTTAAAAAATTTTTTACCTTGAAAGGGTATTGTTTTTTTTTTTCAGATGCTTTTTCTGCATCTGTTGAGACAGTCATGTGTTTTTTGTTTCATATTCTATTGATATAGTTATATTAAATTAGTTGATATTAAACCAACCTTGTATTCCTAGGCTAAATCCTGCTTGTTTTTGATATATAATTCTTTTTATATGTTCCTGGATTTAGATTGCTAGTATTTTGCTCATGATTTTTGTGTTCATTTTCATAAGAAATATTGCTCAATTTTCTTTTTCTTGTGATGTTTGTCTGTTTTCTTTTTAAAATCCCACCCAAGGATATATTTATTGATTTTAAGAAGAGGGGAAGGGAGAGAGAAAGAGAGGGAGGGAGGAAGGGAGAGAGAGAGAGAAAGAAAGAGGGAGAAAAACATCAATGTGAGAAACATTAAATGGTTGCCTCCCATATGTGCCCTGACCTGTGATTGAACCTGAAACCTAGGTATGTGCCCTGACTGAGGATCATACCCACAACCTTTGGTACCTGCTGACGGGCTGGGAAACATTCAGGGCAGCCACACTGCCCCCAACCCAGGCACAGCTCGGGGCGGGGGCAGTGGAGGAGAAGGAGGCAGCACTCTACCCAAAGAGCAGGAGCATAGCCTGACCTCCTCTCTACCTGGCACCTTGTCCATCACGGTGCTGTGCACAGCCCCCCCTGAGCCTGCATAGCTGCACATCCACAGTGGTATCTGTTCCCACCAGGAGCTGGAGGTCTCCAGTGTGCTGGGCTCCGTGCACCCAGACTTGCTGAAAGATTTCTACATGAATTTCCAGACTATGCTGCTCCTGTGAGGTATTACTGCCTTCTGCTTCCTGGGCATCCTGTGTAGTCTTTTCTTGTTCCTTCTGGATGTCTTTGGGCTCAAGCATCTAGTCCTGAAGATCACCTGTCGCTATGCCTTTGCCCACATCCTCACAGTCCTGCAATGTGCTGCCATTATTAGCTTTTCCTACTGGGCTTCTGAACTCATCCTGGCCTAGCAGCAGCAGCGTAAGAAGTACCCTGATTCCCAGGTGTATGTCACCTTTTCGCTTAGTTTCTGCCTGGTGGCAGGATCTGGAGGAGCCTCAATCCTGGCCGTAGCTGTCAGCCTCTTGTGCCACTACCCCAGCGGAGGAGGAGGAGCAGGCACAGGAGCTGTTCTCTGAGATGGAGGAGATGGAGCCCTACCACTCTGAATATGAGGCCATCAGCCCATTCCAGCCGCCCCTGGCCTACACATCAATGCCAACCTAGGCCTTCTTCTTTCCTGCTCCCAGTCCACGGCTCCTCCCACACCCAGAGGAGCACCTTCCCCTGGCAGGCCTCGCTGGTAGGATCCTGACCGTCTTCACCAAACGTTTTCCAGGAGAGACTCTGCTTTTTGGGTTGTTCCTGTATCCCTG
The DNA here is from genome assembly GCA_004026545.1 of Mormoops blainvillei. Lineage (NCBI taxonomy): Eukaryota > Metazoa > Chordata > Mammalia > Chiroptera > Mormoopidae > Mormoops > Mormoops blainvillei. The sequence continues at coordinate 26,630 of PVJD01000779.1, read as the reverse complement.
CTCTTGAAACGTGGGGTTCACAGATTTTGTATCATGTACTTTTCTCCTCTTGCCACCTTTCTGTCCTTGAGTTCACTAGTCATTACCAACAGGGATGATCATAGCAAGTTTATTCCCTTCATGGGCCATATCTTTCAGACCAAAACTTTCCTTGGTAAGCTGCCTACAGTGGGCAGTCCCAGACAGAAATATCAACAGGGCCCAAGGGAAAGGACCATGCCCTGCAGGCTTCTTTCATGTTGGTCAGCGTTTGTCCTAACAGCTGCAGCTGTCTGCTCACCCTGATCCCATTCCTTCCCATAGTGCCCAGGGCCGGGCCTCCCATACTGTGGAATTCTCAGCACTGAAGTCTTTGGCCTTCCCATTCCCTGGTTCTGGTTTGACACGGTGAAGGAATTGCTGTTGGGAAGCAGAACCAGTCTTCTCTCGGCCCTGCCCTGGCTTTGGTGGCTGGAGTCCAGACAAGGAGAGCGCCAGGTATGGGCCTGAGGCTACCTGGTGCCCAGAAAGGATCAGAGAGAAGTGAAAGGGTCTGAATCTCCCTAACCCCTTCACCTTTTAAAATTGAGTGATTTTAAAAGGAAAGACAAAACAACGGCAACAATAATCTGTTTTTAAACTAGTGACAAGACCATTGCCATTTTTCTGATACTTATCCCATTCTTTTGGGCTCTGCAGTGCTTTGGGCCACAACTCCTTCCAGCTCATAGTAGTTCCTCCCTAAATCTCTCTGAGGAGAATGCAGCCCTCTTCCCTTGCTCCCTTCCTCTTGTGGCCTTCCTGTGGAACCCAGAGCCCTATCAGCAGAGGGGCTGAGGGCTATGGGCTGACTGGCTGGCCAGTGTGGTACTCCTCAGGACTGTGGCACTGAGATGTAACCTGGCCTCCGTACAGGAAACCCACCACTCTCCACATAGGAACCACAACTAGTGAACCCCATTGTGTGTGTCCTTCAGGCTTAGCGCTTCCCTAAACTGTGACTGTGGGCAACAGCTTGCTGCGTGCCCCCTCCCCTTCTTGAATGTACTTTGGTCTTGCAGTGTACTACTTTTTGGCTCTTTCTTGCCCAACCTTCACTCTGTTTGCTACACATGATTCTGGGTCTAGCTGAATTTTCTGCGCCGAGATTGGCATATAAGTGGGAGATACTCGAGAGACCTTCAGTGTGGATCCAGATAGCCAAGCTTCTTTGGAATCAGTGTCCAGTGCTGAGCTGAAAAGCAGATGGACCCCAATCTCCTTCTATAGGCAATGGAACAAGACTGAAAAATGGACACCACTACTGAACTGTGGCTAGGGAGGAGCTGTCATGTGCCTCATCCTGTGGCCAGACTACCTGGGGATGTCTGGACAGATGCCTGTGTGGGTAGTGAAGACCGTACCTGCACATGAATGAGTGGCTGCCAGGAGTTCACTGTGATGCCAAAGTGTGTCCCATTGTGACACTCACACTTCCAGACTCTTCTGTGAGGCAAGAAAGACTGCTGTGTGATAACTGCGCACAAAGCCAAGGAGCTGCATTGTCTTGTCTTTCTGTCAAGTCTGTGTGTATCTGTGGTACATATTCAGGGTGTGGCCAGCTGTCACTGACGTTGGGTGTCTGAGGGGCAGATCAGGAGACCAGACATCAGACACCCATGCCAAAGTGACCAGTCATCTCATGAGACCTCAGACATGACCCCGTGGACTGTTCCATGTGATTTGGAACCCACATTTTATTAGCTGTCCATACCTCTGGCCTTTCTCTTTCCCCTACTATCCTGACACTATCATATAAATTCCCCTGGTTTTATTTTTTTTCTTCCTAGGAACAAATTTAAAAAGAAAAAACCAAACAAATAAACAGAAACCACAGGTAAAACCATAAAACAAACAAAACACACCAAAAAGGAGAATTTCATATATTTTCTGAAAAAGTAAGGATGACTTAGAAGTAAGATCTTAATTTTGTCCATCATATCTGGAGCTAGGACTAGATGATAGTAGGGGAAAACTCTATATTTAGAGTTTAAATACATGTATCTTCTTTGTGAGAGGTCTTCTTACATGTAGGTATTAAACACAGCATTCTAGACCCTGCTCTATTCTCCAGTGAGCTAATATTGCACAACTATTTCCTAAACTCAAATGTGAGCAATCAGAGCTCATGGTTCTTGATGCCTACATGTGGAGTTTTATAAGAAAGAGAGTACAGGTACAAAAGTAACAGGAGACATTGGTGAACAGTTGTTTCGGAGGTACACAATTTTGAGAAGGACGCAGTACTTTGATGTTGAGTGGATGAAGGAGTTGTTAGGTGTATTCTTTTATGCCTGGAGCCCATGTTGGTTTGTGGAAGATATTCTTGTCTTGTATCTTCTGCATTTCATTTTCTCCCAGCAGGGTACAGGCTGCTGATTGTGGCCTGCTTTTATTGGCTCAGATAAGGGACTATTTCTGTAGTATAACTTCTAGGAGAAAAGGAGTCAGCAGTGAGTGAGAAAAGGAGTCAGCAGTGAGACCAGCCCACTGTCCTGAAACAAGCTACTGAACTGTAAAATAGGATCTCCTTAGTGGGTTCCAGGTGCATGCTCTGAGAGTGTCAGTCAAGGCCTCCTAGGTGTGGGACTTCGCCCTTTGTAAAAGCTAGGGTTTTATATGGATGCGACTAGGCAACCTGAGGAACTTGTAATTGGGAATTAGTTGGAAGCGATTGTATATACATCTGGTTGCCTAACTTTGAGTGTTGTTTTGGCCAAAAATCAGACAATATTTTGCTTGTTAATTCCACTGATATTTTTCTCTTTCTTAATGATTATACTAAGTATTGTACTACTAACTTGAGTCTTTTGAGGTGGCTTGGAGGGACTGCCTATGCGACTGAGCCAGTGATAATAGAATAGCTTTTTCCTGGCCACTACAGGTAATTAAGAGTCCCTGGGCCTTCAGGTAAGTTGGAAGGGTTTTGTTCTGAGCAGACAGTTACAGATGAAATTGTTGAGAGCACTGAAGGAGAAATGTATGATTGGCATTTTCCTCCAAAATGTTCTTGCCCTTGGTTCCATGTGTGTGAATGAATGGCCCCAGGTGGCAGGAGACCAAATTCTCCCATCTCTCTGTAGGTCCCCAGTCTCACAACGTTCTTTGTTTCTGTAAATATATATTTAAACAGCAAAGGTTTCTGGTCTGCATTTGTCCCATTAGTAATTAATTGGATCTCCTACCTATAGTTTTATGGTGTGGTAAATTAACTTTCAGTTTTCAACTTAGCATTAACTTTTTTACAGGTATCCAAGATGAGCCATCTGATGTATGGCCTGTATTCCGTTAATCTTTTAATCAGCAGGAACTACTATCTTATTTCCAGTTTCTTTAGGTAAACATCTGAAAATCTGGGAAGAGAAAGAAAGAGAATAAATAAGAGGAAGTATGGTGTGTTTGTGTGAGACAGATTTGGGATTCTTTCTTTAGAAGCCTGGGGTTTTAGGAGCATTTTCTTTATTGTTCCTGTCATTGCATCCTTATCTTTACAACTATATCTGAATGCTAGGAGTTGAGAACCAGGAGGCAGTCAAGTTGACCTAGAATTGCTGCTCTGTTTTATGAGGTCAGGAAGAAAGATATTTCCAGTTGACTCATTATGTAATCGGGTTATAGTGGTGGGAAGTGGCCAGAGTCTACAACAGTTCGGAGCCTGTCATTCCTGGGTCTTTGCTCCTTCCCAGCCAGCTGTTCTATCCTTTGAGTCTTTGGAGACAGCCTGCATTTGCTGTTACAACTATCCCAATTGTTGTACTGCTCTCTAATTGTTGTACTGCTCTCTAATTATTGATCCCAAGATAAGAAAAAAAGTTTTGATTTCACCTGAGAAAACATAGATTTTTTTTTTAAGGAACTCTTGCTGGGAGATGTAGACATTTAATCCCGGCTTAGTTAACAAACATGGTTCCTAATTGTAACTTACAGAAAAACCTACCTACAAATGGGGTCAACAGGCATAGTTAGGGTCTTAATTCCTTTCCATTTTGCATCTTATGTCCAGGGTACTTTATAAAGTAGTCTTTTTATATTGGGCAGTTCTTCATCTTATCTCTTATTGTCCCTCTCTAATTATCCTTCCCAAAAGTCGGGCCAGAACTCTGGTCACATAACGTAGGTATTCTAACCATGTTGAACAGACTGTTTCTCTGCTAATGGAATGAAAAAGCCATTACTATTGGGTAGCAATATATGATATTATCCTATCAGCAAACCCAAATAGGCATCTCTTCAGCAGATGAAATTTTAGGTTTCTTTGTATTTTTGTGAACAAAAAGGGAAGTGTTCTTGGCTCTGTAGAAGCTTAATCACTCTATAAATCCTCAGATTTATACCAGAATGGCTAAGGTACCATACCTCATCTATTTTTTTTTTTAATTGGACTTTGACCTTATGGATTAGCAGTGCTTAGATCACAGTACCTTAAAAGCTGAATGAACCTAGAGGCCATCTACTCTTGTCTCCTTCTCAGAACTGTTAGGTAACATCCATCCTCTCCCTGAACACTTAGTAAAATAGTGCCCAATACTTTGGACTATATTCCATTCAGTTTTTAAAATGAGAATCTCTTCCTCATGTTGGAATCTTCCTCTTCATAACCTGAACCTATTGTTTCTATTTGTTCCTTCACATGCAACACCAAAATTTTCCTATTTTCTGCATGCGAACTTCTTCAGAGGCCTAGCATGTATACAATTGCCCTTGGATAGGCAAAATATCATTTCTTCCCTCAGTTGTTCTTTATATGACATAGTTTCTAAATTTTTGGCTATTTTGATTGTTTTTAGACATATTTTAACTTCTCAATTTCACTCCCTAAGCATGGTTAACAAAATTATACAGGTTTCAGGTGCACAATTCCGCAATACATCATCTGTATGCTGTATTGTGTTCACCTCCCCTAGTCAAGTCTCCTTCCATTAACATTTATTTCCCCTATACCCTCTTCCACCTCCCTCCACTTCCCCTTATCCTCCTCCCCCTGGCAATCACCACACTGTTGTTTGTGTCCATGAGTTTTTCCTTTTTATTTTCTGCTCAATCCCTTCACCCCTCAACCCAGCCACCCCCTCCCCCAGCTTCCTGCTCTCTATCTATGAGCCTGTCTCTATCTTGCTTGTTAGATCATTTTGTTCATTAGATTCCACCTATTTATTAGTGAAATCATATGGTGCTTGTCTTTCTCTGGCTGGCTTATTTCACTCAGCATAATTTTCTCTGGGTCCAGCCATATTGTTGCAAAGGGTAAGATTTCCTTCATTTTTACAACTGAGTAGTATTCCATTGTGTAAATTTACCATAGCTGTTTTATCTATTTATCTACTGATAGACACTTGGGCTGCCTCCAGAACTAGGCTATCATAAATAATGCTGCAATAAGCATAGGGGTACATGTATTCTTTTGAATTAGTGTTTCAGGTTTCTTCAGATAAATTCCTAGAAGTGGAATCACTGAGTCATAAGGCAGTTCCATTTTTAATTTTTCGAGGTAACTCCATACAGTTTTCCACAGTGACTGTAACAGTCTGTATTCCCACCAACAGTACACAAGGGTTCCCTTTGCTCCACATCCTCGCCAGCACTTGTTTGTTGATTTATTGATGATAACCATTCTCATAGGTGTAAAGTGATATCTCATTGTGGTTTTAATTTGCATTTCTCTGATGATTAGTGACATTGAGCATTTTTTCGTATGTCGGTTGGCCACCTCTATGTCCTCTTTGGAGAAGTGCCTAATTCAGGCCCTTTGCCCATTTTTTAATTGGACTGTTGTTCTTTTGGTATTGAGTTTTATAAGTTCCTTACAAATTTTGGATATTAAACCCTTACCAGATGTATCATCGAATTTGTTCTCCCATTCAGTGAGTTGTCTTTTCATTTTATTGATCATTTACTTTGCTGTGCAAAGACTTTTTAATTTGATGTAGTCCTATTTGTTTATTTTTTCTTTTGTTTCCCTTACCTGAGGTGATATATCAGAAAAAGCATTGCTATGAGAAATGTCTGAAATTTTACTGCCTATGTTTTCTTCTAGGATTTTCATGGGTTTGAGTTGAACATTTAAGTCTTTTTTTTTTTTTTAAGATTTTATTTATTTACTTTTAGAGAGGGGAAGGAAGACAGAGAGGGAGAAAAACGTCAAATGTGTGAGAGATACATTGATTGGTTGCCTCTCACACTCCCCCAACTGGGGACCTGGCCCGCAGCCCAGGCATGTGCCCTGCCTGGGAATTGAACCATTGACCTTTCAGTTCACAGGCTGGCACTCAATCCACTGAGCCACACCAACCAGGGCTAACATTTAAGCCTTTAATCCATTTTGAGTTTATTCTTGTGTATGGCGTTAGAAGGTGGTCTAATTTCATTTTTTTTTAACGCGTCCAATTGAATGGACTTATCTTTATCCCATTGTATGTTTTTACCTCCTTTGTCAAAATATCAATTGGCTATAAAGGTGTGGGTTTCTTTCTGAGCTCTCTATTTGGATCCATTGAGCTATATGCCTGTTTTTATGCCAGTACCACACTGTTTTTTTAAAGTGATTTTTAAAAATCCTCACCTGAGAATATGTTTTTATTGATATGTATATAGAGAGAGACACATCAATGTGAGAGAGAAACATCAGTTGGTTGCCTCCTGCATGCGCCCCAACTGGGGACGGAACCCACCACCTTTGAATGCATGGGACAGTACTCCAACCAGCTGAGCCAATTGGCCAAAGACCAGTACCATGCTCTTTTGATTCCTGTGGCCATGTAGTATAGTTTGATATCAGGTAGCATGATTCCTCCCACTCTGTCCTTTCTCAATATTGCTATGGCTATTCCAGATCTTTTTTGGTTCTGTATAAATTTTTGGAATTTTTTTTAGGTCTGTGAAATACGCTGTTAGTCTCTTGATAGGAATTGTGTTGAATCTATAGATTGCTTTGGGTAGTATGGACATTTTATTGATGTTAATTCTTCCTATCTATGAACATGGTATATGCTTCCACTTATTTGTATATTCCTCGATTTCTTTCTTCAGTATCTCATAATTTTCTGAGCACATGTCTTTTACATCCTTGTTTAAATTTATTTTCAGGTATTTTATTCTTTTTGAAGCAATTATGAATGGGATTTATTTTCTTAGTTTCCTTTCTGATAGTTCATTATTGATGTATAAAAATGCAATTGACTTCTGGATTTTGTATCATGCCACTACTTTACTGGATTCATTTATCAGTTATAGTAGTTTTTTTGTGGATTATTTAGGATTCTCTACGTACAGTTTCATGTCATCTGCAAATAATGACAGTTTTACTTATTCCTTTCCAGTTTGAAGGCTTTTTATTTCTTCTTCTCTGATTGCTTTGTCTAGTACTTCTAAAACTGTGTTGAATAAGAGTGATGAAAGCAGACATCTCTGTCTTGTTTCTGATCTTAAGGGAAATGCTTATTTGCCCATTGAGTATAACGTTGGTGGTGTGTTTGTCATAGATGACCTTCATTATGTTGATGTATCTTCCCTCTATTCCTACTTTGCTGAGAAGTTTTATCATTGATGGATTTTATCAAATGCTTTTCTGCATCTATTGAATGATCATGTGCTTTTTATTCTTCATTTCGTTTATGTGGTATATCACATTTATTGATTTGCTGATTTTGTACCAACCTTGCATCCCTGGAATAATTCCCACTTAATCATGGTATATGATCGTTTTAATGTATTTCTGGATCTGTAGCTAATATTTTGTTGAGGATTTTAGCACCTATTCTCATTAGGGATATTGGCCTATAAATTTCTTTCTTTGTAGTGTCTTCTTCTGGTTCTGGAATTAGGATAATGCTGGTCGTGTAAAATGAACTTGGGAGTCTTCCCTCTTCTTGAAATTTTTGGAATAGTTTGAGAAGGGCAGGTGTGTGTCCTTTGAATGTTTGGTAAAATTCATCTGAGAAACCATCTGGTCTAGGACTTTTGTTTGTTGGGAGGTTTTTTTTTTAATTAAAGATTTTATTTATTTACTTTTAGAGAGAGGGGAATTGAGGGAGAAAGAGAGGGAGATAAACATTGACGTGAGAGCGAAACATTGACCAGCTCCCTCTCACATGCACCCCAACCAGTGACCTTTCACTGTGTGGGACCACACTCAACCAACTAAACTATGCCAGTCAGGGCTCTTGGGCGTTTTTTGATTACTCTTTCAGTTTCTCTAGTTGTAATCTGCCCATTCAGATTCTCTGATTCTTCCTGGTTCAGTTTTGGAAGATTGGATGTTTCTAGGAATTTATCTCTTTTTCTAGATTGTCCAATTTGTTGTTTGTAATATTTTCTTATAATTCCTTGTATTTATGTGGACTCAGTTGTTACTTCTCTTTCATTTCTGATTTTATTTATTTGGGTCCTCTTTCTTTTTTCTTGATGAGTCTGGTTAAAGGTTCTTTGATTCTATTTATCTTTAAAAGAAACCAGGCTAATCTTTGGTGGGTATTTTTTTGGGGGGCTCTATTTTATTTATTTCTGCTCTAATCTTTATTATTTCCTTCCTTCTATTCAGTTTGGGCTTTGCTGTTCTTTTTCAAGTTCCTGTAAGTGTAAAGTTAGATTATTTACTTGAAACTTTTATTGTCTCTTGAGGTAGGGCTGTAATGCTATGAATTTCCCTCTTAGGACTGCTTTCACTGTGTCCCATAGCTTTTGGGTTGTTGTGTTCTCATTTTCATTTGTTTCAGGTGTCTTCTGATTTCTACCTTGATTTCATTGTTAATCCTTTCATTGTGTAGTAACACATTATTTAGCCTCCATGTCTTTGTGTGTTTTCACTTTTTTTCTTGTGATGGATTCTAGTTTCATATCATTATGGTCAGAGAAGATGCTTGATATGACTTCAGTCTTCTTAAATTTATTGAGACTTGTTTTGTATCCTGATATATGGTCTATTCTAGAAAATGTTTCAGTTGTACTTGAAAAGAATGTATATTCTACTGCTTTGAGGTGAAATTCTCTGAAGATATCAATTAAATCCCTCTGGTCTAGTGAATCATTTAAGGCCAACATTTCCTTGTTGATTTTCTGTCCAGAAGATCTATCCATACATGTCAATGCGTGTTAAAATCCCCTACTGTGCCTGTATTACTGTCAGTCTCTTCCTTTATGTCTGTCAAGATTTGCTGTACATTTTTAGGTGCTCCTATGTTGGATTGCATAAATATTTACAAGGGTTATATCCTCTTATTGGATTGCTCCCCTTATCATTATGTAGTATCCTTCTTTGTCTCTTATGGCCTTTGTTTTAAAGTCTATTTTGTCAGATTTAAGTATTGATACTCCAGGTTTTATTTTCCTTTCCATATTCATGAATATCTATTTCCTCCTCTTTACTTTTAGCCTGTATGTATTTTTTGTACTGAGGTGGATCTCTTGTAGACGACATATATATAGGTCTTGTTTTCTTATTCATTCAGCTACCCTATGTCTTTTGATTGGAACATTTAAATCATTTACTTTGAACATGATTATTGATAGGTATGTATTTATTACCATTTTATTCATTTTCTTTTTTCCCATACATTTTAATACTATTTTAAAATTTATTTTTAAGAGAGCGGAAGGGAGAAAGGGAGAGCAACATCAGTGTGTGGTTTTCTCTCAAGTGCTCCTCACTGGGGACCTGGCCCACAACCCAGGCATGTGCCTCAACTGGGGAATCGAACCAGCAATGCTGTGGTTCACAGGCCGGTGCTCAATCCACTGAGCCCTACCAACCGGAGCTATTCTTTTAACTGTGTTCCTCTGTTGTCGCTGTCATTGTCTTCTTCCTCTTCCTCTTTTTCTTCTTTCACCTCCTCCTCATCTGCCTCCTTCTTCTCCTTCTTGCAGGCCCTTTAACATTTCTGGTAATATTGGTTTAGTGGAAACAAACTTTTTTAGCTTTTTCCTGCCTGGGAAGCTCTTTATTTGTCCTTCAATTTTAAGTGAAACCTAGCTGGGCAAAGTAGTCTTGGTTGTAGGTCCTTGCTTTTCATCACTTTGAATATTCATGCCAATCCCTTCTGACCTGAAATGTTTCTGTGGAGAAATCAGCTGACAGCCTTATTGATGCTCTCTTGTAGGTAACTGTCTTTCTCTTGTGGCTTTTAAGGTTCTCTCTTTGTCTTTAACCTTTGTCATTTTAATTATGATGTATTTTGGTGTGGTCCTCTTTGGGTTCATCTTGTTTGAGATTCTCTGCTTCCTAGACTTGTACGTCTTTTTCCTTCACCAAGTTAGGGAAGTGTTTGGTCGTTATTTCTTCAAATTGGCTTTTGATCCCTTGCATTGTTGCTTTATAACAAGCTTAGGTCCTACCAAAATTTTAAAATCTACTTTGAAATCTGCTTAAGGTGACCTGCTATCCAGCAACCTCTTTCCCATTCTGTAATTATTTAGTTAGGAATGATGTTTTACTTTGTGCTAGTTTGTTTTGTTTTATTACTACTTGCTTATCATAGAAATTTTAAACAATGCGGAAAAGTACAAAGAACAGAACAAAGTAAGGTCATCTAAAATTTCACCATTCAGCGTTGGTCTATGTTTCTTAAGTGATTGGAGCATCATCCTGTAAAGCAGAAAGTCACAGGTTCGATTCCTATTCAGGGCACATGCCTGAGTTGTGGATTCGGTACCAATGTAGGTTTGTACAAGAGACAACCAGTGTTTCTCTCCCTCTGATGTTTTTCTCTCTCTTTCTCTCCCTCTCTTCCCCTCTCTCTAAAATCAGTGGGCATGTCCTTGGGCGAGGATTAAAAAAATTTTTTGCCATTCAGAAATACCTACTGTTACTGTTTTTTAATCTCCTGAACATCTCCAATTGATTTTTCTTCTTTAAACTAATCTAAATGAAACTCTGTATCCTTATTAAATGTATCTTGTTCATTGAAACTCATCATTCTAGTTTATTAGGATATTTGTTTGAGACCTGATTATGTCATTTTATGTATTGGTTTTCCTTTGCAGCTTTGTATCATCAGCACTTTTGATAAATATGCCTTCTACATTTTCGTGTGGGTGCTCTGATCTAATCGTGATTCTGCTACTGATTTGGTGGATGATTTGGAAATACTCTGTCCCCTTTCGGGGTTTTGCCTTTCTGCTATTATAGAAAATGGACTTGAAAACTGAAAAAATTCCCAAAGAATCAACTGCAAAGCTCTTCGTAAAGAATAAATTTGTGAAGAAAAAACTGTGGGTGGGGAATCATCATCCAGGGCCAGACTAGAAAAATAAAATCTTTTTATAGAGAAATCAGAGACGACAACCTTCATAGAATGGTTCAAATCTTTCTCTATCCTCCTACTCTCCCAAAACCCCTGCAGAGAGTTTTACCAATTGAAATATTTTTAAAAAGAAGAAGAAATAAAAGAAAGAAAGAAGGTAGCAAGTGTTAGTTCTTATATTGATAGAACTGATAGGTAAAGGACAGAAAAAGGCAGTTTGGGATGAGTGAGGGTGGGTGAGCTTTACTGAGAAAGAAGATGGTCTTTACTGTTTTCTCTTTTAATCAGTAGTAAGCTTGGCGGGCATAATGAAGGCTCTTCTGAGTTGGGGTCCATTGGGAGAGAAAAGCGTGAAGCTCACTGCTGCCTGCTATTTCTCCCCCAAACAAGCCTTGCCTGTGCATCACATTTCCCCTGGGTTTTTTAGGAAGGTGTGTGATAATCTAGAACTAAAACTGAGGCAGCGTTTTAAGCAGGCAATTAATGACATGATAAGAATTTTTAGCTCCAGTAGATTAATTGTTAAATGAATTGTGTCTGCATTTTACTGTCATTTTACTGTGATATCAGCCTAATTATAAATATAGTGTTACATAGTGGAAGATAATAATAAGCAGAATTATGCACTCAGTGATCAGACTTCAGGAATTTCTAACACTGAGGAAAGATTTTCTTCTTAAAATGTCTTTTACTGTTCTTTTTTATGTAGGTTTTGATTAATTTTACCTTGATTTTACATTTCTCCCTGGAGCCCAGATATTGTGCGTGCATTAGCAAAGTGGGCTCCTGTTGTAAGAGGTTTAATGAGATTTTTTGTTCTGATGGGTTTCTATATAATTTGGTTTAAAATAACATATGAGTGGGATGTCACACACAGGGTGTGCTGATGCATTTTCACTACCCTGTACACCAAAGAACATTAATTTATCTCTCATTTGACACTATTTTCATATGATGAAAATTGTCAGTCTCAAGGAAGCTCCAGAAGTGGTTCTCATTGGTCGCTCCTCTTCTGCATTCTTCTTGGTGACAACTCTGAAAAGGCAGCAGGAATAGCTAGCTACCTGTAGTTGGAATTCATTCTGGGTAGAAGGAAATAGAACATGGTTTTGTCTGTACCTTACCTTTCTTATGGGATAATTTACCAGATGGGATTTAGATAGAATGGATTAGCCCTGGCTGGTGTGGCTCAGTGGATTGAATGCCAGCCTACCAACCAAAGGGCCTCCTGGTTCGATTCCCAGTCAGGGCATATGCCTGGGTTATGGGCCAGATGGCCAGTAGGGGGCGTGTGAGAGGCAACCACACATTGATGTCTCTCTCACTCTCTTTCTCCTTCCCTCCCCCTCTCTCTAAAAATAATAAATAAGAATTAAAAAAAATTTTTAAAAATAAAAAAGAATCTGTTCCTTTTGGCCATTTAATCTGAATTAATTTCCTATTTAAAAAATATGGACTGTTTGATAAATTCTAAAGAGCGCTATATATTAATATATATTTGTAATAAAACTTGATCCGTAAATGATCCTGTGAACCACTCACCTCAAGAAATAGGATGTTACCAATTCACTGAAACCCTATCTTTGTTTCTTTTTTAATTGAACTATTATATATGGTAAAAAGCAAGGTATCTTAGGTATGCAACTGAACAACATTGAAACTATTTAATCATCATCCAGATTAAGACATAGAACATTTTCATCATCCCCAAAACTTCCCTCATAACCCTCCTTTTCTATGGAACTATGCTCTTCTCTTTTTCTTTAATGTAATTTTTCAATTACAGTTTATGTTCAATATTATTTTGTATTAGTTTCAGGTGAGCAGCATAGTAGTTCCATAATCATATACTTTACAAAGTGTTCTCTGCAATATCTGCAGTACCCACCTGGGACTATTCATAGTTATTGAAATATTATTGACTAACTCCTTATGCTGTATTTACATCCCCGTGACTATTTTGTGACTACCAATTTGTACTTGGTACAGAACAAAACTCCAGAAAAAGATCTAAACAAAATGGACATAAGCAATCTATTAGAAACAGAGTTCAAAACACTGGTTATTAGGATGCTCAAGGAACTCATTGGGTACTTCAACAGCATAAAAAAGACCAAGGCAGAAATAAAGGTTACACTAAGTGAAATAAAGAAAAATTTACAGGGAAACAACAGAATGGATAAAGGCAAGAATCAAATCAATGATTTGGAACAGAAGGAAGAAAAAATTCAATCAGAACAGCAAGAAGAAAAAAGAATCCAAAAAATATAAGGATAGGTTAAGGAGCCTCTGGGACTTCAAACGTGCCAACATTCTAATCATAGGGGTGCCAGAAGGAGAAGAGAAAGAGCAAGAAATCGAAAACTTAGTTGAAAAAAATTGAAATTCCAAAACTTCCCCAATTTGGTGAGGGAAACAGACATATACAAGTCCAGGAAGCACAGAGAGTCCCAAAGAAAGATGGACACAAAGAAGACCAGACAAAGACACATCATAAATAAAATACCAAAAGTTAAACATAAAGAGAGAATCTTAAAAGCATCAAGAGAAAAACAGTTACCTACAAAGAGTTCCCATAGAATATCAGCTGATTTCTCAAAAGAAACTGCAGGCTAGAAGGGACTGGCAATAAATATTCCAAGTGTTGAAAAGCAAGGACCTACAACCTAGATTACTCTGTCCAGCAAAACTATCATTTAGAATGGAAGGGCAAATAAAGTGCTTCCCAGACAAGGTAAAGCTAAAGTTCATCATCACCAAGCCATTATTATATGAAATGTGCAAGGGACTTATTTAAGAAAGAGAGGATCAAAGCTATGAACATTAAAATAGCAATAAATTCACAACTATCAACAGTTGAACCTAAAACACAAACTGAGCAAATAAGCAGAACAGAAACAGAATTATAGATATGGAGATCATTTGGAGGGTTACCAGTTGGGAGGGGGAAGGCAGAGAATGGGGAAAAGGTGAAGCATTAAGAAGCACAAATTGGTAGGGGGATGTTAAGAACAGCATAGGAAATGGAGTAGCTAAAGAACTTCTATGTGTGACTCATGGACATGAACTAAGCCGGGGTTGGGGGAGCAGGGGGGCGGAGGGCTTGCCAGAGGGAGTGCAGGATATTGGGTGGAGGTGGGCAAAGCGGGAAAATATGGGACAACTGTAATAGCAAAATCAATAAAATATATTAAAAATCAACTTGTTGACATTCTTCCCACTGGTAAAGCTGTTGGGTTCAGGGATAGTGGGTCATTGTTTAAAGACAAAGAAAGGAGAAAAGGAAGGAGTAAAGGAGATACATTTTCTTGAGTTAAATTTCACTACACTGAAATGTGCCCCCTCTTGCTTCTTCTGAAGATCAAAAGCTGTTTACCTCTGTTAATTGTTATGGAGGCCCCTCCCTTTGGAGTTTTGGTAATATCTGTGACCTATAATTGTCACTGCTAATGCTAAGTGTTTATTTTTCACAAGTCATTTAGCAATTATCTATGGATTTGACTAAACTGACCCAGATTTAGAACTCTTGAGGTTAAGACCTCCATGCCTATTGCCATGTAACCCTGCTCCTTATTCCTTATAGCTCTTTGGTTGTTCAGGGATTGTAATTTGATTTGAAAAGCTCAGTGTTCTTTTTTCACTAGAAATCAGTGTTCTACTAAGGCTGACAATCCATTGTCTCCTGGACAATTTTGAGCCGGGATAACAAATTAGAGTTTGGGATACATTACAGATGATAAATGTGACTTCCTTAAAGGGAAATCCATTTGTTTTGCTTAGTGTTTCTGTGATTAATTACTTGCCAGATTAAATTGCTCCATAAAAATGCATAGTATTTTATTCGATTGCTCTTCATGGTGATTAATTAGGCCATACTGTTGCTTTGTATGTTAATTATGCTGGCATTTTTTTCTCTTCTCTAGTTTAATTAATACAGCATTTATTTGAAAGGCTGTTTTTAGAATGGGACACTGTTCTAGGAGGACAAAGCCCAACGTTGCTTTTAGGCTTGTGTTAGTTAACACCTCAGATTTTCTGAGTTTATTCTCTATTGGTCCTTGTCTATATCTGTGTATACAGCAAGTACACTAACTGCAAATGAATTGAGGAAAGCTCTGTTTGGTTTTCTTGTGGTTATTCAAGGTGATATACTGAAAATTCTTGGCTCAATTGAAAATTGATTAAGAATATAGAAGAGAAACTACTGATAAAATGTGTGCTGTAAATCAAGCGTAAACTAAATGGTAGTGTGTGTGTGTGGGTTGGGTATGAGTGTTGTTTTCTAGGATGCCGCAGGGTGCTGAGGAAATTGGGCATATTTAGCATTTTTATTAATGATTTAGGGCCGAAAGTAAACAGAGTATTAATGAAGTCTGTAAGTAATAATGATCTGGAGATGTTTCTTATACCCCGGAGGGCAGAAAAATGATATAGATGGACCATGAAGAGAAGCATCACAGAAATAGTATCACAGCTATTCCACTGGGAAGGTATATAACTATTGTATAGAAATAGCACAGGTAGAACCAGGCAGTTATTCTAAAATGTAGATCTCCCAGCAGCCCATTCCTAGGTACTTAGCCAAATGAGATGAAAACTTGGGTTGAACAAATGTTTACAGTAGCTTTATCCGTACATTGTCAAAACTGGAAGCAACCCAAATGACCCTCAACTGAGGAATGAATAAACAAACTGTGGTACACCCAATATAATGAAATACTACTTGGCAATAAAAAGGAACAAACCACTTATACATGTAACAACATGGATGAATTTAATTGCATTATACAGTATGAAAGAGACCAGACTCAGGCTACATAGTGTATGATTCCATGTATATGACTTTATGGAAATGGCAAAATTGTAGGGACAGAATTCAGATCATCTAGGGTCTAGAGTTGGAAGGAGGGGCACAGGGGAACTTTATGGGAACTGTTCTGTATCTTGATTGTGGTGTTGATTACATGACTCTATGCATTTTTTGAAAACTTGTAGACTATACACTAAAAATGGTAAATTTTCCTGTATGTGAATTTTACTTTAATTTAAAAAGTAGAAGAAAAAATAGGTCTTTATAGGGAAGGGTCGGAAATTCAACTTTTGACCACCACTACCGTGCTTTATATGTGACCACTTTTCGAGTAACAGGAGCTAGAATTGGAGGATTTGGATTTTCCTCATATTGCTTGCAAATTCCAAGGTTTGTTTGTTTGTTCATTTGTTTGTCTGTTTGTTTTTGAATGGAAGCAAAAATAGCAGAGTGGGTGGTAGTGGTTTTCCTGAGGTGTCAGTGTTATATAAACCTGTATACAGACGAGAAGGTTATTTTAAGAAGGAAATCGCAGGTAAGTAGCCCGTAGCCGGTAGATAATGGCCATCAGACATAGACAAGAGGATCAGTTTCCCAGTTTTAGGCTTGAATCCAATTTTTTGAGGTTCTGTTTTTGAGGTTAGTTTTTGTTTTAAAGATTTGTTTATTTCTTCTGTTTGGGCCCTCCCATTGTGGAATTGTTATAAGACACTAAAGAGTGCTAGAGATAATTGTGTCCCAGAGCTAACTTCAGAGACAACTTCTATACCTTTCTGCATTTGGACTGGAACGAAAAGCTTGGTCACACTATTGGTGTTGAAGGCAGGCTTCTACTATGTCAGAGACTCAGGGATAGGTGAACCACAAATGCTAAACCAGTACTGATAGCTGTTGAGCCTCTTTGCGCCTCTCCTCCATGTCTCCAGTGATCAGAACTGTGTGTATAGTGCTTGCTTCTTATGTTCAACTAGAAGCATCTCCCTGAATGCCAAACCATTCAATGTCTATTGACTCTCTCTAAAAATATCTCAGTGGGGCAAATTATATGATGGTGGTATTGCACTACTTACAGCAATTGTATTCAGTATAGCTCTGTGGCTGTGGCTTAGTGCGCTAACTGCTGACTACCCTGAGCAGATGCATTGTTATCATTCTGACCCAGACTGGGCAGATTACATTTAGCAAGATGCTGATTCCCCAAGTGGCTTGCCAAGCAAATGTCTCTGGGTCTTTCAGTATTTTCAGCTGAATGATTTTCAGCACTTGGACCTGAAGGGGCTGCTGTGGCTTCCAACCAAGACTCCATCTGTTAAAACCTCATATTGATTTGTATGCCTATTTACAAAAATCTGTCCCTTCTCCTTCTAGTATGATAAATAATGCAGATATACTACATGAAGTCTGCTATTGGAGTGACACTCATCATTCTGCTCAGGGTTGAATTAAATTAATCAGAAATAGGACTTTCTCAAATAGCCATCTATATCAAGTGGCTATAGTTTTTCTTTTTCTTTTAATTCAATCTTTATTGTATTTGTTTTCCGTTACCACTTAGTCCCCTTATACACCCTTGCCCTCAGCAATCACCACATTGTTGTCCATGTCCATGAGTCCTTTTTCTTTTGTGCTCAGTCGCTCTACCCCTTCACCGCCCCGCCCCGCACTAGCTGTCATCCCGTTCTCCATCTATGAGTCTGTCCCCATTTTCCTTGTTAGTTTGGTTTGTTCATTAGATTTCACATAGTGAAATCGTATGGTATTTATCTTTCTCCGACTGGCCTATTTCACTTAGCATAATGTTCTCCAGGTCCATCCATACTACCGCAAAGAGTAAAATTTTATTCTTTTTTACAGCCAAGTAATATTCCATTGTGTAAATGTCCCATAGTTGTTTTATCCACTCATCTACTTATGGACACTTGGGCTGCTTCTATATATTGGCAATTGTAAATAATACTGCAATGAACATAGGGGTGCTTATGTTCTTTGAATTAGTGTTTTGGGTTTCTTTGGATATATTCCCAGAAGTGGGATAGCTGGGTCTAAAGGCAGATCCATTTTTAATTTTTTGAGGTATCCCCATACTACTTTCCACAGTGGCTGCACTGATCCGCATTCCCACCAACAGTGCAGAAGGGTTCACCTTTCTTCACATCCTCACCAGGACTTGTTAGTTGATTTATTGATGATAGCCATTCTGACAGGGTGAGATGGTATCTCATTGCAGTTTTAATTTGTATTTCTCTGATGACTAGTGACATTGAGCATTTTTTCATAAGTCTATTGGCTATCTGTATGTCGTCTTTGGAAAAGTGTCTATTCAGGTCCTATGCCCACTTAAAAAAGTTGGGTGGTTTTGTTTTTTTTGTCTTGAGTTTTGTAAATTTTTTATAAATTTTGGATATTAACCCCTTATCAGATGTATTGGTGAATATGTTCTCCCATTTATGGATTTTCTTTTTATTTTGTTAATGGTTTCCTTTGCTGTGCAAAAAGCTTTTTACCTTGATGTAGTCTCATTTGTTTATTTTTTTCTTTTGTTGCCCTTACCTGGGGAGATATAACCGATAAAATATTGCTACAAGCACTGTCCAAGATTTTGCTATGGTTTCCTCTACAATTTTTATGGTTTCAGATCTAACATTTAAGTCTTTGATCCATTTTGAATTTATTGTGTGTGTTGAAAGAAGGTGGTCTAGTTTTGTATTTTTGCATATATCTGTCTAATTTTTCCAACACCATTTATTGAATAAACTATTTTTAGCCTATTGTATGTGCTTGCTTCCTCTGTTGAATATTAATTGACTCTAAAGGTGTGGGTTTATTTCTAGGCTCTCTATTTTGTTCCATTGATCTATGTATCTGTTTTGATGCCAGCATCATGTTTTGATTACTATGGCCTTTTGGTATAGTTTGATGTTAGGTGGCATGATTCCTCCAACTTTGTTCATCTTTCTCAGGATCGCTGTTGGCTGTGCAGGGCCTTTTGTGATCCCATATAAATTTTTGAAATACTTGTTTTAGTTCTATGAAATATATCATTGATAGGAATCTTGATAGGAATTGCATTGAATCTGTAGATTGTTTTTGGTAATATGACCATTTTAATGATGTTAATTCTTTCTATCCATGAACAAGGTATGTGCTTCCACTTATTTGTATCTTCTTCAGTTTCTTCAGTGTCTTATAATTTTCCAAGTACAGGTCATTTACATCCTTGGTTAAATTTATTCCTAGATATTTTATTCTTTTTGTAGCAATTGTGAATGGAATTGTTTTCTTAATTCCCCTTTCTGTTAGTTCATTATTGGCATTAAAAATGCTACTGATTTCTGGATATTAATTCTACTACTTTGCTGAATTTATCAGTTCTAATAGTTTCTAGGAGGGATCTTTGGGTTTCTATATGTACAGTATCATGTCATCTGCAAATAATGAGTTTTACTTCTTTTCCAATTTGAATGCCTTTTATTTCTTCTTCTTGTATGATTGCTGAGGCTAGGACTTCCAGTACTATGTTGAATAAGAGAGGTGAAAACAGACATCCCTGTCTTATTCTTGATCTTTGGGGAAATGCTTGTAGTTTTTGCCCATTGAGTATGATGCTGGCGGTGAGTTTGTCATATATGGCCTTCATTATGTGTAGGTATGTTCCCTCTCTTATCCTACTTTGCTGAGAGTTTTTATCATAAATGAGTGCTGGGTTTTATCAAATTATTTTTCTGCATCTGTTGGTATGATCATGTGGTTTTAACCCTTCATTTTGTTTATGTGGTATATTACATTTACTGATACGCAAATATTGTATCAACCTTGCATTCCTGGAATAAATCCCACTTGATCATGATGTATGATCTTTTTGATGCTTTGCTGTATTCAGTTTGCTAATATTTTGTTAAGGATTTTACTGTCTGTGTTCATTAGAGATATCGACCTATAATTTTTTTCTTTGTAGTATCTTTACCTGGTTTTGGTATTAGGATAATACTGGTCTTTTAAAATGAGTTTGGGAGCCTTCTGTTCTCTTGAATTTTATGAAATAGTTTGAGAAGAAGAGGTGTTACTTCTTCTTGGAATGTTTGGTAAAATTCACCTATGATGCCACCTGGTCCAGGGCTTTTGTTTGTTGGGAGTTTTTTGATTACTGCTTTAGTTTCACTAGGTGTAATCTGTCTATTCAGATTCTCTGATTCTTTCTGATTTAGTTTTGGAAAATTTTATGTTTCTAGGAATTTATCCATTTTGTCCACATTGTCCAGCTTTGGCATATAGTTGTGTATAATGTTTTCTTACAATCCTTTGTATTTCTTTGGTGTCAGTTGTTATTTCTCCTCTTTCGCTTCTGATTTTATTTATTTGGGTCCTTCCTCTTTTTTTCTTGATGAGTTTTGGTTAAAGGTTTGTCAATCTTGTTTGTCTTTTTAAAGAACCAGCTCTTGGATTCATTGATCTTTTATATTGTTTTTGTAGACTCTGTTTCGTTTATTTTTGCTTTGGTCTTTATTATTTCCTTCCTGCTACTCATTTTGGGCTTTATTGTTCTTTTTCAAGTTCCTTTAAGTATGAACTTATATTGTTTATTTGAGCTTTTTCTTGTTTTTTGAGATAGGCCTGTATTGCTGTGAATTTCCCTCTTAGGATTGCTTTCCCAGTGTCTCACAGATTTTGGATTGTTGTATCCTAAGTTACATTTGTTTGAAGTTATCTTTTTATTTCTTCATTGATCTCATTGTCAACCCATTCATTGTTTAATAACATGTTGTTTAGTTTCCATGTCTTTGCATGTTTTTCAGTGTTCTTCTTGTATTGATTTCTAGCTTCATGGCATTGTGGTAAGAGAAGATGCTTGATATGATTTCAGTCTTCTTAAACTTATTGAGACTTATTTTGTGTCCTAACATGTGACCTATCCTAGAAAATGTTCCATGTGCACTTGAAAAGTATGTATATTCTGCTGCTTTGGGGTGAAATGCTCTGAAGATACCAATTAAATCCATTTGATCTAGTGTGTTGTTTAAGACCACTTGTCTCCTTGTTGATTTTCTGTCTGGAAGATCTATTCATTGAATCAATGGGGTGTTAAAATCCCCAACTATGGCTGTATTTCTGTCGACCTCTCCCTTTGTGTCCATCAAGATTTGCTTCACATATTTAGTGCTCATGTGTTGGGTGCGTAAATGTTTACTAGGGTTATATCCTCTTGTTGGATCATTCCCTTTATCATTATGTAGTGTCCTTCTTTGTCTCTTACTATAGCCTTGGTTTTAAAGTCTGTTTTGTCAGATATAAGTACTGCTACCCCAGCTTTTTTTTTTCCTTTCCATTTGCATGAAATATCTTTTTCTATCTCTTTACTTTTAGTCTGTGTGTATCTTTTGATCTGAGGTGGGTCTCTTGGAGGCAACAAATATGTATGGGTCTTGTTTTCTTACCCATTCAGCTACTCTTTGTCTTTTGGTTGGAGCATTTAAGCCCATTTACATTTAAGGTGACTATTTGTAGGTACTTATTTAGTGCCATTTTATTGTTAGACTATTTTCCTGTGTGTTTTTATTTTTCTTTCTTTCTCTTTTTCTTCTTAAAGCAAGCTCTTTAACATTTGTTATAGTACTGGCTTGGTGTTAACAAACTCCTTTAGCTCTTTCCTTGTCTGGGAAGCTCCTTATTTGTCCTTCGATTTCAAATGATAACCTTGCTGGGTAAAATAGCCTTGGTTGTAGATCCTTGCTTTTCATCACCTTGAATGTTTCATGCCACTCCCTTCTGGCCTGAAATGTTTCTGTTGAATAATCAGATGACAGTCTAATTGATGCTTCCTTTTATGTACTACCTGCATTTTCTCTTGAGGCGTTTAGGATTCTCTCCTCATCTTTAAGCTGTGTCATTTTAATTAAGATGTGTTTCAGTGCAGACCTTTTGGGTCCAATTTGTTAGGGACTCTCTGAGCTTCCTGAACTTGTGTGTCTTTTTTCTTCACCAGATTAGGGAAATTTTCAGTCAGTATTTCTTCAAATAGGTTTTCGATCCCTTGCTCGCTCTCTTCTCCTTCTGGTACCTCCATGATGTGGATGTTGTTATGCTTCATGTTGTCCAAAACATTTCTTAAACTCTTTTCATTTTTAAAAATTGTTTATTATTTTTGCTGCTCTGCCTGTTGTTTTCTTTCTACCTTGTCTTCCAAATCATTGATTCAAACCTCTGCTTCACCTAACCTACTGTTTATTCCTTCCGATGTATTATTTATTTTAGATACTGCATTCTTTATGTCTGACTGGTCCTTTTTTTATGATTTCTGTATCTTTTTTCATGCTTTTGATTATCCTTATAATCATTATTCTAAACTCTGATAAATTTCTTGCCTTCATTTCATCTAGTTCTCCTTCTGGAGAATTCTCTTGTTCTTTCATTTGGGATCTGTTTCTTTGTTTTCCCATTTTGGCTGCTTTGTATTTTCCCCACTTAGTTGTTAAACTAATCCATGACGTGGCCTCTGTCTTTAAGCAGCCAGGCTTAAGTACCAGAGTGGGGCTATTGCTTTCCCTCAGGCTGATGCCACTTGAAGGGACATGCTCTGCCTGAGAAAGATGGCTTCTGCAGTATGGGGAATGACTCAACACAGGGATCCTGACAACTGTTTCTTCAGTTCTCTCCCCAGAGCCACCAGCACCAGACTCTCCTCAAGCATTTCTAATCCACTCTACCCTCCCTCTGCCAGAGCCTAGGATAAGTGACTGCAGACAAACTTTTGTGCATTGGCCTTTTAATAGGCTCTCTGCATCTCTAGCCATCTCCCCCTGGCAGACATAAACCCTTCAACTTTTTCACAGCTTGATGTTATCTGGGTTCCTTTCTGGCTCTGGTACTGTAGGCAGGGGAGCCCAACTTGGGTTTTAGACCCCACACTCCTTAGGAGAACCTCCCAGCTGCTGAAATATTCCTCCGGAACTTCAGCTGTCCTCTCATGCCTATTCCATACTCCCTACCAGTCATGTTGCGGTGAAGTGGTTTCTTCTGTCTGCCCTTGGTTATAAGGCTTCTCTCCAACTAGCGTTCAGTTGGTTATTCAGGATGATTTCTCTACAATTTAGTTGTAATTCCAATTTGGTCCTGGGAGGAGTTTAGTGTAGCTTCCACTTACCCCTCTACCACCTTGTATCTATATGGTTTTCTTTTTCTGACTTAACATGTTCACTAATATTGGAGGTTCTAACAAGTAGTAATTAAAAAGCTATAATTAGCCTTGTAAAAAATGACAAGTTTCAGTAGGGAGAGAAATTATGACATTTAAAATTTTGGACTGGATAAATAGGTGATAATGAAACATAAGCATAAGTTAAGTGCTTATGTCAGCAGTGTATAATATTTTAATCCTGTATTTTTATGCCTGTTCCATCCAGAAGGGATTGTAAGTGAAATTTACATACAGAATTTAATCCACCTGGGAAATGCAGGTCCATCTTAGCTAACTCCTTTTTTTTTTTTAAGACTTTATTTATTTATTTTTAGAGAGGGAAAGGTAGGGAGAAAAAGGGAGAGAAACATCAATGTGTGGTTGCCTCTCAAGCACCCCCTACTGGGGACCTGGCCCACAACCCAGGCATGTCCTCTGACTGGGAATCGAATTGGCAACCCTTTGGTTCACAGGCTGGTGCTCAATCCACCGAGCCACACCAGCCAGGGCTTAGCTAACTCTTAATTACTCAAGAATTACTTATGTATTTCCTGTGTACCAACACTGTGCCCTTAGCTTCCCACCTGCACTGAGAGTACAAAACAGCAAGACTTCATAGGGTAGAGTGCCACTGCAATTAAGACTTTAGAAGGACATCTGAAGGCCAGGGTGCATCATGTTGTACCTGAGGTAGAATGTGACGAGGATAGCTATGTTCCCATCATAGCTCCTTCAGAAAGCTCCAGATGAGAACCCATCATTTGCTTCTGGAGAGTTTCTGAAATGTTCCCTCCCTCCTCTATTGTCATAGAAGTCACCCTAGGAAGGAGGAGGCTACTTTAAGCACTAAACCGAACAAGTCTGTTGAGGACATTTGCCCACTAGAGTCTTAGGGCCTTGACTTTAGTTAAGGCTGTTGTTCTTCCTTCTGTATGACCTTTCAAGCAAGAGCTTCCTGCTAGAGCAAGAATTCCCTTTCCCATTCCCCTTTTTGGATATTCTTCCAGAGATAATGTGTACATGTGGGAGTATGCTTTGTTTTGGGGTTTTTGTTTATCAGTTATTTGGGAGATGCAGAATTTGACATCTATTCTTGATAAAAATTATCAAGGGATATATTTTCATTGGAAATATTTGATCTCTGTTAGATTTCATTAAATTTACTCCTGAAAAAATAGAGTTATAAACCCAAGTTGTTCCAAACATACTTAAAAGTTTTCCAGTAACTGAATTGAGTACCTAAAAATAATTTCCCTTTAACATTTGCATCCACGTTGATGAATTCATTTTACTTCAAAGCAAAATCTGTCCAGTTGAAGGAAATTTAATAACTCTTGGGTTAACACCAAATTCAGAGGTGTATGGCATAAATTGTTAAGGCGACTTTAAGTTTATCAGTATCAACAAAGCATTTTTCAGATTTCTTGTAGTTTTTGCATCTGGTTACTATTGTCAGTTATAATTAAAATGTACGTATTGAGTCACATTAGAAATATGTTTATTATTATTATTATTATTAAAAATTTCAATTTTAACATAAATACTTTCTCAGGTAGGTCACAAAATAAACCTTTTCTTGGAGCTTCAAATTTAACTCATTAATAAAAATTTATGTTTTTATCATTGAAATTTGTCAGGCATTCCTTTTATTTCAAGATCTTGAGTTGAAGCTAACAGCATAGTAAATCTTTTGTAAACCTTTCCACAGCTCAACCAATGAGCATTTGCAAAAAGCTCAGGATGATTTGATTCATTGTCATTGTCTTCTAATTTTCTCAACTGTTTCATGAACTGGCAATGTTCATAGTTTTTTGTTTTTTGTTTTTTCCCAGTCCTTACCCAACAACATATTTTTCCCATAGCATTTAGAGAGAGAAGGGAGAGAGGATTTTTTTTTTTAAGATTGTATTTAGTTATAGAGAGAGAGAAGGTGGGGAGCAAAACATCCATGTGTAAGAGACACTGATGGGTTGCCCCTTGCATGCTCCCAACTGGGAGCCTGGTCACACCCCAGGCATGTGCCCTGCCCTGGGATCAAACCAGTGCCCAACCCACTGAACCACACAAGTTGGGGCAGTGTTCACAGTTTTTCAGGTATAGACTACATTACTTTAGCAACTGTATCTATGACACTTAGAGAGACTGCTTCAGAATATTGCGCAAATATTTTTAGTATGTACCATGCAGTAGAATGAAGCAGAAGGGAAACTTCAGCCTTGTTTTAAAGTGCCAATAAACTTGAATTTGACTTAACATAGTTGGAGCACCATCCTTGTGAAGGAATTTTACAAAATACCTAGTCAAATTCTTCATTGCTAAATGTAAAGGATTTTATAATATTTCTGTCACAAATTTAGGTTTTTAGGCTGCAAGCTGACAAATTTCTTTGTATATTTGGGAGTTCTTAAGAGACAAAATATACCCAAAATATTAACTGAGCAGTGTCATCTAAATCTAAGGAAAAGTACTTATAATTTAAAACATTTTGAATCAATTGATCTTGTATATCATTAGAAATGTCTTATATTTTACATGCAGTTGTTCTGTGGTTTAACTAAAGATCTTCCACTTTTCATAAGGTGGCTTTTTAAAAGTTTTTTCCTTATAATTTTCTGACAAAACATCCATAATTTAAGTAACAATTTCTTTTACCATATTGCAATCTAAAATATGGTGTGGCGGCCAAAGAAACAAGCTCAGATCCTGTTAAAAATAATTAAAATTTTTTTGTTGTTTAAATTCTGATTTCAGACAGCCTATTTTGTTGATTCATTTTTTATGTTTAATGTTAGGAAGACACTGAGTTTATATTTTCTTACATTTCTTAATAGTGTGTACTTTATTATCTTGAAAAGTTTTTTGCACAACAAACAGCTTTTTCATTTTGCCTTGCCGAAGCCAACTGCAGTTGCCATTCATCATGAAGCTAGCAACATACCTTCTTTCAGTCTTATTTTTTCTTTACTGTTTCAGCGTAGTATTATCATTTGCATCTCTACTCAATTCTTCATCAATAGTATGCCTTTGTTTTAAACTTAAAAATCTGTTCATATTTACTTTTTAAAACTAGAAATGTAATTTTAAAATAAGTATTTTACTCTAATTACCAATTCTAATTTATGTAGGTATTACTGTAACTGAGCAATTTCTCCCACGAAGGACATTTGGCATGTTTCCATCCCCAGAACCTGGGGGATGGGGTGAGGAGTGCTACTGGCATCTAGTAGGTAAACACAAGGCATGCTGCTACACATTCTGCAGTGCCCAGGACAGTCCCTCACAACGAATTATCTAGCCCCAAATGTCAGTACTGCTGAGGTTAAGAAACCCTGCTGTAACTCATGATGTCTGCATAAAATATTAAATAAATACATTACATCTGTACATAGAAAGTCAT